>OY735205.1:4263508-4413508 GCA_963457665.1 Thysanoteuthis rhombus | reverse complement strand
TTCCACATTTACTTGAAGTAATATACAGCTATTGGACAGATTTTTTCTCCCATGGAGGAATAACTCTGGTTAACAAATTTTGTATCACAGATAGGGAATGCTGTTGGAAACTGATAAAAATCTAGGAAGCAGCCCACATCAACATGTCGACTGAGTGTATGTCAGACAAGTGCGGAGTTCAATCTGATGGGGCCCCCATTATTCAGCAGGGATAAGGCATAGAAATCCAGGCCTAAGAAGGAAAAAAAAGGAAATTGACATCATCTGAATCTGTTGCTACCATTGGAAAAATCTGTTCATCACCATCATTAGAAAATTCTGGTTCCCAATATCACATTCACATAGTACACCTGGAAAAGGCCATAGAATAGATTGGCCAAAACGTAGTGTTAACAACACAAGTAATTAGATAGACTTCAATTGTCCGAAAAACTCTTTGAATGTTAATGACTCTTCCCAGAATTATGGACATTAAAGAAATACTAGTCGTAAATTAATAATGTTCAACAATGTTTCATCTACTAAAAATTCAAGATAATATTACAGCAATAAAATTTTTATTTAAAAGTTTGAGTATTAGACTAGAATTTTAGGACTACCTTCTTCTTTGTAGCTGTTTCTCAGTTGCTATTTTTCTGTGATGGAAATTTACAAGTTTTTTCCAAAAATTAAATCTCATGGAGTAAGATAGAAAATCAAGTAGATCACTGATATTTTGGAAAATAGCCGTCTAGCACCTTTTTTTGTTCAGACAGGTAATGAGAGGGCACTTGTAATTCCCATGACAGCGAGACTACTTGAGATGTAACGTAGATTCTTTTGAAAGTTCTTTCCTCTTATGATCTCTTAGTTTAGAGAGATTTTTTCCCCTTGTGCTTTTATTCAGTGCAAAAGATGGTTTCTTAAAGAGATACAAGTGTTATAAATAAACAGGAGTCAATATTGATTGAGGAGAATGTTCAGCTATCTATATATTACAAAAAGTCTGATTTTGTTTATCTGTATGTAACCCTTAAGTAGCCAAAACAAAGCTTTATAGCCAGAGGTATTGAATTAAGATACTTTTAAAGACAAAAATAAGAAATACACTAACCTAAAGAATGCAAACATTTCTTGGTGATTTGGAACCCATTAATAATAGTCAGAGATTGTGCTCATACCTATTTTTAATATAATGACTGATTTAATAATAAATTTGATTTCTATCTCTCTATCTATATAATACTAAAAGGTATTGAATTAAGGTACCCTAAAAATGAGCTAATGTAAAGAATCCTCCCAAAAACTCCAGGATATTTGCAACTGAATAATATTAATGTGTTCATGCTCATTCCGATAATAATGATCTGATTTCTATCTATCTATCCATCAACTACACCAGTCACAAAAACTGTCAAATTAGGTTTCCTCAGTTTTTAAGTAGGTCAGGCTGGCTGGCTTGCTGGCCATGTATATGTACATGTATAGTGTACAGGCTGCTTCAATGGACATAGAGGTCTGAGAACATAAGCATATACTCCTTATTATGTCTACAAAAACATTTTTTGATTTTTGAAAATTCCCCCTCTAAATATATCTTTAGTAGGGGTTCAATTTTCAAAGTGGGTTCATGCTAAATTGGTCCCTTAGTTTGTATCTGGCAGCATTCACGTTTGTTTTTTAAAATTTGGACTTTTCCAGTGATTACTGCCCAACAAAAGGTATTCATTGATCACCCCCAACAGAGCATGCTGCCAAAAGATGTTGGTCACCTGATGTTTTTCATTGATTAACCCAACCTATCTATCTGGCTATAGAATACTAAAAGCCTGATTTTGTGTGTCTGTATGTGATCTTTGGGTGGCCAAAATGGTGCTTTATTACCAAAGTTATTCATTTGAGGCACACCAGAAATGCACCAATTGAAAGAATGTACAAACACCAAAATTCCAAGTTTTTTGCAACTGAATAATAATAGTGTAGGGTCTGTGTTCATGCTCACCTTTATTCATATAATAATGACCAATTTGGTAATAGTGAAAATGCTGACTTGATGTTGCTGAAGATTTACAAAGAAAAGAAGAAATTAATTCAAAGATTTTACAACAGTCATTCATATGCTCTACCAAATAAGCAATGCTGCAAAATGATACAGTGTTAATCTAATTGTGAAAACTGACAGACATGAGAGAAACTGAAATTAAATAAATCTCTTTACTGACTACTAATGAATCAAATCAAAGCCAAGAGAATCAAAATTACAAAAACTGAGTCCCTTTGAAGATCAGGAATTAAATTTTGAGAATATTTCTTTTCCATCATTTGTTAGGATAAATCAAATATGGCCACCATTAATATTTGGTCTTGCTCTGAACTGATAGAACATTAAAGTTAATTTTTTTAAAGTATTCTAATAACAACAAATTTCTGACATAGATGTATGAAATTGTCCTCATAATATTAAAATAATGTCATAATGAAAATTATGTAATACTCCCATCAGAGAATAGAAAATGCCTTTTTCCTTTATGTATACCTGATACTAAAATTTAATGCTGAGGTGAATAATGTATCCTTTTTAGTTAGAACATGTTTTCTTCAACTAGTTTCCCTTGACTAGCTTTCTCACTATTATCTTATATCAAGCTGTTCAGTCAAGCTTATGCATAAAGATGTAAGAAATGATTTTATTTTATTCGTCAGAAACCTTCAACAAAACTTTCAACAAAATTTTCAACATAGCTTTATTCATTGGTTGGCCATGTATGTATTAAGCATACAGGCCACATCAAGGCTAGAATTGTAACCATTTACTCCTTATTATGTCTACAATTTTTTTTTTAAATTTACCCCCAAATAAATTTTTACTAAGGGTTCAATTTGCAATGTGTGTCTATTCAACATTGATCCCTTACTTTGTGTCCGGCAGCTATCACACTGTTTTTTTGAAAATTTAGACTTTTGTAGTGATCACTTCCCCATGAATAGCAAGGGAAGCAACTTATTCATTGATCACCCTTTACTTCCAATGTCGATACCCAGAAGACGTTGATCAACTGACATTTCCATTGAGTGACTAACGAGACCTGTATGAATTTCTTCGTATTTTCACAAGTGTTGTCAACAAAAAGGAGAAAGATAAAAGAGATATATATAGAGACAGGTCTGGTTAGTCAATCAATGAATAACTTGCTTCACTCAAATTTTGTTGGGTGGTAATCGCTAAGAAGTTGGAATTTTAAAAAAAAACAAGCAGGTAGAAACTAAGGAACAATTTAGCATAAATTTATATTGCACTAAAAACCTTTGGGTGTGGGGTTGATTTTCAAAACAAAAAAATATTTCCTAGTAGACATAATGAGGAATAAATGTTTAGATTTTCAGCCCTCTAGCTCCATTGGTGCAGCCTGTATGTATGATTCATACATTCATAGCCAACCAACTAGTCAATCTGCTGGACTGGCTTGAAAACTGAAGAAACCTGTGTTGATAGTTTTGGTTCAAAAATTCACGATGAATTCCAATGTATTTTTCTGTAACAGTAGGCTATAGGCTGAGATGGATCCAGAAATTATTTTTTTGATGTAGAGATATCTTTTCATATATTGAGTCAATAGTCTGAAAAATAAAGATCGAAACTTACAGATACCATCATTGCACTATATGAATTAATTTTCAGTGAGTGCTTCCTAGTTGCAAGTGGATTTAGAATTCAATGAAAACTGATAAGATAAATGATAATAACAGGTCTGGTTAGTCACTCAGTAAAAGCTTTCATGACTAACATCTTTTAACAGTGTGTCATGTTGGGGATGATCAATTAGAAAATTGATAAAAAGGATGATCAACAGATAAGTTACTCCTTCCACCTTTTCTTGAGAAATGATCCCTAGGAAAGTTTGAATTTTAAATAATCAAACAGACACAAACTAAGAGATCAATTTAGCATAGACTTACATGGTAAAATGAACCCACTACTAAAAACCTTTTTTAGGGGAGGAATATTAAAAAAAAAAAAATGTTTTTTCTTGATATATATTCATTTAAAATAGATTAAAGTATTCATATTCAAATCTGTGGTACTTGTCTGTGTACAATATTAATTTTTATTGATAGCTGTGCGACAGATGATGTTGTTTCTCTGCCACAAGATTTGCAATGTCAGGTTTGGATGGAATGCTGCTGCGGACATTATTTGTCAGGCCTCCAGTAGTCTGCAGACCTCAGTTTCAAAACCACTGCTCCAGTTCCCTTTTTGTGGCCAGTGTGTTTGATACATACATAAATACAGCAAGCTAGCCAGACAAGCTGAAAAAATGAAGAAACCTTTGTTGACAGCTTTTATGATGGTTTTCATTGGCAGTTTCTAACAAAAAAGATCCACTCGGGAATTGAAACACTAAATAACTCATTTAAACTGAATCTTGATAAAACATTAATGCAATTCAAGGAAGAATCAAACCCATTTAAAATTGGGGAAAAGAATTTCATAAAAAAGTAAGAAAATGAAAGAGAAAAAAAGCTGTAAAAAACAGCAGGATATGAAGAAAATAGTGGTGTTTCCAAGAGAACCCAGAAATGTCAAGTAGAAGTATTGACAAGAATCTGGCATTTTCAATGTAATCAAAGACAGAATGATTCCAAAGGATGTCAACTCGGCAGTGCCATGACAGAATTCTAGTATCACAGGGACAGGGTAAAAGCAAGTGGTGCATTCTAGGAACAATTTACAATTTCGGTTTTGAAATAGAAAACATTACTGTATATTTGTTTTACAATGCACACCAACTGTGAAAATGAAATCAATCAGATGTAGTCAATGAAGTAGACCTTTTTTAACAGTATAATGACATATGAACTCATCATTCCCTTTTTCCTATCATCTATCGATAGAAAGGTTGAGATCTCACAAAATCTGGTGATAAAATCACTAGATTGGCGACTATGGTGGAAGTGGGGCAGATATAATACCCTTACTGTGCATGTTTGGGGCTTGGATTACATTTTTTTCATACTTGGAAAATTGCTTCATACTTAAGAATTGGTTATGGTTAATTCTTGTGTTGTGGCACTCAGTTTGAGAACTGTTGGATGTTGATCTATAATACAAATTGGTTTCCAAAAGTATTTTCGGCCACTGTTGCCAATTTTCATGTAAAGTGCAGCATGTTTCTTGTTTTGCCAGCATAAAAATTCAACATTTAGCACCATTTTCAGCCTATTTTTATGCCTTTTTTTCAGCAATTTTAGCATTTTAAACTTTATTTTAGCCATTTCAGAGAAAAAAATTAAGCCATTTTAGCAATTAAAGATTACCCTCAAATGACAAACCCTCATTTAGCACATTTTGGAATTTTGGGGCACTTTTTCGAGGTTGAAAAATTGGAGAACTACCGCCTTCTAACTGTTGATATTGAGCTTTAGCAGAGAGCCCCCTAGTCATAATACCCGTGTCTTGGATGCATTGTAAGATTTGCATAATTTAAAAAAAAATTGATTTTCACATCTTGTATACTAGCATACACAATTAATTTGTAAGTTGTAATGATTTTTAGGATTTCAAGATATATCGATAAAAATGTGAAGAAACGTATCTGGTTAGTCACTCAATAGAAACTTTCATGTGACCAACATCTTTTGACAGCATGCCGTTTTGGGCGTGACCATTCAAGAAATTTGAAAAGGGGGTGATCAATGCATCCGTTACTTTTCTTGCATTTAGTTATGGATAGATAGATAGTTAGATAAGACTGGTAAGTCGCTCGATAAGAACTGTCAGGTGACGAACATCATTTGGCAGCATGCCGTTTAGGATATGATCAAATAAAAAATTGGAAAAAGCAGTGATCAATAAGTGAAATACATCTCTCGCATTCTATTGGGTAGTGATCACTAAAGAAGTCTGAAAAAAGAAGCGTGAATGCTGCCGGACACAAATTAAGGGATCAATTTAGTATAAGCTTACATTGAAAACTGAGCCTCCTCTTCAAAGATTAATAAAACGTTTTTTCAGACATGATAAGGAGTAAATATTTCATAGGTGCAGCCTGTGCGTGTGATACACAGTCAGGCAGAAGCACTTACGTACTGAAGAAACCTATGTTGACAGTTTTGTTTGATGGTTTCTAACAATTTACTAAATAATTCTTACAGGTTTTAGGCAGTAGCACAGAGGGGCCACCCTTTGATCCTAGGCAGAGTGCGCTGATACTCTAATTCCAGGCAGAAGTACCAATTTATATTTATTATTATTGTTGGATACTATGCTAGCATATACAATAAATACTACTGTGTACGAATGATTAAACTGTTGTTCCCACTACAGCCTCTAATAACGTGGGCTCATTCTACAGCACTCGTAAAATTCTGCAGATGTTACCAACTTCATACCATCGTATTCTGGCTGCCTGCCTACGTTTAACGTTATTTTAATCAATTGTTTGTAGAACTCTTGGAAACAATGTGTGTTGTAATGTTTATTTATATTTTGACTGCATTCTCATTATTTGGATTCTCGCATAGAACCAGTGAAAATTATGGAATTATTTACGTATGGATTGACCCTTATGTCTAGGATTAGAGAATCTATCACTCCCTGCCCTCTGCCAAGATCCAGAGTGAACAAGTGCCTTACCCAAAGTTGGTCTTTTCAAAGAACATTCCTTTATTGCTCTTCATAAGTCATTCTAACTCTCTTACAGCTTTTTCTATCATTTTTAGTCCTTATTTCAAACAACATGTTTTAGTGTTTCCTGCTTTACAATTTTAACATCAATAAACTATTTTAAAATGTTTTCTTTCAATTTTTTTTTACTGGTCTTAATTCTGTAGCCTAAATAACTCCCTTCTTACTAACCCTTTGATGTGAAAAGTGGCCCAAAAGCCTTGCTTAGACTGACGAAAATAAACAAATAAAAGATATGTGTACTCTGCATAGGATAAAAATGTCACTCCCTTCTGCCCAGGATCAGAGTGTTGTATCTGTGTGCTCACTGAAAATTGTTTCACTAAAGAAAATTATATAAGACCCTTGGATGTTATTCAGGTTTAATTGATTAAACTTTAGGGCGCATCCAGGAATTTTTTTACAGTTACCTCCCCTGCATCTATTTGTGAACTGATTTTTATTTAGTTTTTAGTCCCAATGGTGTTTTCAAAGGAATGCTTTCACTAAGTGGTTTTTAGTCAAGAGTAATTTCGCTGTTGATTAATTAAAAAAAAAATTCTAAAACATCTTTGTCTTTTTTCATTCTGCCAAGTAATTTTTTTCTAACAATCCAAAAAAGGGTTAATCCTACAAACTCTCAATACTGATTGCAAATTTGAAAAAATCTTGTTTAAAGTTAATTAACAGCCAATTTTCAGAAGAAAATCTAATTGTGAGAGGAAATTAAAACATTTTATGATGCCTCAACAAGAAATGAAATCTGATACATTTATTAGGAGAACTCAAATCTTTTTATAGCTAGTCAAATAAAATGTGGTTTAATATCCTCATTGCTTCCTGGGAAAATTATGACTATTTTTCTTTCTGGATATTCGGAGGGATGCAATACAAATGAACCAACTATGTAACATCTAGAAGTCCAAGTGATACATGGTACCTGTCTTAAGAGAACATTAGGTTTTTATTTCCTTATGACTGACTAATAATTAAGAAAATCTGGGAAAAGAATGTGTGATAATTGAGGAGAGACTTCATTGGAAAATGCATATCTCAACAAAAAGAGTAACCAATAGTGGTCTTGGCACATACATTTCGATCAAACTTTCGCAGCAACAGGTTAGTTAGTCACTCAATAGTAACCATCATGTGACCAACATCTTTTGGCAGCATGCCATGTTGAGGGTGATCAATTCAGATATTGGAAAAAGGAGTGATAAATGAATAAGTTACTCCTCTTGTCTTTTTTGGAGCAGTGATCACTAAAAAGTCTGAACTTTCAAAAAACAAATGTGAACAGCACCAGACACAGAGTAAAGGAACAATTTAGCATAAACTTACAGTGTTAATTGAATCCCCTCTCTAAAAATCTATTGAGGGGAATTAAAAAAAAATAGCCATCCAGCATGCTAGCAAGCCAAACCAACTGAAGAAACTTATATTGATGTTGACTATTTTGATGTTGACTATTTTGATGTTGACTATTTTGATGTTGACAGTTTTGGTTGATAGTTTCTAACCAAGTTTCAAAATATTATCCATAAGTAAAATTCTGTCTTTATCATGAACTAATTTGAACAGTGCAAATTTAGTTGTCTCATTTCCTTTGAAAAATTAAGATTAAGCTTTACAACAGCTGTATTAAGGCTGTCATTTTCTATATTTCTAAATGCTGGAGAGTTACAAAGAAAGACATGGAAAAGGTCGACATCTTCCACAGTAGCAGCCAGTAGGAACATGTCTCTTGAGATTAAGAAACATAGGTTCTGATGGATTGATTATGTCCTGAGGATGCCTGTTGAAAGAATACCTAAAGTTGCCTTAAGATGGACACTAACAGGGAAGAGGAGGAGATGCAGGCCAAAGATCACGTGACAGAGGAAAGTGATGATGAAGGAGATTTGTCTCACATAGAGTGAAGCACAAACCAAGGTGCAGGATAGGTTTCAATGACATCGTGCGATTGTGATCTTATGACCCAGCTGAGACCGAGAGGATTAATAAAAAAAAAAAAAAGAAAAGAAGATGAAAACAACAGAAAGAAGAAAGATGACATTTTTGGAAACAAATTTGATTTTTATTTAGTGACAAGCAAGGTTTTGTGAATTGTAAACATAGAAATATCTTTGAAAACCACAGCACAAATGTTTATATGCATATATGTGTAGTTTTAGTTTGGTGTTACAAGATTTTATGAGTGAGCTGCCAACTATGTTCATTGTGTGGTTTTCAGGAAATATTCCTTCACTAGGCATCATTGCTTTTCTATACCTTTTCCAGAGCAAATTAAAACTTAACGCAAGCAAATTAAAGTTATAGCAAGCATATTAGAAGATATGGCAGGTAAACTGAAGTCAAAAATCAAAAATGCCTGCCTTAACAGTTAAAGAGAAGGTAATCCTACAGATATGTTGGCAAGCTCTGTTTGAAAAGCTTAAATTATTTTTGATAAATCTGATTTTGAATTTCAAATCAATAAACTAACCAAACTACCTGGTTGTAGAGTTTCATACCCTTGCTCACTCAATGTTAAAAAAGGTGCACAACTAAACAAATCCCTCTCTTCCAATATATATTGTACACCTAATATTAAAATCCTATTTCAAGGGAGTAAAGAGTTAGTATGCTGAATAAGTCAAAGATATTCCTTAGTGTGCTGTCATACAATAAAGTAAGAGAACCACTGTGTTCCACCAAGTGCCCTCATCCTGAGTGAAAGCAAATTTTATGCAAACATACAAAAAAAGCAAAAGAAAATTTGATTTGGATGCCTTTTTTTAAAAGAATGGTAGGTGTCATCGAGAACGCGCCAAGGGTGGATCTGAATATGGAAATCTTGCAGGATGGCATGAGACGTCATGGTTCCTTTTTAAAAGCTGTTGCCAAGTGGTCTGAGAAAGATGAGGGAAAGAGGAATTGGTTCTGGTTTGGAATTGCGGGACAAAAATCAATTCTTAATTTCCAAGAGATCCAAGAAAATTGGTTTCTGGATGTTGTCATAGCATCAGCATTTATAACTCCGTAACTAGAATCACACACACACACACACACACACACATTTATATAAACATATATATATATACATGTATATATTTCTAAATTTCTATTAATGATTAGGTATATGCAAATATATGTACATAGATGCCATATACACTCACACATATATATATGTGTGTGTGTACATATGTACATATACTTGCATATACCAATCGACTAATACAAATATATTACAATACACTTGCCAGAATCCGTATATGTAATATAGATGTGTTATAATGTACAAATCTAAGGAAAATAAGTTTTTGTAAGTCTCTGAAGTAAGCATTACCATAGGTCCAAGTATTTATGTATGTATACATAATCAGATCATAATGCACATATCATTTACACTCAGTATAATGTTTGTTGTGTAGATGTGAGGTGATCCAAGAGATGGGACCTTAAAGCAGATGCATGAACAGACATTCTTCTGTGGGGTCACTCAATCGACACTGAGGTACCATTAAATGAGATTGTGCACTGAGTGACAGAATTTGTACATTCAGAGTATAAGTGTAAACACATATCTACAATGTATATATATTTTGTATATTCTAGAATTATGTAGTGTTATTATATTAGACACCATCAACCAAAACTTTCACCATAACTGTCAATATAGGTTTTTTTCAGTTTTTGAGCCGGTTTATCTGGCTGGCTGGCTGGCTATGTATATGTGTATGTATTGCATTATAGGCCACACCAATGGAGCTACAGGGCTGTAAATTTTAACTTTAACTCCTTATTATGCAGAGAAAAAACTTTTTTGTTTTTTGAAAATTACCCAAATAAATAAGTTTTCAGTATGGGAGTTCAAATTGTAATGCAAGTTTATGGTATATTCGTTCCATTCAGGCTTGTTTTTTGAAAATATTTTGAAAATTTATACTTTTTCAGTGATCACTGCCCTACAAAAGACGATAGAAGTAACTTATTCATTGATCACCCTTTGTTCCAATTTTTTGATTGATCACATCATACACGGCATATTGCCAAAAGACATCGGTCAAATGACGGTTTCTATTGAGTAACTAACCAGATTGGTTTCCATTGAAAATAGATAGATAGCAATACCTTGAAATCATCATCGGATGAATATTTTCAACATTAATACGTAGCCTATGTCAATAGATGACAAACAAAGTTTTCAATATCATCAGACTCTCCTCTCCCCTCTCTGCTTATGGCTTTTGTGTTTTTGCATGTGTGCGTATGTATAATATCTCAATTCGTGGGTCATAAGAGACCTCCTTCTGCTAGATGTAGGAAGTGAATACTCTATAAATACTCACAAATCACTACTTCATTGAGTAAGGAGTTCTTAACTGACATTTTGAGCACGGACTGAAATATTTCTATTTTCATTCCAATATGTATGTATAGTTTGGTAGAATAAAAGCCCTATTGATTTTTATTAATAGTCATCATGTGTTGTGTAATGCATAGTATTGAGTATGCTATGAAGTACAAAAATGTTTTTGAGCTCACAAATGGTAAGGTGGAAAGGTCAATTTCAATATGATAGGTGGTGCTGATATCTTAAGTCAATGGAGGTTACCAGAGGTCAATTTGGGATTTAAATAGCTTTTCTCAGTAATATTGCTACCAAAGAATAACATTATTTAAGATTAATTGGTACACAGTGTTAACTAAGGCAGAAAAAGATGATAGAATATGTGTTGCTGACCTTAAAGGTCATTTGAAGTTACTGGAGATCAATTTTGGTTTTAAAAAAGGTTTTTTTTTCAGCCATACAAAGAAGCCAAAAGGGTTAAAATCTTGATTTTTTTTGTAAAACCTTGTGTCAACTGGAAAAATGTGCTCTGACAAAAGTTCTAAAATTGCCTTTTCATATTGGTACCCAGTGGGAGAAGCACTAATGTTATGTACCTAAAACCTTTGTCATTTGTTTTCTTATGTGCATCAGAATAATTTTTTGTGATAACTACTTTTTCATGAATAAATAGTGTAAAAATCCCTTTTCATTTGTTCTGTTGTATAAAAGGAAATATATTAAAGGACAAATTTTTTTCCCTGTATTTTTATATTTGTAGTTATTTTTTTTCCCCGGAAATACTAGGTATCCTTGCTAATCTAAAATATGACATCTTTTTCATCTGTTTTAGATATAACTCTACCAATTTTTCACATTTTTTCATCAAGTTAACAGATGTACAAGAAATGGAAAAAAAAAATGTATTTAAATTGGTATGCACGGTGTTGAGCAAAGGAGGTATCCTTGCTTGTTTAAAATAGTTTAAAATATGACTCATCTTTTTTATCTGTTTTATTTATAACTTCTCCAATTTTCACATTCTTTGAATTGTTTATGAAATGAACAGATGCACAACAGATGAAAAAAAAATATTTATATGCAAATAGGTAAGTATGGTGTGGGGGAAGGAAGAGTGTACGTATGTGAATGGAATGTCTGCACTCAGCATGAAATCCAGACTCTAGCAGTAGCAACCGATTAAGAATCGACCTGCAATAAATTCCTCATTTTTTGCTGCTGCATTTTTCACTGGATTGGTTCCAACTCTCCTGCAGAATGCTGACAATCATCTGGTGATGAACTTTCCCACAACTAAGCATCCTTTTCTCTTCTCCGATATATATAATCAGCTGGGATCAACGCTACCAGAACTTTTCATCGAACGACATTTCGTCGAAAACGCACAATACACACGCACACATACATGCCACAAAAACACATGTATGCAAATATACACGAGCACACAAATCGCATACACACATACCATGTACACACACACATACACATCTCTTACATATACAACATACTCACACGCCACATGCACATACCACATACATATACGTACACATGCATACCACATACACACACATACACATACCGCATACTCTCATTCACACATGTATTCACAGGTTACATAGGGACAGATATACACTTATGTATACATGTCTCATACACACATACAAATACATACTCATACCATATACATACATGTATGCATGTGTGTTTGTGACAGCTAGTGACGTGTATGTGTGAATGTATTTTGCATTTCCGATGGAACAATGTCCAATGCACAGAGATCAACATCGACATTGCAATCAGTCATTTATTTCTACGTTATATCAAGCGTTTAGGAAATAGGATAATCAATATTTGTAAGATTGATGTCTCAAAGCTCCAGAATATGACTAACACACCCAGCAGGCCGTACATGTGTGTATGCGTGTTTCTGATAGCTTGAGTGGGCTTTGCATTTATATATGTGCGTGTGTATTGTGTGTGTGAAAATGATGTACACTCCTGGGGCAGAAAATGGGCCAAATTTATACATATATGTATCAGGCTTTGGCCCCATTTTTCTCCCCCAAGAGTGTCATTGTTACAGTGTAAATGTGGAAGTATAGATTTCATGAAATAACTAGGGATTTTGTGAAATCCCCATGCTCTGTAATGAATGATGGAAATCATACTAGATATTTACCAAGTTTAGCTCAATTTGACACGAGGCCACAGTAGCGGGCACCCACAAAGTATCGAACTTGTTACAGTAATAATGCTCAGCATCACAAGTTTGTTAACCATCACTACACTGTTGTGTAAATATAACTGTAAAAATGAAGCAGGATATACTTGATATTTACTAAATTTTGCTTAGTTTGACTCAAGGCCATGGTAGGTAGTGCAGAGATAGATAGATGAGTAGATACATGGAGATAAACTGACTGACATAGATAAATAGATATGAAAGGTTTAGATAGATAGATAGATAGATAGATAGATAGATAGATAGATAGATAGATAGATATGAACAGACTGAGAAAGATCCATGCATATACCTTGAAATGATCAAGTAATAAAATACATCCTAGTCCCATAATAGGTGCTACATTTAGTGTACAAAAAATGCATACAAATGTGACAACAATTATGGGACAGAGGTAGTAACTGTTGACAAGTTTTCAATTATCACTTGATCAAAAATTCATGAGCAATAATTTATTATTTCCCGACATCCATTCGGTTAATTTCACTCACTTCCTGTTGCGGTTATCATCTGTCATCTCACTCATGTTTCCATGGTGACAAGCAACCATGCGGAGAAAACACTGAATGAACTTGTTTTGGTTACAAATAATAAAAAAAACAGTTTTATTTTTTCATCCATCAACACTTGTACTAATAGTCAACAAGTAGTGATTGCTAAGGAGTGAAGATGAATGGTGGTTCTCAAACTGTGTGCCACTTTACAATAGTGTACTGCAACTTTAGGTACCCCATGTAAATCTTTCAAAGGTGCGGTCATGTATTTTTTATATCAGATTTCATCCCTGCTTCTCTTGATTGATCCTCTTTACATTTAGTTAGAACTTGTAGGCACAGCTCAGTGGTGGTGTATTGAAAGACATTTGAGGTTCATCCTGCAGCATTTAAGGTTTATCATCATTTCTCTGGGTGAAAAGAATGATTAAAATTTTCTAATCTAGCATATAAAGAGCAAAATTCTTATTTTTTTATTAGATGAAGTATTGTGAATCATTATTGGAATAAAGAATAAGTTCCCAGTGAGAATTGAACTCACAACCCTCTCACCTGACATGCAATTGATCTTAGAGTAAATTGTAGCAAAAATTCAATGATAATGATTTAGCAAAATTCTTATGAACCATATTGCTGTCATGGTCTTTTTGCGATGATAAAAAAAATATCAAGGAGAAAATCACCATTGATAAATTTGAAAAAAAGAGCAGAAGATGACCTTGAAATAAATTGAAGAGGAAATTTTAATGAGTTGCTGCTGAGTCCAATTTCTCCAGAACAACTTGTCATGGACCAGCATGGCTATCACCCAACCTCTACGTCTTATCCTTACGTGGAGAAGGGAAGTCTATATCCAACAACGGAACTTAAAGGACAACCTCCTGCCCCCCCACTCTACTCTTACCTCAATTCTTACTTAAGGTGATTATCGCAACTTTTCTTTTGTAAAAGATTATAAACATGTATTTGCTTAGCATAAATGTATTTATTTCTCAGAGTGAAATAAGCGTATCAGTAAGATGAATTTCATAGATAAAACTTGTCAGTTCGGCTCAGTTGATAAGAGAGCTGGTTACTATCGCTTGGTCCTGATTTTGAATCGCAAGAGGGAAATGGTAATTTTATTGATGCATTTATTCATCAGAATGGAATAAGCCCTTGTATATTTTTAACATAAATTTTGGTATTGTATAAGACTTGTCAATTTAGCTCAGTTGGTAAGAGACAAGACTAGCTATCAGTTGACTGTAATTTCAAATCATGTTAATTTTCAATTTTTCTCCTCTAAATTTGGTGAGGATTGTTCTTGTTATTCTTGTTCTTGTTCTTGTTATGGTAGTTAACTGGGGGAATATTAGTTCATAAAAATATAGATCCATTCAGCAAGATATTTCCTTCTGATATTCACTGACATTAAACCTATTGAACGTGTTTGGGCAGCCATTTTTGATCATAAGATATGGAAAATGTTGAGAAAAACCTTTTACAAAATAAGATTTACTTCAAGTTTTGAAATGCAACCAGGTGAGACATCCCACAAAAAAGCGATTGCAGATCAGATAGATTTGATGCCTGATAATCTGCTCATGGTAAGTCCACCACATTTTATTCTGCATAATAGATCTTTCTTGGATCGATTAGATTGGTGAAAAAAAGTCCTTGTTTGGGAATAAACATGTATATTTACTTTTGTCATTTCTCTGAACATAACACGTTTTTAGTTTAAATGGTTAGAGAAAGAGAATGGTGGTTGAGGAATATGAGGATCCTTCACCAAATCATGATTCCTTGCAAAAATGATCTATGATTGCAAACTAGATTGAAAATAATGAACCCTTGTGGCCTCTATGTCTAAGCTAGAACAGCAGTAGTGCAGGTGGACCAGTTGGCATTGGCCCATGATATTGAGGGGGCCTACTCCCCCTGGAAATTGTATTTCCCCTGTTTTTCTGCAGTATTGTACCGTACTGTCATATCCATTTTGAATAAAATTGCTTGCCATTACCTTTTTCATAAATCATTGTTGTTCTTTTATTTCATTCACTTAATTGTAAGCATATCATATACCCTACAAGTACAAGTACATGTATGAATTATAGGTATTTAGTGCTGCTTAGAAAAGTACTTGAGCAGTCAGAAATGGGACCTACATTTCCTATCTAGCCTGAGCCAGCTTTATATAGACTTGTCTATCTATGAATATGATGATTCTGAAGCTTTGAGTCTAAAGATATTTGATTCCATCAAACAAAGGTTTATAAGTGGTGAATTCATGTGGACACTGGGATGTTGTCTTGTAGAAACTAATGGGAAATCAATTCTCCAAGATGCTAAGATAATCATGGAATTTACCAAATTAATTTGAAAACAGAGTTGGGGCAAGGGCTATTATCACCAATTGAAGTAGTTTTTTGTTGGATACATCGGTGGCACAGATAATTGAATGTTCTGAGGAGACAAACAAAAGTAGCGATCCCTGTGGTCAAGTGTACCATCTGACATCTGGATCATATGAGGGGTTGTACTTGCTTACACTACAAATGGCATTAAGTGCAGCACCTTTCCCATGGGTGGAAGGCCTGTCATGTAACAGGATTGCTACTAAAATACATTAAAAAAATACACCCCACCCTTCCTGGAGAATATCATATATATGAAATATCATTTTCATATATGCCATCATCTTTTACATTTGAGTGCACGAATAAATAAATAAATAAAAGGTATTGGATTCTAGTTTGTTTCAAAATTTACATCTTGGTTTAGAGAAAGAGAAGAAATGGTCTGATTGAGGAATAATAATAATAATAATAATAATAATAATAATAATAATAATGATGATGATGATGATGATGATGATGATGATGATGATGATGATGATGAGGATGATGATGATGATGATGATGATGATGATGATGATGATGATGATGATGATGATGATGATGATGATGATAGATTTCATTTCAAATTCAACTCGTTGATAATTTGAAAAAAAAATTTTCTTCAGTTCTTGAAAAATTGATTACAACCTTTTTATGTGATTGGGTATTTTTGTTTTTGTCAATAGGTGTCAAATTTTTGACAAGATGCTGATAGTGTCCTGCCATTTCCTTTCTTTCCCACCTTGGGTGAGTCAACATGTCATGTGGTGTAGAAATCAAATTAGATCATCTTTTTCCAATCGTATGAATTGCCCTACATCTCTGGATTCTCCCTCAAAAACAGGATGTGTAGTGGGGTGGGAAAGACAGCATGAGTGTCATTTTTGAACATTTATATAAGTGGGACAGGAATCTGATTCTTGGAAATTAATGAAACCCTATATTCGGATCTTGATGTATTGATCAGATAAAAACGAAGATGAGGTCAATTATAATCAATATTTCTTCAGAATTGTCACATTAAAATACTATTACTCAATAAATAAGAAAATAGACGTTCAGTAGATGTTGATATTTTTTTATAAATGAGTTGATGAATTCAAGAGAACTGGGGGATTATTTATATCTTTTTCCTACTTTTGAATTAAATTCTTTCTTGGATGTCAGTAAAAGATGATTTGATTTTATACAATATCATTATTCTTTTAATTTTTCATACGAGTCGGATTTTAACTGTTAGTTAACTTTCATAACAAAGCATTTTGCCTCTCCAGTCATAAGAACGAACGAATCGATAGCTTTAAGATCGTTCTTTTCCACATTTAACCCCTTTTTTATTTTGTCTCCATTTCATAGTGAAAGTCCCCACTTGTTTCTGCCAGAACAGATTGGAACAGACAGGTGCAAAGAAAAAGCGTCTAGTTTCCCAGAAGTAGTCTTTCTTCTCTATTATTTCTTAGGCAAGAAAGGAGGGTTTCATACTAACTTTTTCCATTTTTATTCATTCTTTACTTTTCTATGTATTAACTTTTAATTCATCCTACTTATTGTCATCACTAGGGCTCGCAACTCGGGTAGTCGTCCCCGACGCCAGATACTAAGGGACGTGTGTCATGTGTCTGAGACGATAGGACTTTCAAAATACAAGTGGAAAAAATGGGAAAACGCACAAATCAAACAAAAAAATATCTAGACTCAGGTATCTGCTCTCAGTGGAGGTCTTGAACCTTCACTTATAAATACCTTATATTAATTGTATATACATCCCACAGAAGTTACGTTCCTTAGAGTAACGGGTATTATAAAAATCGCAAAAGAATACAAGCGATAGATAAGTTCATAGGGTGTAAGGAACATTTCATTTGGATTAAGTCGGGATAAGGACTAACTAGCTAAGAACGAATAAGAGAGATACAGTCATGTGTTGACTTGAGTCCAGGTTACGTTCTGGTACACATAGACGCAACTCAATTTTGGCGCAAGTCGGTCATTATAGAGTTAAGTGAAATATACGCACTCTACACCATGATACCATGATATACATATTTACCTAAATCTCTATATTGTACAAACATCTTCATTGCCTTTTCGAAGGGGGAGGAACGAATGTTTCTTCCGTTTAGTCATTATCTAAACCCAGTATCTTCTCTGTCTGGATAACTTAAAATTTACATGACGTATACGGTTTCTTTTACAAGCTAAGAATAATACAAATTTCCGTCATTCGCAGTTGGGCCATTGAATTGCAATGACAGATATCCCCATCATCCTCAGCTAATAGCTTTTCATCTCTTATGATGACTTAACTGAGATCAGATGTAAGTCGATCGGGCGTAAGTCTACGCGTGTCTGTGTTTGAAAACCAACTTAACTCGAATCCCCCCATCTGCCTGGTGCTAAAAGTTCGTTTTCAAGTCATGCCATGTCGTCCATTCGTACTCATCACCAGGAAATGTACGACTGACAAAGCAATTAAGCAGAGTGAATTAGTCTTCGCAACGACCAGGTAAAAGACGATGTCTACCAAAACTCCAACAGACACCTCAATCACCAATCGACAGAAAGGCATAGGAGCGAGTTGGAGATTTCATATACAATGATGGAAATGGGTTTTAGGAACTATTAGTAGGTATTGAACATATAAAAAAAACCTGTGGAAACTTAGATGTAGGTATACGCCGCCCCCCCCCCCTGTTTTCACCGCTGTACCTAGGAAGCCTCATGAGTAATGATCTCGGCACTGCAAAAGACATCAAGACCCGTATTAACAAAGCAAGATTTTCTTTTAGTTGACCACGTAACATCTGGTCAAGCAATGCATCCTCAAAACTAAGATTCGGCTTAATGATAGCAATATTAAGGCCGTCTTTTTTGTGATTCTGAGTGCTGGGGAGTTGAGACGAAAAACATGAACAAGGATGACGTACTTCACATTAGCTGCCAACGGAAGATCTGTGATAAATACTGGCCTAACAAGATCTCAAATGAGGACCTGTGTTGGAGGACAAACAGTAGTACTATGTTCGTTGAGATGGAGAAACGTAGTTCACCATGGTCTGACCGTATCTCGGGGATTCCCGTTTGAAGATGGACCCCAGAGGAGAAGAGAGAGAGAGAGAGAGAGAGAGAGAGAGAGAGAGAGAGAGAGAGAGAGAGAGAGAGAGAGAGAGAGAGAGATGCAGGTCAAAGATCACATGCCGGAAGACAGTGATGACAGACTTAAAAGAAATGAGTCATACAAAGCAAAACCCAAGTTCAAAGTCGTTGTATGATTGTGCTCAGATATCTTGAATAAATAAAATTTTGGTCAGTTCTGACTCAGAATAGGTGAGCTTTTCGATAATATCTCGTGCTATAAATTACAACAGTAGTTCTCAAAGTCTATTGTACGACGGCACCCGTAGGAAACATTTTAGACTTACGAGGCACACCAACTGTGAAATGAAATGAATTAGACAATGACATTCCGATTGTTAATGAACGACACTCTTTTATCAAATTACTTACATACCTCCTTAGTACCCATTTTTTCTTTTATCTGTCGCTATTCAGATCTTGAAAAATCTAGGGATAAAACTAGTTTTGCCAATTTAGTTTTAGTACTTTTCGTGCTAAATTTAGCGCGTTTCTTGTTTTATCATTACAAAAATCGCTGAATTAGCGCTGTCATTTCAGCATTCTATTTACTATTTTCTGGTCATTTTAGCTTATTTTTTAGGTGTTTTGGCCAGTCTGGGATATTCTTTTTTTTTTGGTTGGCACTTGTTAGCGCTTTTTGGCAGTCAAACTAGCGCGAAAATATTTTTGAGTCAGCAACCCTGGATGAAATCCCTAGTTTGGCAACTGTAGTAGAAGCTGCACAAATACCTTTACTGGACATGTTCAAGTGTTGCAATACACATTTACAGGTATGGAAAAATTTATGCAGCACACTTGGAAGATAGTTGTGTCAAATTAGAGTTTGGAAACCATTGAATGACACAAAAATGGGTTTATGGTAAATTTGGTAGGTGTAGTTCCTTTCTCATTAAAAATCTTCCAGTTCCAAAGACTTTGTTTGAGAACTTTTAAAACATGCAGCGTCCCACTAGCGTATCGTGAGGTAAGGGTTAGCGAGCTAACAGGCCATTCCTAATGTGTAGTGACTTGGAACCTCATTGGGTGCCTCACACTTGTGGCATTGTGGCAATCAAAGCTAAGCTTTGTAAATGTTTATAAGCCATTTCACTTCTACTTAGTCCAAAGTACATGAATGAAAAGAAGAACTCTATATCTTATTTATCGTTTGTACAGAGAGAGAGAGGTGGGTGCGGGTTAACGGTCATCTGCACAGAAAGTGAACCGAGTTCGATCACTGGCTGTGGTAGGTTGTGTTCACTTCGCACTAATGGCACGAATCAATCTAACGTCCACCATAGTTATAGGTAAATAGTAGGGCAGACTGAGCTCTTCAGCTTTGGTTGGCAACCTATCTAGGAGAAGGATTACTCTGAATTCAAATTCGGAAAGTCTAATCCCTCGTTCAGCATTGTGAGACTCTATGAAGCTTCGACGGGCCAAGTAAGCCTGAGTATATCATAATAAATTTCACAAGTAAAATAATTGAAAATAAAAACGGACGGACGGAATAAACTGGTCACCGTTTCCACCCCCACTCGACACATCGAGTTCAAATATTGAATAAAAATTCAACAACACACAAAATGGTTCTTTTCCGCATGACATAGGCAAACTTAACACGTTTCCGAGGGGAAAATGATGAACGAGTACATGAGAAATAACTGAAATTAAAATCACCCAAAATACTCATGTGTACACTGAAACCATCTATGAACATTCAATTGAACCGTTTTTGCTCTCGTACCCGACCCCTGGGCTCAACTAAATATGTCGCTGCTCACCTGCACCCTCGTCAGAAAACTCGTCTTTGCATGTGTCTCTAGGTGAGTTATATACATCAGTGAGTTAACATGAAACGTGACAATAACATTTAAGGAATCCGACTAGAAATAAAAGACCTGAATTTATCTTCATTTAATCTTCAAATGGATTTTAAGAAACCATCAACCGAATAATAGGTTTCTTCAGTTTTTAAGTTGGCTGGTTAGCTGGCTATCTATGTATAACCCAAACAGGCAACGTCAATGGAGCTAGGGGTGCTTAGGATTTAAACATTCACCATTTATTATTTATAAAAAAAACAAACTCTTTTTACTTTTTTTAATTCCCTCCCTAAATATGTTCATAGTGGGTGGTTCAATTTGCAATGTAAGTTTATGCTAAAGCGGTCCCTTTGTGTCCAGTAGGATTTGCATTGTTTTTTTTTTGTCTTATTTTTAAAAAAAATCAGACTTTATTTTAGCGACCACTGCTCAATAAAAGGCGAGAGAAGTAACTTATTCATTGATCGTCCCCTTTTCCAATTTTTCAATTGATTACACACAACATGCTGCCAAAAGACGTTGGCTACAAGACGGTTTCTATTGAGGGACTAACCAGACCTGTTTTTGTTTTAAAAAAAAAGATTCTTTGACAATTTATGCCTCATATTGTTTTTGCTGGTTAACTGCCATACCGCGTCACCACAGTTGGCAAGTGCGTCTCTTTCAGACCAATTCGCTGGAGTATGAGTTCGATCCTCAATCAAAGACTACTATGGCCTTATGCCAGACTAAGTTTAGGATGTAATTGCTTTAATATTTTATCATTCTATCGTATATCTGCAGTTCACTTCGAAATACAGCTTCTCCGGCGATAGCTGAGAGCTAAGTGTAGTATCTGTTCTTCTTACATCATCGAAACATGAGATGGCATTAACTTCCCCATAAATTTAGATATTTGGTGAGGAGTCTTCTATTAGTCCTAGAAATAAGGATGTGCAGCCAATGCATCCTCCCTATAGTCATCTATGGAGTTGGAAGATAGATCTTAACCAAAAGATGGACCCTGAGAACCACTATGCAACGTGCACAAGATATGCAACGTGCACAACAGAGAAATATGCTCAGCATCACGTGGGAAGATCACAAGATAGAGCACAATATATTAAAGAAAAAAAAACAAAGATATCAAAGAATCAATAAGAAAACTCAAATGGCAATGGACTGGTCATGTTGCAAGAATGCCAAACAACTGCTGGACATTACGACTCACAACGTGGATCCCCAGTGATCATATACAAAACTGTAGCCGGCAAAGAAAAGATATACTGTGACGAGCGAAACAAATTCAGAAGGTATTAGCAACACACATGATAGAGAGGTCTGGCGAATTTCGGGGAAGATTTATGTCCAATAATGGATGATGATGATGATGATGATGATGATGAATGTCAAAATCTCCCAACTGTATGTAAATTGAATAACAACATAAATAATGGTTTGATTTATTTAAAACAGACATTTTGCATTTCACCCCAAGCAATCGAAACAAGAACATGATCATAAACGTTTATTCTAGTAATCTTTAACACTCATTAAAAAAAATAATTTTCATTGAGAGTGGGCAGATTGAAATACCCGAAGAAACAAATCGAATCATCGATACTTTAATACAAAACAAACTATGATTTAAACAGGTCTGGCTAGTCACACAATAGAAACTGTCACGTGACCAACATCTATTGGTAGCATGCTGTGTTTAGGGGGATCAATCAAAAAATGGGTAAAAGTGTGGTCAATGAATAAGTTAATTCTCTTGCCTGTTGTTGGGCTGTGATCACTACAAAAGTCTGAATTCCCAGGAAAAAAGTGTGAAAGCTACCGGACACAAACTAAGGGATCAATTTAGCATGAACTTGCATTGCAAATGGAACCCCACACTAAAAGCCTAAAAAAACAAAAGAGGAAGTTTTTTCTAATCATAGGGAGTAAATTTCCAGCCCTCTAGCTCCATCGCAGCAGCCTATATGCATGTTACATACATACATACATAGCCAATCAGACCGACTTATAAATTGAAGAAACCTATGTAGACAGTTTTGGGTTGATATCTCCAAATACAAAACACGAAATAATGAAATGACGGCCTACTATACCATTCGGCAACGTGTGCCATGACAATTTTGTGGGCATCATATTTAGTTTTGCGTGACGCAAGAGGACCAGATACTACACTTTGCTCTTTTTAGTTGAAAGCTGAAGAAGCCGCATTTCGAAATACGATTGTACCTCTACTTGTTTAATAATTAAAGAAAAATAGAACGAGTTTGTCTCATGGCTGAGGTAGGTGAGCAACATTAGGTGCATACTTCTCACTGGCACCAGTGGTCGGTGTCAGGGGCGTAGCGAAGGGGGTTGCCACACCCCTTGCTATTTCTATCGACAGATTTTTTCCCTCATCCGACAAAATCGCGAATTTGTCTGCAAATTAGACGCCCGAAACCCCAATAAGAATCATCAAGTACACCTGTGATCGGCGTTCGAGCCTAGATAAAAGATAGGTTTCCGAATGCTGATTTCCAAGCCAGACAGGCTATCCTCAGATTGACACAATAATACAATATTTCTTTACCGCATTACATTCCCCATCCCACCGTCGGCATTTTGGGGCCTTGTGACGGACTATTTAATGAACAAGAAGATCGTTGAAGTCACATGCTGCACACGACTGTAAAACTCCAAAACTATTAAGATGCGCGCGAATTGCAAGCACCGTGGTGTATGATGTCACCTTTCACCTGGGCAGGTGTGACAGTGACAGTGAGTGTTATAAACCATTTCCGCCAACAAGTGTTCTCAACAGCGCTAGTAGCCGATGTTGTAGCAGTAGGCAACAGTATCTTTCTTTCTTTATAGTCCACTAAAGCACTAATCCCAAACTGACTAATGTGCATAACCCACACGCAAGCATGCATACAGGCATTTTCAAAGTAGTAGTAGTAGTTTTACTGTGTTTAGTAGTCATTATTTAACTGTCCGTCATATTTCTAACCGTTGCTTTATCTACCCAAGGAATTGACATTAAAGCTACAGTGTTTATTCTACGGTTAATTGTTCTGAAATGTATAAATGAAAGTGAAAGAAGAAGAAAAAAAAAACACTTGGGACAGTTGTCATCTTCGTTCTTCATTATTTCCTACGGTCGTTTTTTTTATGTCCGAATCGACAGTCAATTATGATCACATTAATAACCGATCAGTATTTGGTTGCCCCCAGAAATACTGATTGTCTTTTTCAAGCCGTCACAGTTATATCAATATTTATGGAGATTGTATAGTGAACCCCAAGGAGCCACCGTAGTCCCACGTTTCAATTTTCATACACATTAAAACGGACTTTTGGCGATCTTCTTCAGAGTTAACTGGAATCAAATTTGTAATGGTATGAATGGATGGACAAGTAATAAATTCGAAATGGGTAGAATTATTAAAAGCAACAGATAAAGCAAATATCCTGTTCTGTTGTCACTGTTAATGTTAACAGTTCGTCAGAATGTCCGTTTTCTTCAATTGAAATCGTGATTCATAAAATGTGTCACAGGAAATTAAATTGGACTCACCTTTATTTTATAGACGAAGATTTGGTAATGGTAAACTCAGAACTGGAAGTATTGGCTTCCACGTCATCTTTGGTAATAATACAAAAAATTGTCAGTTAGTAAGTACAAAGTACTTAACATTTGCCGTAAAAAAGCGGTAATGAAATGTTTTGACAAGCAGGTGTTTTGTGTGGTTAAGTAAAAAAAAAACCGTATAAACGATGTTAATGAAGATAAGGTTGGTTGAAAAGACGAATGATCTTTTCAAATGAATGAATAACGTTTCGACAAAGAAGACCTTCTACAGTTGGTAACTTGTTAGGTATCTGTGGAATGTAAGCATGCAGGCAATATACAGTGATTTCTATCCCCCTCCTTTTCAGCTCTCTAGTAGTAGTCGTTATATGATGGGGCTCCTCCTGAGTCTCCAGCTGTTATCCCCCTCCTCTTGTGTCACTTGTGTACTATCCGCATCATCTCGTTCACTAGTATCACCATCATAACCATCAGCCTCAACAGTTCAAGGGAAACATACCACCACTTACCCACTGATGCACGCACTCACATACATATTTGCACGCTCCAAAAACCCGTGCAATGTTAACAAGCAACAGCATCACACACGCCCACAAAAATCGATCAAGTAGTGGAAAAAGGGTAGCAGTGAGAGTAGAGAAAGGAGAGTCAGCGCCCCGTGTACAGTAGTATTAGAACCGGGGTAGGAGTAAAGCAAGAGTTGTAAATTTCATCCATTCATTCATTCATTCATTCTCTTCCGTGCTTTCTGTCATTGATAATGATAAGAATAATAGTGAACTGGTGGCGCCATTGGTTTTCAATGATAATGAGATTTCCAAGTTTTCTTTCTTCTTTCTTCCTTCTTTCTTTCTTCTTTCCAATCGGTCTCGCCAGTCTTTGATAAATCGGTCAATATATGTCTTTCTTTCTTCTCGTGACGACAGAGGAGTGTGTGAGCACGAACAAAGGAGAAAAGGGAGAGGGTTCTGTTGTCTTCGTTTTACGAGTCCTTTAAACAAGCAGTAGGGTTTAATTTACTGGAGGATCCACCTACGTCATTTCATTTTGTAAAAGCACGTTGTATCCGGTAACCTCATCTTGAATAAAGGGACGTTTACGTTTATTATTTTCTGCTCCCCCATTTTTCACAGGATTGATTATTTCTCTTTTTTTGCTGGAAAGGTCTCAAAGACTCAACTTTTACAAAATCTCTTCTTAATTACCTAACGGTCTAAACTCCTTTTATGTCATGCAAAAAAATGTTGGACCGAGAAACAAATTTAAATGAAGGTTACGAAAATAAGATTAATTTATAATGTAAGATAGAAAGTATATACTTCGAATTACTACAAGCAACAGGACTGAAGCAAATAACACTTGTTTTGTTACGTAAACAATAACCAGAGGAAAGAAAAAAAACCCAAACAAGCGGAGTATTTATTCTCGAAGATGAAGGGAAGTGGTCCCAATTGTAAAGTTTCACATTCTCGGACACTTAATGTTAAAAACGGCGCACAAACTTTAAAAAAAAAGAGAATTCACGAACGAAGAAAAAAAACCGATGTAAACGCATAACGATTCAATTGTTGAATTGTTTTTAGTTGAGCGCTGATTTTAACATTGAGTGTGCGAGGGTGAGAAACTTTACGATGGGGACTACCTTCGCTGCATTGTAACGAAATCATTTGTTTAATTGCGAAATTTGAATTATTGCCTTCTTTTCGTAATTTCTATATTTTTTTATTGGCAAATAGGATGTAAGTAAGTGGACTTGAGTATTGCACGTGGATTGTGATGACATCATTTGCTGAGAAGAAGAAGAAGAAGAAGAAGAAGAAGAAGAAGAAGAAGAAGAAGAAGAAGAAGAAGAAGAAGAAAGAGACTTTCTGGCAATAATGATGTCAATTTTTATTTTCAGAACTAGTTTACCGATACCGTCAAGAAACGACGAATGTGCAAGAGAAGAGAGTAAGAATGATAACAATAGCGAGGAGGAGAGGAAGATATGGGGGTGAGGAGAAGAGAAAGATGAGAATAAGGAGGATAGCAATATAGGAAGATAAAAAGAGAGATTGTGATAGCAGGTGAGGAGGATAGAAAGAGAGGAGGATGAAAAGAAAGGAGAAGAAGGAGGATAGAAAGAGAAGAGAGTTAGGAGGGTTGAGAGGAGAGTAAGGAACATGACAAGAAAGGAGAGTAAGAAGAGTGAATTAGGAGAGTCAGAAAGGAGAGCAAGGCAGATAGCAAGGGAGGCGAGGAAGGGTAAAAAGAGGAGAGTAAGGAGGAGAGCAAGAGAGGAGAGTAAATAGAGCAAAAGGGGGGGGCAAGGAGGGGAGCAAGAGAACAGAGGAAGGAGGATAGATAGATAAGAGAAAGAATCAAAAGAGAAGATTAAGGATGGCCAGGAATTATAATCTTCTTTCCTCTTGACTGGTTACAACTACTTTAGGGTTGTCTATCTCTGAAGTTGTAATAGGTATATGTATTCAATTCTGTTTGTCTGTCTGTCCACACAATATCACCAATTTTGAACGAATTTCAATGAAAATTTCTGGAAGGTTAGGCTATAAGGTATGAATTAACAGATTGAATTCTTGGGTGGATCCCGGAGTTTGTTTGATTGATAAATATCTTTTCATTTTCTCTTCATACATTTATGTATTCACTCGTGTTCGTCCATATCTACTAAAGCTTTTAATGTATTCCAATGTAGGATAAGCCATGGGCAAGAAAAAAATGATCGAATTTGAAGGTGGGTCCAGCAGATTTTACAGTTACCTCCAATGCACTGTAGCTATATATTTACTGATTTTCACTCAGTTTCTAAGGACAATGGCGTTGGCAGAGGTATACAACCTCTGAGTGCTTTCTCGTTTCTTACTATAATCTTATTATCTAGATTCTCTTTGGCGGTTTCCCGTGAAACAGGGCAGATTTTATTGATTTGTGGAACTGATGGTAGCTCACTGGTTAAAGCTTTTGATTAGAGTCTTCTATTTTAATCCAAAAAGACTATATGTGCAATTGTCAATACTGATAGGTTCCATCCAGAGTGATATGTACACTCCCTTCCGAGCGAAACATCTAATTGCAAAAGAAGTTGGTTTCACTATGTGACATGTTTCATTTCAATTTTATATCTTTATTCCCAGGAGTTTAAGTTCCCTTCTTTCAGGCAAAACTATAAATCATTTAAAGATTCAAAATATCATCAATTCCCCAAGGTGGACCAAGAAATATTCTTTGAGCTTAGATAAGCAAATACGGTCAATGATGAAAAGCAACTAAAATTAGGATGAAAGACGTACGAGTAAAAAATTAATGATAATTGAGAATGCTTCATCTCATGAAAAATAAGTATCTGTACCTCACATAAATCAGCATAGCCCGTGCGTGTACCAAAACGAATTATCTAAAAGTTTTTATGGAACTATCTAGAATGTAGATATTTTATCTAAAATTATCTAAAGAATACCAATACAAGATTTGGGCATCGTTGGTCCAAAATGTGTATAGAGACACAAAAACACTTATTTTGTACAAAAAAAAAAAAGGTTTTCAGAGGGTGTCTAATGGTGTCCGTGGTCGAATTTTCAAGGTTGTAGTTTAAAAAAAATACGACTAGGAACGCCCAGACACACACACACACACACACACACACACACACACACACACACACACACACACACACACACACACACACACACACGCATGCACACACACACACACACACACACACACATAGATAAATAGACACTCCCAGAGAGTGAGAAGAATCTGTAGCCTACGACTAGTTGATCGGACAATTTGTGGGGCTACAATGATTCTATAATATTACTAGAGCCGTTGATATTCAATACAATTACTCAATGTTTGTGTTTTGTTGTTATGATATCCTGTAGATACCAGATTGTTTGTAGTCCTCCAACAAAATGGAAGAAAAGAGCCAAAACTCGCCAATTAATTGTACAAACTGAAATCAGACCCTCCTTTTTTTTTAGAATTTTAAGGTACGTCCTTTCCATTTGGATGACTGGCACACTACAATCTTTATCCCCACATCACCCTCAAAAGTGATTGTGAATTGGATCCAAGATTGGACAGCAGCTGCATCTGAATCTCGATGCAGTTGAAATTCTCAGAGACATCCGACTAAACTTGATATTGTTGTGGTTTCCTTGAATTAGTGTTAATCATATTACAACCATAGAAACTATGTTTCACCCTAGAACTATCATCTGATAATGGCTTTGCTGGATGCACTAATGTTGTGGTTTTAGCAGTAAGTGTATGAACCTTTATGGATGAATAGATAACTTAATTCCATGAAGTATCGATGTCTATACCTATTACATCACGGACCTAGGCTTGTAGAATGAGATTTGAGAGTTGGAAGACCGTAGCCATCAAAGATGGCAGAGGGGTTCTATCTTTATTTGTATGTACGTATATTTGTACATTTGCTCATATGTTCGCTTCAAAGGAATTTTTTGGAAGGTTGGGCCATGGGCCACGAAAGAATTGTTTGAATTTGGGGGCACTTTCAGGAATTCCTTTCTATTGAGAGATATATTTTATAATTCTGCGGAGAACCCCCCTCCCAAATATACAATAAAAAAGTCAGCGTCATATTTTAAGAGTTAACTCAATACTTATAAATTTAAAGTTTTCTCCCTTATGGTGCACCGTATGTACCTTATATCGATCAGTAGATACGATGCGCTTTAAGTGTCAACCAAATGTTTCCCAGCTGCACATCTATTTATGATTTGTGGGTTACATAGTTAAGTAAGATATGGTGTAACTGTATTTGCTTTTGTTTGACCAGTCCTTCAAACTAGACTTGCAATGACCATGGCTTCGCTCAGAGGGTTCTAGTCCACTGTCACTCTTGAAGCACCCCCCCCCCAAAAAAAAAACAACTGTTTCCTCACACCAGTTTCAAGTTGCGTTTGGAGCATTCAAACCACCATCAGTAAACTCTTCGAAGATATAAAGAATCTCATGGAAAATGCAGAAATCTTAAGCCACTGACAACAAGAGAAAAGACCAAAGCAACCGAGCTAAGCAAAACTATCCAAAAGAAGCGAAGAGTAGACAAAAGAACATATTCGACAGCAGTCATCGAAAACATTTTTGAGAAATGTAAAATATCCTCTCAGTGCAGGAAGAATGAAAATAACTAGTGTGTTCGAAGAAAATTCAGACCTAACAACAGACAAGAACTTAATCGTTGAATGCGCCTAAGAATTCAACAAAAACACTATTCCTCCAAAAAAATGAGAACACCGAACATAGAACAATGAAAAAGACACAGAAGTCAGGAGTAACCAGTTCGAAGATTTCCCAGAAGATACTTCCTTAGAGTGAAGCAAGACGTCAAACAAAGGCGGGAAAGAAATGCCCTCTGACCGAATAACATCGTCATCAATTTGCTCCAAAATGCTGGTGAAGTCATCACTATGTAACTAGCCATTCTATTCAACTTATGCCTCAAATAGAGTAAAGTCCCAAAAGACTGGAGAGCTACAATCATTTTGCTGTTATATAAAAAAACCCCGAACGATTTGAACAACTACAGGCGAATAAGCCAACTCAACTGCATCTACGAACTTTTTACCAAAGAGATCACCAACCAACTCACCAATCACAGGGACAAGTTACTTGGCCATCAACTCTCCATTCGGTAAATCAACAGAATATGAAATGTCACTCGCTGCAGCATTTGCTGCCTTCAAAAAGGCCTTCGACTCAGTGGTAATCCTGAAGGCCATTGATGCAATCGTACGACAATACGTAGACTCACTATATGTCCTGTATCATATCTACCGACAGAGCAGTTCCCTTATCCCCAAAAGAAGAGGAAATCTACTGATGAATCACTCTAGGTTGACAAACTTTCAAGCCAGCTCACTCTTCGCAGACAAGAAAATTCCAATTGTACCTAAAAAGAAGGATATATATCCAATCCTCTCAATACTCAGCTATGGAGTTGGAACATGGAACCTAACCAAAAAATTGGCTTTCAAACTGAGAACCACGCAACCTATACAGCAGAGAATCATGTTCAAAACCACTTGGGGAGATCGCGAGACAGCATAGTATATAAGAGGCGAAGCAGGAGTCCGAGACATCAAAGGATCCATTATAAAATAAGATGACAAACTAGACTATTTCAGAAAGTACTGGCTCCGTGGCACCAACGTGAGTGAAGTCTGACGAATCTTGGGGAAGGTGTTATTCCAACGACGGACGCTAAAAGGCTGCTGCTGCTGCTGCTGCTGCTGCTGCTGCTGCTGCTGATGTTTTGAACTCTAGTGTGCATTTTTGTTGAAAGGTTTGGAATGTACTTGTTTGGGAATATGGGACAACGCAGTGAGTGTTGATCGAGTGTTAGTTGGTCAAGATACAGTAGGTTTCTATCACGCCGGTACTTCTGTGTCGATAGGCAAGAGTTGGTATATCAAGCCGTTGCAGTCTGCTGGCTTAGGAGAGGTTCTTCAGTTCGACAACAGGTTTCGTTGCTCTCCTTTTGCACTTTTTCAATTGCACCCTGGTCACGTTTCAGCTGAAGAGTCCATGCGTAGGATGTGGGCGGATGGAGGATTTGTATATCAGTGTGAATCTTCCACTGTTCATGAACTTGAACGTGTGCTGCAGGCACCCCAGAACTTCGTTGGCCTTGTTGACTATCGATTGTGTATGCTGAGAAAATTTTAGTCTCTTGGCCACAATTTTCATCAAGTTTTTAATTGGTGTATGGTGTTGGCAGAGGTTTGCGCTCCCTGAGTACTTTCTAGTTTCAATATGAAATTAGATTTATATCAGAAGCGTACTTTCTGGAATTTTGTAAGACAGGGTGTAATAATCATTGAGCATATACAGTCGGACTATTTTTTTCCGTCTATCTATTCATTAGTTCCGGACTTCGAGTATCGAGAACATTCGATAAAGGCCGGAGGATACACAGCCGAAACGCCGTGAACAAATGAACGAGTAGACGAAGAAAATAATCCAACCATATCATACACAGTGATCAAAGAAGGATGTTCACAAGATAACAGCGTTGCTTCATCAATCGGTTAACTTGATACTATCAAATGAGAATAATACTTCGTTCTGTAATTTTCAGATGAGTCATTACGATTCCAAGAGTTGATCAGACTATTGATCTCGATTTTTTTTCTGCTGCTTTTGCTGTAACCACCAACGTTTTGTCTGATTCATTCTATGACTCTCTTCGGGTGTACCATCCTCAAGGAAGGAGGGGGATCATTATCAGTCAAAGAGTTGTTCCGACTATTGATCTCACTTTATAGCTTTTGTTATTTACCAAAATGTTTCGGCTAACGACTGGTACAATGGGTTGCAACCATTTTCTCTTCTGTTCATCGAAACCATCAATCGGAATTGTCAACGTAGGTTTCTTCAGTTTTCAAGGTGGTCTGTCTGGTTGGTTATATTTGTTTTACGCGTACAGGCTGCACCAATGGTACTAGAGGGATGAATATTTCAAAATTTACTCTTTATTATGTCTTATGTTTTTACCCCCCTCCAAAAAGCTGTTAATTGAGTTTAATTTTTAATGTAAGTCGGGACTAAAATGATCACTAGTTTGTGTCCAGCAGCATTCACGCTTGCATTTTGAAAATACGGACCTTTTTAGTGATCACTGCCCGACAAAATGTTAGAGAAGTAACTTGCTCATTGATCACCTCTATTCCCATTGTTTTTAATTGATCTTCCCCATCACAACATGCTGTCAAAGGACGTTGGTCACGTGACAGTTTCTATTTAGTGACTGGCCAGACCTGTTCTGCTGTTTTCCGTAGTAAAATGATAGATGGATTGATAGGCACTAAAATCACTACCTGTGAGATAGGGTGCAGATGAGACCAGCTGCTGATTAGACGACGGGGTGGGTGATTACCTACAAGAAAATCAGATAAAATCCTCAGAGCAATACCAGCCTAAAAATTTATCCAGCTTGAGAAATTGTGTTTTTTCTTGATCGACAATATAGATAGTTGTGTGTGCGAACGTTGACCCCAACACACTATTATATTGCAAATCACATGAATTCTCCTGCATTCTTCAAGTCAGCTCATAACAAGTGTATCTTAATCCAACACATTTGGCTGCAATATATCGTTCCAGATACAAAGAGGTCACATATAGATAAACAGAATCGGAATCATAGTATTAGATATTTGAGGATCTCTCAATATTTCCCCTTCAGACACCTGATAAGAATGGCAAACAAACAACCAGCGTTCCAAGCCTACTATCTAACAAGTCCAGATATCCTGACAAAAGGACGACCTCGTAGGCGTTGGATCGAGGGCGTGACTGAAACGCACGAGTCCCATGGCCTGTCTATCACGGAGGCGACCAACGAAGTCATCACTGCCTCCACTTCCCCCATTTCACCATGCAGTGCACGTGGAAGATAAAATCTATACACAGCAACGACCAAAATAAGAGAAAAATTAATTGATACGTAGTTCTCCTTGATTGTAATTACCACAGAATGTTGAAATTTATAGAAATCGCAGTACTTTGTATATACTTGATGTACGAAAAAGCTTTTGTTGAAAATGATTATGGAAACGAAATATTTAAGAAAAACCTTCATTTGAAAGAAGTTACAGTGGACAAAATAAGAGAACTGTTTTGTTTTTGTCACGTTCTAGAGATTTCTCACGTGTGTCTCACTGAACGATCGGTAGAAATGTCCCCATCGTTGTATAAGCTGCCAGACATGCCAGAATATGTCAAAGTGACTGCAGCTATTCGACAACAAATTGTCAACATGTAGACTCTGTCTGTCTCTGTCTCTCCCTTTCTGAAAAAGCTGGACTAGTGTAATTTCGAGAATTTTGAAATAGTGTGATGAAACGAAATCTTTTGTTTCGCAAAAAAAAAAAAAAAAAAAGATGCTGTATAGCCTCGTTAGATAAACTTTAGAGAGAACATATTAATAAAGAGGCATAAATGACCCTTTCAACACAGCAGCAGGAATTTCAAGGCAAATCAAAGTTGATCTCAACAAGGAGGTGAGCCCGATGATTAGATTAATTTGGATTGAAAGCTTGTTCTACAGTTATTAGATCTATCATGAGTAAAAATAATAAGAAGGCTAGACTTGAATATTCAGAAGAACACATTGTTTTGAAGGATGTAAATTGGTTAAAGTTCATTTCTGCAATGAAAGTAAATTCAATTTAGTTGGATGTGACGGCAGACACTTCGTTTAACGTCGTACAAGCGACTGACTTGAACCAAAGTGTGTCAAAAAATATGCATGGAATTTTGGAAGATGGAGTACCATAGCATTGGGAATGTTCTCTGAATGTGTCAGACCAAGTGTAAGAATTAATGGATTGTAAATGATAATGTGTATCTAAATCTACTGAAGCAACATGCCATTCCTTCTGTACGAACATCTCCCAACCAAATAGCCATTTCTATGCAGGACAACGTTCCCTGTCATCTTGCTAAACGAGTGAAATATTTTTTGGAGAAGAGAACATTAAAGTGATGAGATTGCCAGCACTAAGTCCAGACAAAGTCTAGATACGTAGAACTCGTCGAATATAATGGAAGTTATGTTTAGGGAACGAGACCCAAATTCTGTAACCAATTTATGTCAAAAACTGGAAGATGAATGGAAAACATAACACCAAATCTGTGCCAGAAACTTGTCATGTCCCGTGGGCGTCGGTCGGCTGAAGTTATGGCTAATAAACGTCTCTACACTAATTATTTTTGGTTGATTTATTCACAAATGATCAATTTTTATTTTGTAAGCTCCCATCATAAAATCATTTTTTAAGCACATTTTTTAGTGCAGTTTTTTCTTGAGTATCTTTTTTTTTATAACCACTTTCTACGAAGCCTTCTTCATGAAGTATATTGCAAGAGTTACGATTTCTAAAAAATTCAAATCTTGCAGTAATTACTATTATCATGAAGTAAATATATCTTATTTTGACCGGTACTGTATATAAAGTTGTAATGTAAGTTTGTTCTCTAATTATTTGAGAACTAAGCTTTCTAGACAAAAAATAAAGTATAATAGAATTCAACTCATTTTAATCTACCTACAGCAGACATTTTCAGGTCGAATTTGGAAAAAAATAATTTTAATAGTTTTTTTTTCTCGTTTATTGCCGTTTTTTCAATCTTCAAGATTATTCAGACGAGTCTTTAACCAGCAGTCAGTGCTTTAAAAAGTAGGTCATGTGTTTGAGCTGGGATGTTAAAAAGGTGACTTAGTGCAAATTGTATCTAGACAATGGCTAGAGCTACCCTTCCCCTCGAAGACGTCGGTGGGTTTTTATCTGGTAAAAAAAAAAGACTACCAGGGGGAAAATACCCCCTCTTTCCATACGGATTGCACACACTAAGAAGGCTGTAGAATGAATTGGCCAAATATTGTGGTAACAAGGAAAACAATGAGATCGATCGTCTAAAATCATCTTACAATAATAATACCCTTCTTCTTCCTTACAGACTGCACAGCTGAAGAAGGCTGTAGAATGGACATAAAGAACTTTCTCCAGACTACTGCTTTGTTCAGGTGTATTAACACTGAGTGTGAGAGCATATATTGTTCTGGTAACTGGTCAAGCATGAAATACCCTGCCAACAAAATGAAGCCACTAAGCAAAACAAACCTCATCTGCTTTCTTCTACTCCACTTATGGGATTATTATGGAACGAAATAGAGCAATGGTTCTCAAACTGGGTTCCGCAGAGCAGCAGTATGCTGCAAGTATCTTTTGTGAGTGCTGTGTAAATTTTTTCCGAACCCGCAAATGTATGATTAGAGATTTTCCTGTGTGGCGTGTCCCTCTTAAGCCACAGAGTTGCTACCTTAGTTGTTTTGTCACAAGATACTGTGAGGCTCCAACCTTTTTAGCAACATACAAACATGTCCAGTATGGGTATTGTGTCTGTCCCGCTTAAGCCACAGAGTTGCTAATCTAGTGGGTTTGGAAAAGGTATGAATCCTCTTCTCCCTGCATTCTGTTCCACTGCCAGATATGAAAATTTTCTTGTCACTGGTCTGCCACAATGTTCAATTAAGAAAAGCGTGGATGAGTGAATACTTGAATAAATCACTTTCCCATGACTACTTTACCAGTCTAGGTAGTTGCAGTTAAAAGAGCTTTTCCTACTGAAGTCAAAGACTGGATCCAAAAATATAGGCTATAAAGTGTGCGCTTGTCAATGACCATGAATGTGTGATGTGTGTGTGTGCATACATACATATATATATATATATATATATATATATATATATATATATATATATATATATATATATATATATCATCAGCCATTATGAATCCGCTGCTGGGCAAAGGCCTTTCCATATCAAATGATGAGCATGATTGTACTAACTCTGTCATGTTTTACTAGCAAAGTTTTCTATCTCATTTCTGCATTTTTTGTCTTGTCTTTTCTTACATTGTTTAATATCCCACAGCTGTTGTCCCTTCTTCTTGCCCTGCCCATCTCCATTTTTGTCACTTGAATGATATGCTTCATCCTGGTCCTCTCTCAGATCCATGATCTTTTTCGATCGGTAAGAGTTATACCTAACATTGCTCTTCCCATAGTGCCCTGAGCAGTTCTAAGTTAGTTATTGAGTGTTTTTTTTGTAAGCTTCCAGGTTTTGCACCTGTACACCATAGCTGGTATTATGAATTGATCGTACGTTTTATACTTAAAACAAATTGGCAATTCACTCCTCAGTAGGTCTCTATTTTTACCAAATGTTTTCCAGCTAATCATTATGACCTTTCTTGTTCCATTTCCATGGTCTTTCTCTATCCCTATTGTCTGACCTACGTAAAAGTACTCCTTAACCTCTTCTAAAGCTTCATCCTCTCTTCTTATGGTCTTAGTCATCAAACGGGATAAGGGTGTCATAAAATAGAGCTCAGCCCAAAATATCAGGCTTACTGGTTCAAAAAGGAAATTGTTTTCATTGGTGGTTTTCTGACTGTTGGCAATAATATCATATTGTGAGCCATGCTATAACAAACTGCATTATATCGTGGTATGCCTCAAACTTTTAGAACTAATCTAGATAAACTTATATCTACCAGTCAGTTGTTACTTAGTTTGATTCAAGGAAGAAACATGAGAGAAAATGGAAAAACTTATGGAAAAGAATGGTTTTATGTCGGAGACGCTTGGAAGAAAGGAACTGATAGGAAGAAAAGAAAAACAACAAAATGAATAATGTTTCTGTAGTTTCTTGTATGTACAGATGGACATCAGTTGAGGGCAGCTAATCGAAGATGAAGATGGAAACAAGACAAAGTATTATAGAAAGATGTATCAGACTGGATCAAACAGTATCGGGGAAAATATTGAGGAAATATTGTTCCGACTTAAAGTCTCTGAAGTCGTCTTGTGTAAGACATAAAGAAGAATTTTACTACTTTTACTTTCTTTATTATTACAGTATTTGATGTTTGCTTTTTATCTCACTCTATTCATCACTCTTTCTTTATTCATCTCTCTTTCTTTATTCATCTCTCTTTCTCTATTCATCTCTCTTTCTCTATTCATCTCTCTTTCTTTATTCATCTCTCTTTCTCTATTCATCTCTCTTTCTCTATTCATCTCTCTTTCTCTATTCATCTCTCTTTCTTTATTCATCTCTCTTTCTCTATTCATCTCTCTTTCTCTATCACTTAATTCATCCCTCCCTTCCTCTCAGTCTTTTCATATCTTTCTTTCTCTATTCATCTCTTTCTCATTCGCTCAGTTCATCTCTCTTTCTCTATCTCTTAATCCATTCCTCTCTCTCTCTCTCTCTTTTCCACTCAGTCTGTTCATACCTGTCTGTCTTTTTCAGTTTATTCATCTCTTTCTCTCAGTCTGTTCAAATCCCTCTCTGTCTGTTCATCTCTCTTCCTCACTTTGTTAATCTCTCTCTCTTTCTCTGTCTGTTAATATAACTCCCTCTCATTCTTATCATCTCTGTCTGTCTGTCAGTCTCAGTCTGTTTATCAATCTTACCAACTTTGTTTATCTATCTCTCCCAGTCTGTTCATCTCTCTTTCCCAGGTTCTCTCTCTCTCTCTCTCTCTCTTTCTCTCTGTTTATATCTATCTATTAGAAACTGTCAACTAAAATTGTCAACATAGGTTTCAGTTTTTAAGTGGGTCTGGCTGGCTGGCTGGCTGGCTATGCACGTGTTGCATGTGCAGGCCATTGCAAATTGAGCTAGAAGACTGAAAATTGAAACATTTACTTCTTAAACTCGACAAAAAACATTTTTTTGTTTCTTGAAAATTCTCCTGAAAGGTCCAAATTACAACATAGGTTCATACTATATTGGTCCCTTAGTTTGTGCCTGACAGCATTCACATTTGTTTATTGAAAATTTGGATTTTTAATGATCACTATCCAACGAAAGGCAAGAGAATCAATTTATTCCTTGAAAACCTTATTTTCCAGTTTTTTTTTTTATCACCCCTTACAGGACATGCTGCCAAAAAACGTTGGTCACATGACTGTTTCTATTGAAGGACTAACCAGACCTGTTTATCCCAGTTTTTCTCCCCTCCAACCTGTTTATATTGGTCTTACTCATTGTGTTATACATATCTACCAATCTGCTTATATATCATTCTGTTCAGATCTATCTCTGTTAGAAACCATCAACCTAATATTTCACCAAAACATTCAACAAAGATTTCTTCAGTTTTTAGGCTCTTCTGGCTGGCTATGTACGTATAACTCGTACAGGTGACATCAGTGGAGCTTGGGGAGGGGACTGAAAATCTGAACATTTACTCTTTATCATGTGTAAAAAAAAACAACATGTTTTTGGTTCTTTTTGAAATTATCCACCAAATATGTTTTTTGGATAGAGCTCAATTTACAATGTGAGTTTAAGCTAAATTGGTCCCTAGTTTGTGTCTGGCTGCATTCATACTTATTTTTTTTAAAGATATCAAGACTGTTCAGTGTCCAACAAAAGGCAAGAGGTAACTTATTCATTAATCTTCCCTTTTCCAAATTTCAGTTGATCACCCCCAATATGACATGCTGTCAAGAGATGTTGGTCAAGTGACAGTTCCTATTGAGTTACCAATCAGTCCCGTTTGTTCATAACTATTGCATTTATCCATCAGTCGGTCAACCCATCTGTCCACACAATACAGGAATATCTTGATTTGTGTGGATTTTGATTTAGTACGGTAATGGTTTTGTGGTACAAATAATTGTAACTAAGTATGAACTGAAAAACAAAACAAACTCTTTTATTCAATTCAATTATACTTTAGGATTTTGGAAAGTGTGGTTTTCAATGATACAATTCAACCCCACTAATCAAAGTATATCTGTATCTCCAAAGTTCTTGATGAATTTCAGTGAAATTTCGTGGAAGGGTGGGTCATGGGTCAAAGAAGAATTGAATAAATTTTGGGACCAATTAAGGAAATTTTATTTGAGAGATATTTTTTATATATCAAGACAATGGTCTGAAATATGGAAAATCAAAACATATACCTTTACCTTCACTGCACCATCACTATATATGAAGTGATTATCATTCAGTTTTTAGTTAACGCATAATGTTGGTAGAGGCATGAACTCTCTGAGTGCTTTCTAGTTTACTTCTGCTTATAAAGCTGGTAAAGGTATATGTATTCACTTGAATGTGTCTGTCTGTCTGTCTGTTCATGCACACAATATCTCCCAAAGTTCTCAGTGAATTTCTATGACATTTTATAGAAGAATGGCCTACAGGTTAATGAAGAATTGATTAAATTTTTGGGCAAATTGGGGAATTTTTCAAAAGTTACTTCTTCACATTGTAGCTATATGTCCACACTATATCTCCAAAAGTTCTGGATGAATTTGTATAAAATTTACTGTCATAGGGTTAAAACATATTGGTTAAATTCTGGGATGCATTCAGGAATTCTTTTTGATTGAGAGATATTTTTCAATTTTATTTTCATAGATCTATCTATCCACTCATGCTTGGGGTTGATTGAGAAATGTTTTACGGTTACCTCCCCTGCATTATAGGTATCCAGGAAATTATTAGGGCACCAAGCTGGATCCTTCATGGCATTTCATTCGGTGATACTTATCATCTATCCACGTTACATGAGACAAGTAATACTCAGTTTCAGTGGAACAACTTTTGATTGGTTGGTTCATCTCACAATTTACAAGATTGTCAGGGTACCATGTTGGGTCCTTCATGGCATCTCTAGGGCAAGTAAGCGTGGGGACTTTCTCAGCAGTGCCCATCTCCTTTCTGTGAGACAGATAGTAATGGGTTATATGGTAGCACTTAAATGAAAGAATACCTCACCTGACGGGAAAAAGAGAAAATGAATAGAATATCATTTGCTTTTCAATAATTTTAAAATATAGAAGTTCTTATGTTTTTTGTCTGTTTGTTTGTTGGTCATGCTGAAGCAAACAGAAAGAGAGGAGGGAGTACTGTTAACTCATAAATACAAAATGGGCTGCTGCTGTTAAAGCAAGGCTCTGCTGTGTTTGTGTGCTCATTAAAAGTATCCAGGCAACTGCTGCTGGTAATATCACTTCTACGATTATTACTGCTACTACTGCTGGTGATGTTTCAACATCATTTTTATCCTATTCTATTCTTATTGTTTTAAAATCAATAAAAAAAAACGTGGAAAACTGTTAGAAAATCAATTCTGCACTTTTTTGTTTGCAATAAACGCATTTATGCAAAAATATGTATCTGAATAATTAACCCTTACCTAGATAATCCCATTTTTTTAAATGGTCACTATATTAATTCTATGGAATACACTGTGTATGTGTGTTTGTGTAAGAGTGAATCCTGGATTGAAAACTTGTTAAAGAAGGATCTTAGAACAGTAATGGATGATTAATTCATTTTTTCATGCTTAGCACAGAATACTCCAGAGTTTACCAATAGAATGGAGGCTGTTTAAAAGAAATCAATCAATGAATAAACAAATAATTAAAAGGGTCTGGTTAATCACTCTGTAGAGACCATCACCTGGCCAACGTCTTTTATCAGCATGCTGTGTTGGGGGTGATCCATTGAAAAATTGGAAAACAGACGATCGATGAATAAGTTACTTCTCTCACTTTTGTTAGTCAGTGATCACCGAAAAAGTCTGACTTTGAAGAAAATGAACGATGGATCAATTTTGCATGAACTTACATTCTAAATTGAACCCATCACTAAAAACCTAAGAGTGGGAAACAACATTTTTTCCCCAGATATGATAAGGAGTGAATGGTTAAATTTCCAGCCCTCTAGCTCAATTGATGCTGTCTGCATGTGTGATACATGCATACATAGCCAGCCAGATGCACTTAGTAACTGGAGAAATTTATGTTGACAATTCTGGGTGACAGTGCCTAATAAAAAAAAACATGAACGGCGAATGCAAATTTTTGCAGTATAAGGGAGGTAACTCTTAAGCTGATATGATCTGATTACTTCCCTTTAGTGATTCATATCCTCACACTTGAAGTTATTTGGGGCTCTAGGGAGCTCAATCCTCACTGCATGCTCTGCTATTGCACCTCTGTGCCAAACTGAGATAAGCTCAGTTAATATATATGAACAGAATTATTTTTTTTTCTTCATGGAAAAATGTGTGGGATGATGTCATTAGAAATGAGAATGCCATGAGGTGATTTAATTGAGGTATTCAAAATTATGCAGTTTGATTGATATATATCTGTATACAATTTTTTTTGTACAGGATAATGTCTGTGAGTCAAGAGATCACCCACTGAAGCTTAAAATAAGCTGTGCCAAACTAGATTAATATTCCTTCACAAACCGAATCATAAAGGAGGGGAATTCTCTGCCCAGAACTATAGTACAATTGAAAACAACAAATGAATTCAAGAATACAAACGATCAAACTTTTAATGAAGGAAAAGGGAAATTGTATGAACCTAATGGGATTCCTTTCCCAGTGGTAAAATCCATAGTCTCTGACCACATACAATCAAAAATTTACAGACTAATTATGATCAATTACATGTTTAAATTATAAGCAATCAATTTAGGTCTGGTTATGTTATGTCAAGTTGGGTTTGGTTTATATTTTTATATTTTCTCACCAATTGTTCGGACAATTTAATCCCTTCTTCTCATCACAATGTTTTGGCCGATTCATTTATGTGTGGAATGTAATATTTTTCAAAAAGCAAGCATGAATGGTGCTGGACACATACTAAAAGATCAATTTAACATAAATTTATATTGCAAATAGAATCCCACACTAAAAACCTATTGGAGGGTTGAATTTTGTGTCAAAACAAAGATGAGAAGGAGAGTTAAAATCATCCAAACAAAAATTGGTATGTTAAGGACTATTCTCAAAGTAAAAGACAATTTAAATTTCATATTTTCCATAATCAATTATAAGATCAGTCATGACTGAGTATAGATAAAGCAGCCCTAAATTAGCTATGTTCAGAAGTGGATCATCCTTACGGTTTCCCTCTCTTTGATGCTTACTATCATAGCATATTTTAAGCAGATCATATTAAGGTCCACTTGACCACTGATCAGACACATGCAGAGAGGGTTGCTATTTTTCATCAAAATAATTCAGCGAATATGATGCTATCTACAACTATGTATTTGTATATTTATTTTTGTCTGTAACACCCCGAATCAATCGAATATTGCTGCTAAAGGGACGTAACCCACTGAATGATGAGTGTAGAGTTGCTTTCCTTGCATATTTTTTTGATTATCCATTAAACATAACAATGTGTATCCATTTATTTCATACATAGTGTAATTTCTGATGACCTCCAGCTAAACTAGTTGATGAACGAAACTGATGAAACCTGATTTTACAATGTTGACTGGAAAAGAAATTTTTTTTCTCATGCAATGACTGCTCAAAATCCTATTTTCCTCCACTTCTGGCTTGTTACTTCTTCTTCTTCTGAGAGTTCTTACAAATTTTTACAATATCAAAGCAATAGTAATTACCGATTAAGCAGCTTTTAAAATAGTTGAACATGTAGAGTGTATTTGGTTGTTACACTTGGAATGTCATTGTTTTTACATCATAGTGAATAGCGCTAAAAGTGAAAGATTTTCTGATGTATTTGCCTTTTTTCAGACTTTATTTAACTGCAGATACAATTCTTTATTATTGGAGGTCTTTAAAGTCCTTCAAAGTAATGGTATCTATCTTAAGAGTTTGGCTAATTTTCAAGTATGATTTTGTTGCTGAAGCTGTTGATGACATCAACAAAGCATTCCAAGTGAACACTGCTACAGTGTGAACTGTTCAGCATTGGCTCAATACGTTTATGTCCACAAATATGGATACTGATCATAAATCCTAGGAGAGACCTAAATCAATTCTTGATGATGAAGAATTATTGGCACAGGTAGCCAAAGACCATCTAAATCTTGTGGAGTGGTTCTCAAAGTGTGGCCTGTGGAACATTAAGTCAGTAAGACCCATATATGGGGTCAGCAACAAAGAAAATCAATTTGAAAAAGATGAAGTGAAAATATAATCCAAAAATTGAAAGAAGAATATCCAGAGGTCTCAGAAAACAGCTATTAAAGTATTTCTCCCCTTTCCATCTATGTAATATTCATGTGCAGTAGTATTTTCTGCGTACAATAATAAACATAATTCATCATAAATGACTGAATGTTGAACCAGATATGGGAATCCAGCTGTCCACCATTGAACCAGATTTCAAAGAGATTTATAGCAAACAGTATCATTCATCCCATTGACTTTTCTTTCATTTCACTTGGTACGACCTGTATACATGGCACATGCATGCATTGCCAGCCAGACCAACCTAATAACTGGAGAAACCTATCTTGACAGTTTTGGTTGATGGTTTCTGATTTGAATGTGCACATTGAGAAAAAAGCTTTAAAGCAGGTTGAGGAAGGATCTTTACTTCTTCATAACGGAAGGACTGTAATTTATGGTGAATAAATAAAAGTGAATCAGAGTTATTTCTGATTGTTTCCTTCAGAAACAGATTTAGTTGTAAACAAGTCACGTTTTAGTAGTTTTACAACATTTCACCAACTAAATTAATATTGACTTATATGTATGGACTTATATTAGAAGTTATCTAAATATAACTCAGAGTGAAAATGTTGGTGATGGAATAGATGAAATGTTGTCTTAACAACACGGACAACAAGAAGAAGATCAGTTCTGAAAAAACCTCTCTGACCATCTCTCTATTAGTTCTAAAGACTGTGTGAGTTATATGGTTCAGTACATAATGGAAACTATGATAAATCTCATTTTTGTTATCATGGAATACACTCAAGATTCATACATAAATTAAATTGAGTGGCTGCTAACTAATACAGATATCCCCTAGCATGGATAGCCAGTAATAAAAACAAAAATAGGTACCTGAAGAAGGCCGGGAAGTAAACGGACGAAAGATTGTGTTTATAACAACATCTATAACAATCAAAATGAGAACAAAAGTTTGAATAAATCAATGCATAACATTCCGTGAGTTATTATATTATTCATTTTCATCATTAGATGAAGAATTATAGCCCAATATTGTATTAATTTTATGAACTTTTCAGCTTCATCTCGATTTTTAACCTTTTTTATCATAACTCAACTTGGACCATCATTCTGTAACAGGGAGTGAACAGTGTGGGTTGGAAAAAAGGAGTAAGCTTCCAGTGAGATTCAAACTTTTGCCAGAGGGAAAACTGGTTTGTACTCGGCTACTTTAACCACTCAGCCATAGAAACTTTCATGGCTAGTAAAAGTCAAACCTTACCTTTTCAACCACTCCTTACACCTATTATTGGCGCCATGTTTGTTGTTTATGTATTAATTCTGGTAGAATTATGAAACTAATTTTTTATTATTCATTTTCATTATTAGATGAAGCATTGTCAACTAATACTGAGTTCATTTTGACTACTTTTCACCTTCATCTCAATTTTGAATTAATTCCAAATCTGATATTTACTCACTGCCATAGATGGACAGTCTGAGTTGAGTTGAGATGAAAAATAATCAAAAATTAAAAATTAGGATAATTATAAAACGTAATCAAAATCATTGCGATATTCTACGTGTTGTTAGGAATGTTGAACTCATAGTCTCTATGGCTTTTGTTGTAATCATAAAATTCATAATCCATTTCCTGTTGGAGAGAATCTCTGTGTATAATATTGATCACCTGTATTACACGTGTGCTGAGAATACTATTGTTTATGTGGCTCATGTCACTGGGACTGAGCCAAACTGGTTGATATATTGGCCATCATTCATTTCTGTTCATCTACTTTTTTTGCAGAAAATAAACTTTCATCATGGATTGTACACTTGGAAAAAACCGAAGAATAGATTGGTCAAAATAATGAGATTACAACAAGAGCAATATATAGTATAAGTTCAGTAGTCTCTGAATAACTCATGGAGTAAAAGCAATCACTTGATTTAGTGCTACTTGTTGGGATACATTTAATGTCTAACTAAAGCATCTTGTAGATAACTGTCTAGACAATAAAAAAGTTTTCCCATTTCCTACAACTGTTCACTTGATGAGGACTGAAGAATGAATCAGCTAAAAAGTGGTGTTGACAACATCAGTGATGAGAAGATAAGATTCAGTTGCCCACTGGTAGTTGTTATTGAGTTAGAACCCCAGCATTTCTGCACAACCTCTCCAGAAATTCTGTGAAACAATGTGACATTTTCGCATTATATCTAATAACTTTCCATTACATAAACGATTTCTTCACAGGTTTTACATTTTGGTTTATACACATTTAGATAATTCCATAGACAAGGTCAAAATCCAATAGTTATATAAATATGTAAATACATAAGTGTAGAATGGAAAGTTGATTTTGAAGGGGTTTTCTCGAAAATTCAATTATTGATAAGGGTTCCCTGAGTAATTAAACACTATTGGAACAGACAATTTTTAGTTTAGTTTTAAATTCAAGAGTGAGAGATAGTTTGATAAATTTTTATGAATAGTAATTAGGAAAAGATATCTCAGAAGCTGATATCAGACTAAATAAAGGAAAATTATGAAACTTATTTGTAATAATAGTAATAAAAAATGTGCTTTTTGAAGAGTGGATCCAGTGGGGGTGTATGTCCAGGCTCCCTCTTGCTGCCACAGCAAAATTTAACATTTGTTCATTATCTAGAGAAGGATTTTTTATAAATGAAAAAAAACTCCAAATAATCCCAAGTAATCATAAATTAGCCTAAAAAAACAATAATCAGTTATATCCCTTGCATAATTGAACAGAAGCAGTAAAAAAAATGGACCTTCCCCCATGCTCAAAATCCTTGACCCAACCCTGTTTTTGCGTAAGTCAAGTCCCACAAGAAGTACACATTTCCGAATCTAATTCCAAAGAGATAGGAAATCCCTCTCCTCTGTCTCTCTGACTGTTCCTTCGTCCTCCTTCACTAAGTCAATGGGTGTCTCTTCCCCCTCCCTCACTGACTCAATAGAGCACCCATAGCAGTAGTCATCGTAGCCGCCGTCGCAGCATCAGCAGCAGCTGGTATTATCATCCGGGTCTCGGCCTTGGCCGAGACGAGCCTCGCTGTGGTGGCGTTTTCCAAGTCCCCATCACCACCAACCACCATTTTTGTGGTTATTTTCAAGAAAAAATATGTCCATCGAGACTCCATCAGCGACCCATATTCAAGTCGGAAATGTATCAGGTGAGTAACATGAAGAACGAGTGAAAACGTTTGTCATCTTCGACTCGCGTGTGGCGCGTCCGATGTCGAAATAAAGGGGTGCTAATTTTCTCTGGTGTAGTTCCGCCATGTTGTTGCAATGGGCGCAATGATACGTTTTAAGTCAACTGGCCACCGACGTTTCACATTGGGATGAAAACAGGCGTCGAAGACGGTGGACCATACTGTATCGCTCCTCCTTTTAGACCGCCTATACACATATATATGTATATATACATGTATATGTAGTCTAAATCTTGGATTAATGCCTTCCTTTCAATATCTTCTGTGTCAACTTCTGTCCTTTTAAAAGTGTTACCTCCATATAATCTCTACACTGCTTTTTGAAAAGACGACATCTCTCCTTCCTTGGAAAAAACATTTCCCTCACTTTTTCTATTTGGGAATTTCATGTACTATGTACATCCTCTTGGGATATAAAAAAAAATCTTCCTTCTTTCTAAATTAAGGAAGAAGATCTATATATACGTATATGTTTAAAAAATCCAGTTAAGAAGAAATAATTGGACTGTAATTATGATCTAGCTTGTAACTCTTTGTGTACTTCATGAGTAAAAAGAGTAAGAAAAAAAAATAACAATTCTATTTCTATGTCTGTACTTACTTGAAAACATACCTGGGTAATGCCCAGTGGGTATAGTAAATAAATATATTGAAAAGTGATAACACGCCCTTCATTTATTTATCAAGATTTTTGTTGAATCATTAAGTTGGACAGAATCATTTAATTTTAGCTGGTGAACTGGTTGTACATAAAAAGTGAACCTGGGCTTGAAAAACACATTCTAATTTTTCTATATCAGTACTTCGAAAACGTAATGTAAATAAACAGAAGAAAAGAAATTCTCCCATTACTTATGATGATTTCTTTCTATCAACTGTCAAGATTTATACACTTATGTCCCCGAGGAGAGCTACAGTCATCTGTATTTTTCTTCCTAATTTAAAAAAAAAGGCCTTGAGCTTCATATTGAAATGATGTTTACAAGAGGAACAAGATCACAATTTTTCTTTTGTTTCTTCTTTTAATTTCATCTGTATATTTTGGGGGTCGTAAATTGAAAAGATGTTGAAAAAAATATTTTGTGTAATTAGAAATGAAGTTCAGATCGTTAATCTGTTTTTATATTTGGTGGGATATATTTTCAAAATTGGAAGCAAGCCAATTTTAAATAAACATCATCTACACGTCATGAGAAATTGACGAATTGTTTTGTAATGTTTTGAGATCGCTTTGAAAAAATCCCAGAATACCTTTTCTATATTTTATTGATTCAATGATGTACTCTTATAATTGCCATCCCAGATTTCAGCAGAATTCATTAAAATAAAAAAATAATAGCCAGTTTTCTTTAGAAAAAAAAACTCAGTATCACTTGTAATTTTTATGATTAACCTGAAAACATTTTCAAACTTTTTTTTTTGGCACCCTGCATAATAAGGCCTTAAGTTATTTCCAAATGTTATGAAGTTCAGTTGCCAATTTCTGAGAGTCTCACCTTATATCACATGGAAAGAAAACAACATACATCGTAAAAGTATTATATCCGCCTTCCTGCAAGGACTGTAAATGACTCAATATTGATTTAAATGTGAGGATACACACAAGTACATGGAGACAAAAATTGTGTAGTTCCCTGGGCACTCCCTTATAGGATGCCTCAGTGTTTGACCTTACCCCTATAAGTGAAATGGAGAAGCGCAGCATGAGGGAGTGAATCCATAATAACCAGTTTTATGTTTGATTTTTCTCAAGTACTATTACAACTAATTGGATAAGGAAGTACACGTATATTCACACCCTATTTGATGAATAAAGTTACATCTTGATTGTCACCAGCTTGAGAATTTACTTTAGTGAAAGACAGCCTTGTTTTACCTAAGATTTGTTTATTGACTTGAATTAACCCCTATGCATGGTGGTTGCCGAGACACAAAGGGCCTAAGGGTGTACACCGAACTCAGAAAAAATAGTCGTTGAAATGAAACTGTAGGTGCAAAATAGATCTTGCCAGGGCACATGGAGCCCTTGTGCTAGACCTGTCCTATGTTGTCAAACATTCTAGAATAAAAAAATTGTTCCGAGAAATTTTCTCCAGTTTAAATTATCAACTTACTGATAAGATTTCTCTGTTTCATGTGATAAATGCGATGAAATGTGCGAAAGGATATAAGTATATTTTTATGTTTTTTTTTCTCTCAATTAGATATTCTTCAATGTTGCATAGCTTGAAAGATTTGTTTTTTGTTTGTGTTTTTCTCAGAATTCAATGATATGTTCTAATCCTTTTGCTTTCATATTCAATGGAGTCATCCGTCCTCAATTTAATTGGGACTAGGTTGAAATCAAATATAGTCTCTAGAGTCATCTGTACTGAAGTTAATGGGAGTAGTGTTAACCTTACTCAACATTATGAGAGCTGTGTTAACCCTACTCAACATTATAGGAGCCGTATTAACCCTACTCAACATTATGGGAGCTGTGTTAACCCTACTCAACATTATGGGAGCTGTGTTAACCCTACTCAACATTATGGGAGCCATGTTAACCCTACTCAACATTATAGGAGCCGTATTAACCCTACTCAACATTATGGGAGTCATGTTGAACCTACTCAATATTATAGGAGCCAGGTTAACCCTATTCAGCACAATGGGTGGCCAGGATTGTATGTCAGAACTTTGCTCTTTGACTAATATTTGTTCAGAGATAAAAGATATGTTTAATACCATAACTTATTAGGATTATAAATCTAGTTCTGTGACATATCGTCTCAAAAATAGTCAGCAAACCCGCTTATAGGCAACTACCCTGGCTGGGCCCATGTCAGTCAGGTTTCCTTTGTCTCAATCTCGACTGATCTTTTCAGGCTCTGCTTTGATCTCCCAACACTCTTTCCCTCAGATTCCAGTTTGCTGCTTAAACTGATTTCTCACTCTCAAACATATCTCGGGTCCTTATCCTGTTTTTGCTGTTGTTATTGAAAGTTAGTTCCATCTGCTTAACGTAGTCTTTCACCAGTATACGCCATGAGCTCTTCTGAAAAGGAATCATCCTGGCTAGACTTTCAGTAGCAAGTGGATTTTAATGGTGGTGTTGTTAGCCTCAAGCTGAACCTTCCTCCTTTACCTGGGATAGGGACCGTCAAAATGACCTAAAAGGAACAGTTGAGTGGTTAATAATTTATTTACTAAATTTAGCTTGGTATATAATCATATCTACCATTTTGCTATAAGGCCATAATAGTTAGTCATCCAATAAAGATTGAACTCAGTTTATAAATGAATGGATTGTGATGCTAATTCTTTATCACACCGTGTATTTTACCCTAAAATAGTGTTTATGTGTAGATATAAACAGGCAGTGCGGTCAGAAACCATTTTGGATCAAGTTGGTAAATATGTATGGAATTTGACAAGCTTTAATGGTCCACTGACTTCTCAGTGAAAGTCCTTTCAGCACCAATTTTTCGGTGCATGACCACATGTCAGCACCAAAAGAACCAGTAGAAACTAACTATGAAATTGAAACAATTTATTCAGAGACAAAAATTTGGTGACTTTTTGCTGTAGGATTTGCTACAAAGAAGGTAGAGTCTGTCCAGTTTTTTTTTCTTTGAGTGTAATTTTCTCTTAGTTAGTCTGCCTTATTGGGCTTCAGGCAACCTCTCCGCTATTTACTCATAGCTGAAGGAGGAAGTGAATCCAAGCCTCTCTTTGGGGTATGGTGAATGTAAGTACCCTTGGCCAGAACTCCAACTTCATTTGCCGATACCATTTCAGTGCTAGTAACCACTTGCTCCACCGTCCACCTACTAATTAATACATCTATCTGAAACATTCTACTAAAACTGTCAACATAAGTTTCTTCAGTTTTCAATTTGGTCCTGCTGCTCTGGTAGGCTGGCTTTGTATCCCATGTTTAGACAGCACCAATGAAGCTAGAGGGCTGAAAATTCAATCTTTTACTCCTCATCATATGTAAAAAAAACCCCCATTTTTCTTTGTTCATTTAAAATTCCCCCTCTTATTACATTTTTAGTGTAGGGTTCAATTTGCAATTTAAGCTTATGCTAAATTGGTCACTTAGTTTGGTCAGGCTGCATTCATGCCTTTTAAAAAAAAATTCAGACTCTTTTAGTGAGCACTATCCAACAAAAGGTGAGAGAAGAATTTTTCAATTTATCACCCCTAGCACTGCATGCTGCTAAAAGCAGTTTTTATTGAGTGACCAACCAGACTAGTATAATACTAAATTTCTCATTCTATTTATCTGTTTGTGACCTCTAATTATCCAAAGCAATGGCTTGTAGATTGAATTAAGGCACCCTTGAAATGTGCTAAATTGAAGAATGCATAAAAAATCACCAAGGTTTACCACTTGATAATGACGATAGTGAAGGGTCTGCATTTGTGCTCACCCCTATCATGAACAGATTTTTTTAGGGAGATAACTATCAAACGTTAGTTATAGAGTAGTCTTCCACAGTTTTTCATTTGCAGATGTGCAAAAAATCCAAGTATGTTTGGGCCTTCAAATTTAATTTTCTTTTTGGTTACATGAGATTACAGAACTTTTCTCTCAAAGGGTTACTCAAAAGTCACAGGACTGTCTTGTATGTACTATTTATGTAAAAGTTAGTATGTGTCAGTTGGTAGAAAAGTCTGAGTCAAAAGATTTGAATTTTCAGCTCTGCAGTTTTGGAAATAAACCAGTCTCTCTCTCTTTTTTTCCTCTGCAAAAAAATTTGATGGTACTTATATAACATATCTAAAGTTCTCAAAATAGACAAAGTTTTGCTTTATGATGGTAGGGATGCCTGGGAAAAATTGACAGCTGTCAAAAGATGAAGAATGGTTAAATATGAAAAAAATGTGCTTTAGTTTGGTTTTTATTTTTTGTTCACACTTCACAGCTTTTGGAATATTCAATGAATAAATTCATGGTCTCTGATTTGCAAGATCAGTGCTGAATTATGGAGCTGTCAAAGCTGAAATTGAAAAAAAAGTACACCATCATCAAAATACTATTAAAAAAAGGCTTGTCTTTCTAATGTCTAGATGATTTTGCTGCAACCACTTTTAATTTGGGTACAATAAAATCTTTTCACAACTTCTTTTGAGGCTGATGTAATTGCATACTTTTGGTAGGGTTATGAACCCAGGACTTGAAATGCTGATTTCACTGTTGCAATACAGTTTTCTTCCAACCTATTTAGCCTGGCATTATCTAAGCTCAGTAAATATCAATAAAGGGTTTATTTTTCATGTTTCTTGTACTTGCATTTTTGCATCAATAAGTGAAGTTCAGTGAATATGAAACTTTTCCTGAAGGAATGAGGGTCTTATGGATTGAAAGCACAAAAAATTACTTGTAAAAACATTTCTTTTCCAATTTTATTCTTTACAAGGGGACTACCATATTTGATTAATGCCAGAAAATTTATTTCTATCACCTATTACTTGGATGTTGGTCATGTTTTAATTTAAGCAAGGTTTTCTTTTCATCCTGTTCTACACTTAAAATGGGTTTTTTTCGTTTGTTTTTTTTCAACACCCACCCACCGTACCGGACAAAAGGCGGTTAGATTTTATGTTTACATTTAAAATTGAAAGAAAAGGTTTTAAAAAAAGTTAAAATATAAATTTCAATTCCTTTGTTTGTGAGAAGTTATGATATTTAATGAAAAATTAAGTAATGCTCTCTGAAAGTTTGGTCGTAGATGGTCTTATGTAGATAGAATGGGGCGCAACTCGTATTGGTAAAACAATCGCCAAAAATAATTACGGATGGATGAAAATTAATAACTTACAGTGGAAAAAAAAAGAAAATATTTATTTATTCGATATTCAATTTCATCAATTTAATATTTACTAATGTAACCGACACACAACGAAAGATTGTCTAAAATCTAATCATTCAACTTGAATTTACGTATCATGCAAATGTTAGTAAATTTAGAAGCTGCGTGATTCAGTGATTAACTGAATTACTCGACTTTTTTGGGTCGTTACTGAGATTATTTTTGTTTCGGCGCTGAACCTTAAAAATATAATTGAATAAGATGAATACGCTTTATGGCAGCTAATTGGTCAAATTAAAAGTGAAAAATATGAAAAGTGCTGATAATTTTACTACTTCGAAAAAGGCTTTTAAATGGAATAATCTTAAAAAGAAATCCTTGATTTTGTGACAAATTTTAAATCAATTACTGCTATAGTGGAACAGTATTTATTTATTATATTTACTCCACTCTAACTTCCAATTACTGTTTTAATTTTACCCTATCAAGGAAGGTGATCGCTCGGTAATGCATGCTTTGTTTTAGACGCTTTTGATATTCCATATTGTGAAAAAAGGTGGAATTGTCGCCTTGTTTTTCTTAGTTTGTCTTTTTCATTTGATTTATTCATTCATTATTACAAATTTAACTTTTATTTTGAAAATTTTGATGAAATTATTTGAAAAATTTTTGTGACGTTTCACATTTTAAAGTTGAACTCATACGGATATAAGTATTTAGAAGGCTAAATTTTTGTAAATCTAAAATGTCATTTTCAGTGGAATAATTTGGCTTTGTGTGCGCAAAAAAAAATAAACAGAATAAAAAGTCTATTATTGATAAAAAAAAGGGTTTTTGTTAGAATATTTAACAGAATAGGGAAATACGAAACAATGGCCTCTAATTTACATGTAGCTCTTTTCAGATACTACACTAGCATCCTAGTCTGGTAGTTACGCTTTGCTCTTTATTCTTTAAACAATCCTGTCATTTTTGCCGAGTAATATGCTTGTATCATAAACTAGCAGAATACCGCCCGACCGGAAGCCCATAATCTCCTAGAGGGTTTTAGCTGGAAAATCGCCCTATGGGGCGAATTCTAGTTCTAGTATATTTTATATATTGAACAGAAACTAAGGGTTCAGTTCAGCATTCAAGCTACATTATAAATAGAATCTGTCCTTGAATTTTTGTTTTTCTGAAAAACAAAATAGTCCATATTCTTCGTGTAGGTTCCACTAAGAATGTTATCAAGAATTTGGTTGTGTCATGCCAATGAACAGAAAGAGAGGATTCGGTTTAAACTTATAGTTACATGTAAATTGAACTCCCTCTAAGACTTTGGAAAAAATTTATTTAGAGAAAAACAAATAATCCAATTTTTTTCCCCGAGGTCCATTGAATAAGCTTGCCAATGTGGGGTGGACACAGTTATGAGCAAACAGAGCCAGTTGTTATATATAATTAGATATAAAGAGGATGAAGTGCTGTATTTTACCATTCATGAAGCTAAGCTTGATCAAAATAAAATTACAGAAAAATAGCTTTTTGATTGATTTCTTATTTTTCAATGCAAAGTAGAAATTGTCAACTTTTTTCCTTTGATTGAAAAATTTTCCCTGTTCATTCCATTTTTGTATTCATTGTTATAAGCGCCTTTCAAGATGTTACCATAATAACCAGCATTGTCTGTTGTTTCTATCTGATGAAATAAAAGGAACATATTTAAAATGCTTATCCACTTTCCTCCTCCCTTAAAATATCTGAGATGAATTAAAGGTGGGTTTTCTGTTAATTGCCATAGCTATTGTGCTGCAAAACGGTGAATTTTTAATCCACATACACGTGGTTGGCCTAATGGTTAACGTCTTGGAGGATTGAATCTGTAAACCAAGTGCAAAGTCTGGCTGGAATTGTTGGCATTCTCTTCTCATAAATGCACTTGGGGAAGGCATGAATCCATCTCTCCCCACTAACTATAGGCAAATAACAGGGTAGTTGAAGCCCTCAAGTCCTGTGAGGCAGTCCATCTTAGGTGTTGCGCTAGCATTTAGACCCTTTAAAAACCCATAAATGCTACAAATAACGATTGCATTTCTATGGATTGTTTGCGGAAAGGAGACAAAAATCTTTGCCTAATGTGTAGCACAGCCAAAGAAGTAACTTGCACTTAGCAATGAAATTAAAAAACTTTAATCTTTTTCAAAGATGACTGAGCACAGATAAAGAATTTGTGCATCTGTGTTCAATGAAAGTGTTTGAAAAAATCTTTATTGATTTTATGATTAGTTCAATGAAGCAAAATGGTAGATTGTCTGTAATTCTTTGTTAAGAAGACATTTGCTTGAGCAAAAAAGAAAAAATGCCCATGTAAAGTAGAAAACATGGATGTTTTAATGGAAATTGATATCATACCTTTAGAGTGTCACCCATAAATGAGTACACCCCACCACTTTTTCTATTTTTAGAAACCAAACATAATTAGGTTTCATTATTTCGGGTAGAACATTACATAATCAAAATGGATATTACCCATATGGGTATTAATTATGACCAAACTCTGTAGCATTGAAACTTTGTTTTTGGTATTGGTTGATGGCAACATATATTTTTGGCAGTAGAGTTTCAATGCTGTAGAGGTTGGTTATGAATAATACCTGATAAAATCTGCTTTGATTGTGTAGTGTTCAACTTTAAACAATATAATTCTGCTATTTTTGGTTCAAAAGACAATTTTCTATTTAACAAGTGGTAAGGGTGTACACATTTATGGACAATACAGTAAATGAAAAAATATCCTAGTTGATTACTGTAGTGATATTTACACTGAATGAAATTTAACCTCAATAAATTGCAGACTGATAAAGATGTTCATGAAAATCACATTATGGATCTTATAGATGTGTTACAGAGGAAGCCACTTATTGTAATCATTTTGGGACTGGGTCTTCAAGATAACAGTTACCAGCTGATAACATGTAGCAAAGGATATAAAAATTGTAACGATTTACATTCATTGTTATAAACAACTTCATTTAAAGATGAATATATGATTGATATATATATTTTAATATTTTTAATTAATTTTAAGAATGCATTATATCTATTTGAAATGGAACTAGAGGGCTGAAAATTTAAACACAGACTTCTTGTAGCTATTAAAAATGCCCCCCCCCCCATCAGTAGGTTTTTAGTTGGGAGTTCAATTTACTAAGTATGTTTATTTTATATTGGTCCATTAGTTTGTGCCTGACTGCGTTCTTCTGTGTGTTTTGAAATTTAGAAATTTTTTAGTGATCATAGCCCAACAAAAGGTGAGAGAAGTAATATTCATTGATCACAACTTTTTGTAATGTATTAAGGTATGCTGTCAAAAGATGTTGGTCATGTGACAATTTCTACTCGGTGATTAACCAGACCTGTTTTGATTATTTTTTCTTTCCAGACTACACACAATATTTCAATCAGGTAGCAGAAGCTGTGGCCCGAGGATCTGTTGGTACTGTGACCTTTGTAAGTCAAGGTGATGGCCTTTCCCTGTCGCAAGATCAAGCAGATCTTGCCCACCAGATGCCTCACACGGTGGTATTTGAGCATATCACAGAAGCTGATGCTGAGCATGCTGTGGTGGCTGAGGCTGCTGCAGTGTTATCACCAGTCAGTCTTGAGCCAGCCCAACCAATTCAGACCACAATTGCTGAAGCTATTATTAAGCCTCCAGTTGGCAAAGTAAGTGGTACCTATTATCTGTTTTTAAGTGTTGCTTTTGTCAGTGATGCTGGTGTTCAATATTTCAAAAGAGAGTGTTGAAAGATAATTAGATATTTGCAATTTTATTGTTACTGATCAGTTCCATGCCGCCATTGTGATTGACAGACATCTTCAATCATTATTTGGTATGAATTTCTATAATGTGTTGGGTGAGTATCCATGGTTCATCTGTACAAAGATATTTCTTCATTTGATGACTCATGGCCAAAGACGAAAATCAATGAGAACCAATGACAAATGAAGGAAAGATATTATTTATTATTTGTTAAAATTGCTCTAGTCAGTATATAACCCTAACCCGCAATTATTCTATTAATCACCCCAAACCTCTGTAAATAATGGCTTTTTTATATTACGTTCCCTTTGCTTTGTGTTGCAAGAAGCAAAAGTAAACAACAAGGAACGAAGGAAAGATATCATTTATCACAAGTAAAAATTGATCTAATCAATGAATAAACCTCATCCTGAATCATTGAATTAACCACACCAACCTTCTGTATTAAAGCTTTTTAAAATCACATTCCTTTTGCTTTTTATTGCTTCCCGAATTTTACAGTTGGAATAAGCCTTAATTCAAACTTTTGGGCAAATACCTCTAATTTTAGAAGCTGTGTTCCTAAAGCCTTAGAGTAATCCAGTAATAATTTTCTCATATGAATATGATGTTCTAGAACTTGATCCATTTAAGATTTAAGATTAAATGAGGTTTCATCTGTAGTATTTTATTGCACAGTTTGAAATTTATTAGGTTATTACAAATGAAGTGTTTTTTCATAAGTAACATGAAGAAGAATGATATGAAGAACAGTGAATATTTGATCAAAATACGATCTATTTGAAGCAATAATCCTTTTCCAACTTTTTGAATAGTAAGATGAAGGATAATATGAATAACAGAAAACAGTAAATATTTTATCAAAATATGACCCACTTGAAGAAATAACCTTTTCACAATGATCCTCTAATGATGAAATGCCATCTCATAAAATTCTTCAGGTATGGTTGTTGCAAATTCAGTAAAAGCACAAATTATTGTTTCCCTATTATTGAACTTTTTATTGAGGATATCAAGTTGACAATGTTTGAAAAGATGATCATTTGTAAGATTTTCCTTGTTTTTTTAGGGTCCGTATCGCTGTGAGACCTGTGATAAAGTCTTCCAAAAATGGAATCAGCTGCAGCGTCACATCAAGACGCATGATGATGACAAACCATTCCGTTGTACACAGTGCAATGATTCTTTCAATGTGGAGGATAATTTGAAGCTCCACATGGCAACGCACCCCCAGAATGACAATCGGCAGCCAACGTGTCCCCAGTGTGGCAAAACATTTACCCGTACTGCTAGCCTCAAAGCGCACATCATACTGCATGTTAAGGAAGAGAATCTCATGTGTACTGAATGTGGTGACGAGTTCAGTTTGCAGGTAAATTTTGTTTGTTAATTTTCACTAATTCATTCAGACTAGTGTTCATCTTTTTAAAAAATCAAAAAAAATCTTTTTTTAAACTGAGTCCAAGGTTTATTGATCCAGGAACAATTCTGTCCAGTTGTAGAGTTCACTGATATTTCATCCAGGGTATGGTGTAAATGTAATAAATCACTCCCCTTTTCCTTACACAACAACAGTGTTCCTTCTTTGCTTGGCTATTTGACACACAATAATGTAAGGCACACGAGATGTCACACAATTCGGTTGCATTTTCTTTTTGTCTCCAAAAAAGTCCAAAAATACTGGGTCTTTTTGTTTGCTCCCTCAAAAATGAATACTCTAATCCTAACTCCTAACTCTGAGGGACTGAAAGAATAAACTTAACATCAATTCCAACTGGTTATTAAAACAGCATTAGCTTCTTCTTTGGGCAAAGATCTAACAACATGGCTGATCTGGTACCCAACTAAAAAGATATAAGGACAATTCAACTGAGACTTTTTTTTTTTTTTTTTTTCAGGCTTCCACTCGTTGAAATTATAGATTTTAGCTTTTAGTGAAGACCAATGAAAAAGCTCTGTTATCTGTTAGTGATCAAACCAGTCGTTCCCAACTGGTCGGGAATTCCCCCATGTAGATAATTCAAGTAGGTAATGAGGCTTTTTGGTAAAAATGAAAGTTTATCAAATGATATGCCCCTAATTATTTTGCTTACTTTCTTTGAGTAACAACTGCACCACAGCAGCTGTATAATTACGAAATTAAATTCACCATCACAGTCAATAACTGAGCAACTGTAGCATAAAAAATTGAAAGTCATGTAGAAAAAATTTCATCAAATAAACATGGTTAGAATAAATTCTATTTATGATGTCAATGGCATTTTCCATAGGAAACCATCTAAAATAGAGTGAAGAAAACCAAGAGATTCTAGAGAATCTAAATGTTATTAATAAACTTGTTGAAATAAGGCCCAAAAGCTTTTTTCCAATTATCAAAAAACATTTTTAGAGGTCTTGTACAGTACTGAAGCCAATTTTGAAGTCTGGAGACAAAATAGTATTGCCAGGAACACTGGAACCCATAAACACACCAACACCTGCACATATAAAAAAGGATAGACGCCTTTGCCACCTTTGGTGGCTCTGCTTGTTCTTATCTTAAAGCTGTCGAGTTTTACGCAAAATGAAATAATTATTTGAAATTATTCTTTGTTTGATGCCAAATAAAAGGGGGAAAACTAATGATCTTATTGACAGAAGTGGGGAGTAACCTTGGAAAGAATGGGAACCACTGGATCAAACACTCCTTAGAGCAGACCATTGTCATCATGCTTATTTTTAATCAAGGCCGAATGTTGAGTTTACGGGTTAGATTCGATCTTCTGTATTAGCTCTGATAGCATAATCAGTGAAGCAGTCTCTGCATATCAATCTGGAAGTAAATTTTAAAATTAAATTCTCAATTTCCTTCTACAAACATAATTCATTCAAATATCTTTATTTTAATGATTCTGTTAATCGAAAAAGGAGAATCCACGTCTATGCTACATCCTGAATTAAATTTTATTTATTTTTTTATTCAAATTAGCTGACATCTGCCTCTAAGCCACTTTCATTAATTATTACTGAAATATAAAAGAATATTCAGAATATTCCAATATCCTGTTTACCACTTTATAGATTAGATATTGGAAGATACAATGGAAGCTTAACGTATTTATGCAGAAAGGAACAAAGTAAATAATAAGAAAAACCCAGATTTTATCAATGATTGTTATTTTAATTTCAGAGCCAATTGGACCGACATATGAGAGAACATCGTCAGGATCAGGAAGGGAAGCGATCCTACCCTTGCCGTCAGTGCACACAAGAATTCCCCAAAATGATATTGTTACGAGAACACATGAAACGGCATTACCGAATCAAGTGAGAAATTCTTACCTAATTATTTGAGCATTTCTTATATTTTCAAAATCATTTAATTTTGATTCATCTGTTTGCATCTTTGGGCTGAGTATGGAGGCTGGTGATGAAGTTCTGGTTTCCTTTGCATGCATCAACTTAGTGATCATTGCAAGTCTCAAGTCTGGTCCTATAAGTTTTTATGTCTGCTCCAGTAGTGTAATGGTTACTATGTCTATATTACAAACGGAAATCCTGGGTTAGATTCCCATCATGAGCGAAGAGTGTGAAAAACTCTTCATTAGGACAAATTTCCCTGTGCACTCAGCAGCTAATTGAGAACTCTTTAAACTGTGTGATTAGAGTGGAAGTATCTCTTTGGAGGACTTGTAGGTAGGGCTACACATAAAAAACTTGTAGCTATAAAGTTCTAGTCTCGAACGGACTTGCAAGGATCACTTTGCTGACACTTACAACAGAAACCAGGACTTCGCCATCGGCCATCATACTACGCTGGGAGTGTCTCTTAAGGGACAGGACGTTTTGCATCTTCTGGAGTTAGTTTGGTATATAAGTAACACTTATGGTATGTAAGTAAAACTCCATCCTTTTTTTTTTTTTTTTTACGTAGATTTTTTATATGTTAACCGAAAGGTGAAGTCACTTGCTCATTATTTTTGATATCTATTCATCATCATCATCATCAGTCTTTTATTATCGGTTGTTGGACATAGACCTTCCCTAGGATTCACCACACCTCTCTATTGTGGGCACTGCAGAGCCAATACTTTTTGAATTTGTCTGGTTCGTCTCTCTATCTTGTATTCTGCCGGCCTCAGTTGCACATGTGATCTCTTGGGATCCATGTTGTAAGTCGTGATGTCCATCCATTGTCTGCCATTCTTGCAACCTGACCAGCTCATTGCCATTTAAGTTTTCCAGTGGATTCTATGATGTCTCGGACTCCTATCTTCTCCCTGATAATACTGTGTTGTCTTGTGATCTTTCCGCATGAGGTTGAACATAATCCTTCATGTGCATATTTCATGGTCCTCAGTCTGCAGGTCAGTCTCTTAGTTAGGTTCCACGTTTCAGCTCCATAAGTGACTATCGAGAGGATGCATTGGTTGAGTATCCTTCTTTTTAAGAATAATCAGATCGTTTTGTTTTTGAAGTTTGAGCTTGTTCTGCCGAAGACTTGCTGTCCTAGTCATTCCTTGCTTGATTTTTTCTTCTTTTAAGGGTTTCATGGAGATTTGTTGCCCAGATAGATGTAGTGATCTACTTTCTCCAGTTTTGTGTCTTATTTCCGACGTGATAGTTGCACATGACCTTTGTTCAGCTTAATTTCGTGTGCAGGCCAACTTTCTTGCTTTCTTCATTTAGTTCATCTAACATTAGTTGGAGGTTGTGTAGGTTTTTCTGTGAAAAGGGTGATGTTGTCTGCAAGTCTGAAGTTACTCAGATATTTGCTGTCTACTTTGATTCCTTTATTCTCCCAGTCTAGATTTCGGAAGATCATCTAGAGTCTAGCTGTGAAGAGTTCAGGTGAGCTGGTATCACCTATCTTTTTTGAAAACTAGAGACTGAATACCCTGTTTTTTGCTGTAAACTTTCGCACATAACTAATATATTGATTACAGCAGTCACTTCTTGTAAATATATTCATCTTGAGTGATTCTGAAGTGCCATTCTTCGGTTTATGGAGGTCATATAAAAATTCTGCTGGATTTTTGTATTTCCAAGCATTGAAGACACTCTAGCCTCAAGGATTCATGTCAATTTTGGCTGGTAAAATTTTGAAAAAAAAAAAGATTAAAAAAGATTAAGATCTCAGCACTTTTTCATATATTTTTTTAATCATTTATGATACTTTTTGCCTCAATTTTGCTGGACAGTGTGTACTAATCATTATATGTGATATGGTTGGACCATTCCTCTCATCTATCTGTTCATTTGTTTACAACTTGGAATTTCACACCAAAAACACAATCTGGATCTACAAAAATTAGATGTGACATGTCCACTCCAATCGAGCATGCACTCTGAAAAGTGTTTATACATTCTATAAACCCAACAACGCCTGACGGTGACTGGAGGGTACACAGCCCAAATCTTGTGAACAAATGAACACAAAGATGAAGAAATTAGTCCCACCATATTGTACAAAATCATTTATGGTACATTTGTTTCTTACTGATTTTATACTAAGAATGATTTATCCACTTCATTTTAGGTCTTCGCTATCTCATCGTTCCTACAAGCGAAACATTGATCGATCAAGTTTCCACCACAAGTGTGATCATTGTGGCAAATCGTTTCAGAAACCAAGTCAGGTGCTACGGCATATCCGAATACACACAGGTAGGTCTCATCTTTAAAGTTTATTACAGATATATTAGAAGAGCATTGTTTTACTACAATCTATATGGGTTGGTACTTTCTGTATGTTTCTCCTTCTGTCCAAGTGGACTCTTTCACTTAACAAGGTAACAATTTCACTGATGAAAAATATCTCCTACTCACCATCTGAAATGATGGACTCTTGCACCCAAGTTCATTGTAATAAAACATAAGATGAAATTGATAAAATGTAAGCATTTATTTACATTATCAACTTCTTTGAAGTTGTGGACTATCAAGTCTTGAAGTAATTAACAAAATTTGAAGAAACTTTTCATACTCCACAGAGACTAGGGTAAATATATCTCTACCAAATGCATTACAGCCTCCAGTAATATATATATGTATATACATATATATATATATATATATATATATATATATATATGGGAGACTGGGGCTGTTGGCCTCCTTTCGCACTCAAAACAGAATGGAAAATATTTTGATAGAGTTAGAGGAACCATTCTTGGTTTAAAATGACTTATAGGGACCAATTTGCCCCAAGTCAACCCACAGTATTGGGCAATTCGCCCCTTCATTTTCAATAATCGGAAAATGATCCACAAGAACACTGAGGAGTTTTTGTATTTTTATGCCCCCCCCCCGCCCGACCCCAATCCAGCAAATCGAAAACATTCAGTTGTGATGTTAAGTGTCAAGAACTTTGTACAGGGTATGATGATATTTGGCACTCTTTTAGGAAGCGAGGTAAAAAATTTGAAAAAGTAAAAATGAAAGGATTTCCAGCAACATTCCCTTGTGACCAGGATACTTGATCAAGCTAACACAACTAGAAAAGAAAACAATACTTTGGTGCTGAATGACTAGAAAAATAATTAAAAAAAGAAACAGGAGTCATTATTACAGTTTGTTGAAACACGTCTTTTAATTATTAGCAGATGAAATAAAACATCGGCCACTGTGACCAGATTGAGCAGATGCGTCACTCCCCAACAATACCTTTGATTTATTGGTTTGCTCATTGTTATGCATGTCTTGCTGATACCATTCACTTGCCTTGAAACCTGATCTGAACAAATCTTCAACAACTTTACTTTTAATGATCACAATCACCTCACCAGTTTGCAACAAATACATGCTAGATTTCTGCTGTGAGAAGGCAGGTGATCATGTGGTTTAGCCATGTGACTGAAGACCCCTTAGGCTTCAAATCCGATAATATTAAAGTATTATGACACCTTGGAATGTTTATTTTATACATTACACCTTCATCGGAAAAAACAACATAGATGCAGAATGTGAGCTGAACACTAATTTTTAAAACTTTCATTTTTCAACATGAATTCTGATATACCCGCAATGGTGTAGCATGTAAAATAAATTTTCTTATTTGTCATAATACTTCAATATATATATATATATATATATATATATATATATATATATATATATATATATATTGATTTCGTACAAATTCATGTGTATCTGTGAATTTTTTCAAGGGGAATATCTACTATATTACTAATACTTTAGGAATTAAAAATCAGTTGATGGAACATTACATATGATTAAAAACTAGTTATAAATACTTGATAATTTTGTATTGATTACTTGGATTTATTATTGTTTCTCCTCTGTGTCCAGGTGAACGGCCATTTGATTGTAAAATGTGTGATAAGTCTTTCAACCAGAAAGGTGCTCTTCAGATCCATATGACTAAACACACTGGTGAGAGGCCGCACATATGTGATTTTTGTTCTGCGACTTTTTCTCAAAAGGGAAACCTACGTGCTCATATCCAGGTGAGATATACATCTTTTATCTCTTTAATTCAGCTGAAAATCCTGGGATATATATATCCCAAGGTTTCTATGGTTGGCTGTCTATGTATGTATGTATATATAGTGCATACAGGCAGCACCAATAGAGCTAAAGGGCTGAAAATTCAAGCATTTATTCCTTATTATGTCTAGAAGAAACTTTTTCCTTTTTTTTTTTTTTTTAAATTCCCCGTTAAGTAGGTTTTTAGTAGTGGGTTTAATTTGCAATGTAAATTTATGTTAAATTGATCCCTTAATTTGTTTCCAACAGCATGCTCGCGTTTTTATTGATCACTGCCCAACAAAAGCCATGGGAAATAATTTATAAATTGATCACTCCAACAACACATGCTTCCAAAAGACTTTGGTCTTTGTGATGATTTTTATTGATTGACTAACCTGACTTGTTTTACCTTTTTTTTAAAATTCAGGCACCTTGACTGATTACAATGAAAATGGTTAAATGGCAACTGTTAATTTGAAAAAAAAAATTTTCAAACTTTTACACCAGCAAATCATTTTTTTTAATCTTGACAGTTTAAAATCTTGAGGATTCTTGAATAATTTGAAATAAATTTTCGTTTTTCAAAAAAAAACGTTTTGTTCAAAATGGCACATAAATGTTTGAAAACTAAAATAATTTTTTTCTTCACATTTTGAAGTGCCCTTTGTCCTGAAATATAGACTTTTTGAAATTAGAAAAAATAGAGAAATCTCCATCTTTGTTCAAAAATACAAAATTTTTTTTTAAAAGCAAGTTTTATTCCTTATATTATAATAATTGTAAGGTTGAAGTGGTGAAAGCATCTTGTCTCTTAAAAGACACTCCCAATGGAGTATGAGGGCCAGTGATGAAGTCCCAGTTTCTGCTGCATATGTCAGCTTTGTGATCCTTGTGAGTCTTAAGTCGAGTCAAAACCAGGACTTTAAAGTTGAAGTGTTCTAAAATAAGTGAAAATAGATAAATTTATAATTACTTTCATAATAAGATTCTTACTTTTTGTTATAAATTGAAACAACTGCTTTCAGATCATTAGCAAAAGTGGAAAAAAAAGACAAACTCGTAAAAATGCTTTATTTTGTCTTTCTTTCTGCAATGAACATTATTATAAAAAAGTCCTTTATTTTTTTCTTCTTCCAGCGGGTGCACTCATTAACAAAAGACTCTGAAGGACCCAATTTCCAATGTAATGAATGTAGTTGTGTCTTCCGTAAACTTGGCAGCTTAAATGCTCATATTAGTCGATCACATTCAGAATCAGCGGTAAGTAATAATTCTGGTATTAGACAGTCTGCAAATACTGTCAGATAATTTTAAAACAAAGAGTATGAACAGCTCTAAATGGAATTTGTTTTAATCTTTGTATGTGGTTTAGTAGGACTATTTGCTTATATGGCTTACCATGTATTGAGGGAGTATGATGTGCATTGACCTTTATAGAATGAGGTCACTAGGGATGACCGAAAGGATCTACCCACATACTGCATGCAGATAATTTGATCAGAAGACCTAGTATTGATATGAAGAGCTTGTGGGAAGCATTGATCAGGTAGGATTAGACTGTGGACTTGAGATTCTGTGGGCATGGCTTGAGAGAAGTGAATTCATGGAAAGCTAAAAAAGAGGTCATAAGGTCATTGCAGAAGTCAATGAGAAACAATCCCCAGAATGGAGACTTGTAAAAACTGGATGTGATGTACAGGTGAGGGGATGCACATGCCCCCCTAGACTCAGATTTAAGGCTGGACTGTATGCAGACAAAATGTCAGAAATAAGTAACAAAGATGAGGAAAATAGTCTGACCAAACTGCATATATTAAAAGACTACAAAGTTATTTTTGAAAAAAACGTTTTCAATTTTTTTATTTAGAAATAGTTGTGAGATTTTGTGTCCATATTTCTATATTTATGTGAACTAAATGTATTGAATAGTTAAGAATTGTCCATCCTACCATGAGACAATCCCAATAAATGACTGATTTTTTTCAAACTTGTATCTTCAAAACTAGGATTAAAATAATTAATTCAGAAGGATATACCTTATTTTTCATTTGTATCTAATAAATGATAATAATGAATAATTTTTTTATTTTTGCAATGCATCAATAATCTATATTATGTGTATATTTATATTTGAATATATATATTCCCGATTAACTATGTAATTAAATTACCAGCTTCTTGTTGTTGATAGTGTTTTTCTTTTTCTTTACAGGATTTACCAGCTGAAGTTGAGGTCCAAGCTCTTACTGAGAATGATAAAGTTATTCATCAAATTATTGAACTGTCAGTGCAATCAGGTGCCAAAGATATTAATGGTCAGGTAAGATCACTTTGTTTATTAACTTCATTATTAAAATATCTGTTGCTTTATTAATAGTATGCCTAAAGTTTCTCTCTTTATATAATAACTGTTGATGGTTTGGTTTGATACTGTGATGATATAAAATTGAATAAGGCAGATTCTTAGGGAACAAAAAATTTCCCCTACATTTTTTTTTCATTGTAACATTTTCATAAATAAATTCAGTAATCAAGGAAAAATTTAATCCTGAAATAAGATGTTATTTACTTGAACTTATTTCTTGCTCTGATTGTTTGAATTTTGTTTTCTTTTTCACATTTGCAATACCATTCAACTTCAAAGAAGATGATCTCTTAGAGGACAGCTGCTTATACTCAGAGAAAAGTAGTGGATGTTTGTGTCTTCATGTTACTCTACTACACACCTCCGCTACTATTAATGAAGCTAGATGTGATAAAAAATGCCAAAAACTTTTATGGAAATTATTTATTTTTAGAAGAAATCTTTGTATCATTCATAATAATGATTGAGGAAACTATTTATTTAAAAATAATTGTTTCCTATGTTTACTAATAATGATTGAGTAGTTTCTTGCCAGAGATAAAAAGAAAATACAACTTCATCTTTTTTTTCCTTTGATATAGATGTTGGTTTTTGGCTGAATGTCCTAGAAATTGTACATAAAATGGGGGCAACTCCTGTTTTTATAATGAACGATGATCTCACCCTTGAAAGTAAACATTCGTAATAGATTTGATTTGAATAAATTTAATTGTTGAATTGTTATTATTTATGGGCTATTTCTAACTTTGAGTTGGTGTAACGTTAAATGTTTGTATGGAAGTAGATTTAAAAAAATTAATTTTCTATTTGCTTTTAACATCGACTGGTGCTTCATTCTAAACATCAAGTAATGAATGAGAATAGAGTTGTTTTTATGTCAATCTTATTTTCACTCTGTTTTTAACATCGCCCACTCAATGTTAAGTATAGATGAGCAATGAAACTAATCAAAAAAATCAATTTCCATAGAAACATTCAACATTTTAAACACTCACCCACTTGAATTTTAAAAACAGGCTCAAATAAAAAACGAAACAATTTAACAAATGAACTTGATTCTAGTTCATTACAGGATATTTTTTTAAGGGGAGGTAATCATTCATTTATAAAACAGGAGTTGCCTCCATTTTACGCCTAGATATTAAAAATGCAAGCTACTTGCAATAGAGGGACTGCAGAATTACTTCCCTGACAAACCTCGCATCTGTATTTATGTTTGTATCTAAATGTGAAAAAAAAAAGATATATGATATTTAAAGAAAAATAAATTGTCCCTATTTCAATTGTCTCTTTCTTTCTTGTTTTTCAGGCAGAGACTATGAATGCTGACATTCTGCAACAAGCGCTTGAGAATAGTGGTCTCCCAAGCATTAATGTTGGAGGGGAACAAGATGGAACAGAGGATGCCAATGGAAATACGGTTCAAGTGCCTGTCAGTCTGGGACAGACCATAACCACCATGGCGGTTCATGATGCAGCCACTGGATCCACTAAAAGACACACCATACGCAAGGTAAGTACTTTATATAACTATTGCACCTCAGTAGGGTGGAAGTGGGGGCATCATGGGGGATGGATATATTTGTAATAATGATTTTCTCTAAGCATCAACACTAATTAGCCTTCATCTTTTATTCGCTGCCATGAATGAGATATCTCATTTTAGCAAGTACTCTCTTTCAGTGCCATAAGATTGGATAACTGGTTTTATGATAGTTTATTCTTTCTTTCCTCTTGCATATGTTTATGTATGTATTATGTTATATTTATTTGATATTTTGTTGTTTATACTAGCTGAAAACCAGCTCTATTGCATAAGTTTTAAGCTAGTCACTGTGGGAAGCCTGAATGAGGGCCTACCGATATTTGTTATGAAAATGTGAAATTATTTGTTAAAACAGCTAAATTCATATCTTGTAGTCTAGTTATGTTGACTCATTCTGTCATTATTTGTTTGCTCTAATCATCCACTTTTCTGTTTCTAGAATTTTAAATTCAGTATTTGTATGTACATGTATATGAGGTGTGTGCGCATGCATGTATATGTTCATTAATATGTATGTGTGTGTATGTGTAAATATGAGGGTTCCTTTATGTGTATGTATGTACTACCATTCCTCATAGATTCAATTACGCAGAATGGGCTAACACTGACCCCCCCCCCCCAATTTCTAAAGACTTCCTACACACTGACCATAAGCTTTGGATGACAGATATATTACTGGACCCATCTCCTCTGTCACCCTGGAGACTTAACACCCCATCTTTGAATCTCCTTATCTGCTTCTCCTTAGAAAAATTTCATTGAAGCCAATCAAGGGAATTTTTTTTTTTTGTAAGCTGAAAACACCTTTATTAAATACAAATTATTTTCCAACCAGAGTGGCTATTCATTACTTATCTCTTATTAGATTCCTCTTGTGAAATACCAGTTCATTTCTCTCTCTCTCTCATATATATATATATATATATATATATATATATATATATAATATACAGAGGAGGAAATCTTTTACTCTATTCTATATTACCATGTCCATCCATTTGGCCTGTGATTAATGTGAAAACTTTTGTTTTTCAGGTAAATGGTGTACGCTGGCATCAGTGTACGTACTGTGCAAAGGAATTCAAGAAACCCAGTGACCTTGTGCGGCATATACGCATTCACACGCATGAGAAGCCCTACAAGTGTAACCAGTGTTTCCGTGCATTTGCCGTAAAGAGTACCCTCACTGCACATCTCAAAACTCATACTGGAGTTAAGGAGTACCAGTGTGAAACCTGCAGTAAAATGTTCTCTACGTTGGGGAGCCTTAAAGTTCATTCCCGTTTACATACTGGTTAGTAGAATTCAATTCTTTGCAATCACTGTAGATAGATTCTTCAGTCAAGTTTATCAAAACTTGCTCTTTTTTTTCATAAACCATATAAACATAAAATAAAAGCTTATTCATATGTTTGGCTATAAGATAAATGCTTTACGTGGGTGTTCAGTGGACCATCACTTAGAGCAACACGTCCAAGGTTATGGTGATAGTTAAGGGTAATGTGCAGTAGATTGAATGGGAGAAAAAGAAATAGAATCAAAATAACAATTAAATTTATTGTCGCTATTTGTAAATAAGTCATAAATACTAGTAGTGATTCCACTAAAAAAATTCATATTTTCCCACACAGATTTTCTCAATGTTCCAGAAGTAGAATATTCACTAAAAAAAGCCTTTCATAAACTGAAATGACATACCAGTAATTTATAAGGGAAATTTTCAAGTGTATGTAGACCCTTAAAATGGTGAGGATTGTTTGGCCAAAACATCGGCAGTCATGGTGGTGGGAGTTACTGGAGACTGGCTTTTTTTATTTTTTGCTTTTTTACTGATTGGCAAAAAAGTGGAAAAGCCATCTTTTGAAAAGTGAGGACTTGTATCTGATTTTTATTAGATGATTCTTTAGAAAAGGAGTTAGAAAACTTGTTTCATTCAGAGAGTCCATTGTTTAAAATCTTGATGGGAGATAAGTTTATCAGCAAAGTTGTAATCTTCAAGTGGAAGATTCCATGGTTATGGATAAAGAACAAAAAAAATCATACTCATCATTATATAAATAGATGAACAATCTGGCTTTGATTGTTTTTTATGACAACTCAATTCAACTATTGAATCTTGATAAAGTTCATGTCAGGACAATGCTGATTTTTAGAAGTTTACTTTTTAAGATATAAATTTTCATGTAAACATTTGAAAATTTGATTCATGATTTATCTATTTATGAATATTTTAGTGTTAATTCTATTGATGATGAATTTATAAAAATTGCAAAATATAAGACACTACTTTCCTGGGCACTTTTCTGACTACCTTCATGATATATTTATTGTGATTTTGACATTTTATGAAAACAATCTTGAAGTAGATATCAGTACCTTTCATAAATGAACCACCGTAACCTGTGTGTGTACTAGAACCAATTATCTAAAAAATCATCAAAAATCATCTAAAAAGAATAGATCTGTTTTCTAAAAAAAGGAGATCTTTTATCTGAAAAAAAATTGATCTTTCATCTAGAATTATGTAAAAAATACCAACACAAGATTTGAGCATTGTTGGTCCATGAGCCCTCCAAAAGCACTTTGAAAAAAACAAAAACATTTTTAGATGGTGTACTCATTCGAACTTTCAAGGTTGTAGCCCAAGGATGTGACCAGGAGTGCTCTGAGACTGACAGACAGACTGACACACTGAAGAGCAAAGAAAGAAGGATCTGTAGCACTCTATGTTGGCTGGTTGGTTGGGCAGGCCATTCATGTGTCTGCGGTTTCACAATATCCCTGAGCCAAGTAACTGCATCTCACACCTTTTGTTATCTTTTTATTTTTCTTCCTTTCCTCAGGAGCCAAGCCATTCGATTGTTCTCAGTGTGAAAGAAAATTTCGGACCTCAGCCCATCTGAAGAGTCACATTGTGTCCCACTTCAAAGATATTAGTTCACCAAAGAAACCACGAAGGCCAGTACGCAAACCCTCCAAGCCAGACATTCCACTGCCAGAAATCGCTCTCCAAGAACCAATCTTAATCACAGATACAGGTAAGTTGTTGTAACGACCTTCTATCTGTTTTGATGTGAAATTAATTCATTATTGCATCAGGAGGAGTCTGGATGTCTACAATGAAGACTGAAAAGCCAAAGTGATTTTTTGGCAAATACCAACTTGGAAAAGACCAGGAGGTTATTTTTTAAATTCTGATCCACGTTGTTTATTCATTGACATCAATAAAAGACCCAAATTAAGTTGTCATAAAAAAGCATCTAAAAAAAATGTGGTGGTCATGGCAGAAAGTACTCAGCTCTGATAGGAAATAGGATTAGTGAGACAAGCTCATATCCCTTTCGCCTCAGGTAAGCCTGGTTAACTGTACCAGCTGCTCATACCAACTGAGGTACCATGACCCTATTTCTGGTAAACGATCAAATCTAACTTAGATCTACCATTCATTCTTCACCCATCTCTTTTGGCATCATATTTGTTATTGTTTTTGCACTAGCATCAGTAGCAACAATTACTTTGATTTATATTTTGTTAGATGAAGCATTTTCAACCATGATTATTATTATCTATTTCTGACTAGTATTTTCTTTCATCTTGATTTTTGTTGCTATTTATTGCTGATTACTCATTCATCTCTGATCTCTCTCAGCAGCATATTTGTTATTGTTTCCACATTAGCAGTAGCAAAATTATCTTTTAAAAGAAAAGTTTTTATTTGATTATAAATTTGCTTTCCCTGTTGAGATCAAATATTTCCTGGAATCACATGAAAAGTGTTCAATAATGTTGAAACTTGATTTTGGATTGTGATCAGCCTTTGATTCAAGTGTCTCTTCTCCCACAGGCCTCATCCAGCAACCATCACGCAACAATCTTTTCAATAACTACCTCAATGAAATCACTTCTGACCGTCCACACAAATGCGCCTATTGTCAGAGAGGCTTCAAAAAATCTAGTCACCTCAAACAACATGTCCGATCTCATACAGGTAAGAATCTATACCTTTTCTTTTTCACTTTTGTAAATTCCTCTATCCCTCCGTGGAAATAAAATACATGACTTTTCTTCATCTTAACTTATAGAAATAGAGATCCCATCCAACAAATTTTCATTCGCTGAACATTAGCTTTAACCTTATGTATGTATGTATGTATGTATGTATGTATCTCTCTCTCTCTCTCTCTCTCTATCTATATATATATATATATATATATATATATATATATACACACACATATGTAAAGGATGACTTCAGTTATATAAAAAATCATGTTTTGTTTCAGGAAACTTTTTCATGTTTTTCTTTCTGTTTTTTCTTAAGGGGAGAAGCCATATCAGTGCAAACTGTGTCATCGGTCGTTTGTGTCGAGTGGTGTATTAAAATCTCACACAAGAACACACACGGGTGTGAAAGCTTATAAATGTTCGATTTGTGATAGCGCCTTCACAACCAGTGGCAGCCTCAAGAGACACAACTCAACTCACACGGAAATAAGACCATTCATGTGTCCATATTGTCAGAAGACATTCAAGACTTCCGTCAACTGCAAAAAGCACATGAAGACTCACAGGTGAGATTAAAAAGACTTATTTTTACATAACAATTTTGCCATTTCTAAATCTCATGCATTTCAAGAGAAAACTTCTCTTAATTCTTAGTTTCTTACAAGATATTCAGATGTTAATTACAAAGGGAATAACAACTGATCAAAGTAGCATCTTTTCAACTTTAAGTGAATTTCCTGATTTGCTTTTTTCCATTTGACATAATAATTTTTACAAATTTTGTTTCCACCACCAGAGAGCTCCACTGTGAAGCAGTGGTGTATAACATAAAGAGTTAAATGTCTCTCCTAAAATGAGAGCTCCTTAAACATAATGTCTTTGTGGCAGAAGACCACTCTTAGAACCCAGTCTCTTTATCTCCCAGTACCTAAACCTTCAATGACTCTGCATGACTTATAATCACCACCTTTTTGGGGCTCTAAGAATGTTGAAAAAACTTCTCTAATATGAATCTGGTAATTGCTTCTTCACACCATATTGTCTTACAAAATGTATTCATAAGAACACTCTTATTTTGGATGGCGGGAAAACCTATTCCATGCACCTGACTTCATACTTCTTGGACATGTACATATAATTACATGCATATGTTTCATGTGAAACATCCAAATTTTACATTTTTTTTCTTCACAGGCATGAACTCGCAATGCAGGCATTGCAAGAGGGACAATCTTTGCAAACGCAAAATGTTCAGCAGAATTCGATGGTTGAGAATGATGAACAGGAGCCAGACAGTGAAACCCTTACTTCCCAGACGTCAAATGTTCCAACGATCGACTCTAGCCAACCAGAGGCATCAACAGCAGCAGCTGCCTTGCAGGAGAGTTCCATGCCTACGGAACTTACCGATATCAGTCAAGGTGATCTCACGGAGCCCAATACTGCTGTCTTATCACAGACAACGATTCCCGAAGCATTATTGGAACAGGTGAGAAGATTATTGCAATCCTTTTGATTCTTGTAATTCATTTGAAAGGAGACATCTTGCAGGTAAAGATAAAAGAAGATCAACAAAATGGATTTAGTTTTAACTGATTTAAATTTTTCTGTATATGACAGTAAGGTATATCATTAAAAAAACAGGTCTCGTTAGTCAATTAATAGAAACCGTTACATGACCAACCTCTTTTGGAAGCATGTCGTGTTGAGAGTGATCAATTATTTGAATTTTCAGCTTTTTAGCTCCATTGGTGTGGCTTGTATTTTGATACATACAGACATTTATAGCCAGCCAACCCACCAAGTGAAGACACCTATGTTGACAGTCTTGATGACAGTTTCTAATACTGTATATGCTGGACTATAATATGAATAGTTTACAAAAGTATACTATTCACTGCGACTCATCCAGGTACCATAACTGCCCATATCGAGCCTCAGTAGAAGACCTTCTAGTCAAAATACCTGCACATTTAATACAGTGTTATATATGCATAGTTAAAGAAAAAAAATCAAATATTGTGGAATATATATATATATACTGGAATTTAGTTAAGTTTTTCTTATTTGCTTTGAATAATGAAACTGAATTTTTCCTGATTTCCATTTGCAGGTCTTTTCCCAACAAAACCTTCTTGGAAACCAGCAGAACTTTGCCCAAATCAATGCCTTTAGCCAAGGACAAATGACCTTACCAGTAAGTATGGCTTTATTTTCCAGGAATCGCTTATGTCTTGTGCGGAGATTTGTGCTGCAATTTCAAAAAAATAATCATACATATTTAACCCCTTGGAATGTAAGAGGAGAAACCTTTTTTGCCTCAATGTTTGGAAGAAGTAATAGAAATAAATGTCTTTTTACTTGACACTAATCTATTTGAACTTGTGTCTTCATTCTAATTGTTATAGTTACATTTTGGCTGTTGTACCCTCGAGTGTATTTCTTGTGTCTGTTGTAATTGATAATATTTTTGGAATTGTTTACTAGGCATTATAATTTGAATATTAGCATTAGTAAACTATATCGAATATACTTAAAAAAATATTAAAATAGTATGTACATTCTGTTGAGATTTCTTGAATAATTGGTTATTACTATTAATACGCATATCATTATCACAAAAACTGATTGCAGTGTTGGTCATTGTATTATTGATCATTATGTTATCAATTATTATTATTACTAATAAATATTTGATCTCTATTTCTTCTCTTTCCAGAACACTCAACAGTTAACAAATGTCATTGATGTGACCCCATTAAGTGCATCATTTGCTTCCACACCTATACTTACAACAAGGTAAGATTGTTTTTTTTGTTCTGCATGAAATAATGGCAAGAAAACAAAATTCAAGTGTGGAACGCAAACTGGATGTAGGTGAACACTGCGCCTCAAGGTGTCACAAGTCAACACTATTCTGAGCCAGACTGCCTTATGGCGTGGTACTGGATTAACTGATTCGTTTCCTGTGGTGTTACGTTCTGGTGTTTGCAAGTACGTTTGGCGATTTTTGTGATGGTTAGAAGATAAAAAACAGTGTGTGTGATGTTTTTTTTCTTTCCTTCAAGAAAATTGGAATTGTTGTAATGCTTCAAGAAGCTTGCGGCAAACACAAGTGTATATATTTCAAATATGGTGAAATGTCAATTGAAGACCAACAAAAAAAAAAAAAATGTTTGTTTTAGGCCATGGATGTAATATCTGAGGTGACTGGTTCATCTTGAAGTTCCTGCCAGCAAATGTTGACAAAAGATTTGAAAATTGAATGCATTTCTTCAAAATTTTCTCAGAGATAATCAGAAAACAATTGTGTGAATGTGTGTCTCAGTATGAGATAACAAGTTAGAAATGAGCCAGTGTGTCTTTCCAAAGTTGTGACTGAAATTGAGTCCATAATTCTGGTATATTTTGGTAACCCCCTCGTATATAATTCTACTCAAAATACTTTCCATATTCCTCTCAATGCTTCTAGACAGTGGTAGCCCAATCGCTTAGATCTCTAAATATCTCATGTCTTAATTAGTGTTACCTTGTCAGAAAAATGAATAATGTATTTTCAGAAATTTGATTCACTTCAAATTGTCTTCACTTTCAGTTGCAGTGAACCTCAATTGACGCCAGCCCAACAGCAGCGACAAGAAAGCATGCAACGTGAAATGGATGAGGGTAAACGATCATATAAATGCACCTATTGTGGCAAGGGATTTAAAAAGTCCAGCCATTTGAAACAACATATAAGGTCACATACAGGTAGGAATGCAAAAGATCTTTTATCATTAGTTTATCATCTTTTTCTTACATGAACCTTTGATGAAGGTGTTTTATCAATGTTGTTAGTCAATATTTGATTAGTGCCATTTTGCCAAAGCACTGTTTCAAAAAAATTCAACCATCTTTTTGACAATATAAAAAGCAAGTATTGAAATTTGAAATGCAAAATAACCAAGGAAATTGATAAATCTAAATTAATTCCTGATCCTCGCCAATCCTTTTTTTCCTTATTTTCAATGTACTGAGTGTTGGAATTTGTTCAAACGAATTTTAGATCAAAATTTCCAAATTCAGTATTCAAATCATTAAAATCCAGTTTTAAGCTCCAATATTACTATGATGATTCTCATTCATTCAAATTCTGTTGGTGTGAGGCCTAAACATACCCGTGAGCATAACTCTGAAGTTGAAATTTTGCATAAATTTTCTAGCAGAATATAGATAAATGTTTAATTATCAATTTTATGAATTCATTATATTTGTTCAAACCTTGAATATACTATGGAAAGCCTTTGTCACTTTTTTGTTCGTTTGTTTGTTACTGTAATACTAAAAGCAAACAGATATAAAATATACTAAACCCTGCTGTGATTCAAACATCTGACCTGGAGGCAGGCAGTCAAGTAGCATTTTCTTTGATCCAAACTTATACTGTTCGAATATTGGATGAAATTAAGTTGAAAATCAGCAATTGACCAAGCAACCAGTTGGCTTGAATGTCTGTCAATATCCATTGATGACATAAATAATCCTGTTGATTTTTGACAGGGACTAAACTAAGAAGAAAGACATCATTGTTGTATAAATGTTTCTTTTTTTTTATCCAGGTGAAAAGCCTTATAAATGTAGTCAGTGCAGCCGCATGTTCGTGTCTACTGGTGTGCTGAAGGCTCACATGCGAACGCATACAGGTGTAAAAGATTACCGTTGCCAAATCTGTCATGCGGCGTTCACCACTAATGGCTCCCTCACACGTCACATGATCATTCATAGCAATACGGAAACATTCAAGTGTCTATATTGTACAGAAACCTTCCGTATTTCTTCATTATGGAGACGACATTTGAAAATGCATAAAGACAATCAGAATGGTAAGTTGTTCATCAGAATCTGTTGTTGACTTTTAGGGTTCTTTATGATAATTTTCACTTTTATGCTCCCCCCTGCCAAGGAGGTGTGCATGGTGTAACTGGCAACCCATAAAAGCCTATAGGTCTATATTTAGTCTACCCCACAAAATTGCTATAGAAAATATATTTATGAAAGAAAGTTGATCAAATTACATATTGTCTCATATGTGAATTAGGTAACTGGACAGAACCACTAACAGTAGTAGCATTGATTGCTATAAATATAGGAGACTGTTTCTATTACACACTGTCTGCTGAACAGTGATTTTAATTCAGTGATTCCTACATTAGTAAACTGGACATGCATGAACACTCTCAAGATAATTAGTAAGATACTTTCTGTTTTCTTACAAATGAATTTGCATTACCTTGCTAATATACTTTCATTCACTCCATGTTTCTAATTATGAATTGGTTGATGGGTTAATGGAGTAGGAAATGGCAACAGCGAGGTGAGTTCAAACTCTATTCAAGGTTGTTTACGTTCACTTTGCATTCATACCCTAGAGAAAGGCATGAATCCATCAGCCACCCAACTTCCCTCCCTTAACCTCATTAAAGAGTTGGGTTTAGAACAAAAGCATTTCTCTTCTAGACTGTTTTGTTAAATTTTGTTTACCAAGGAGGCATCTATTAGAGACCATTAATCCTGTCAACATAGGATTCTCCAGTTTTTAAGCTGGTCTGGCCCATATTTGTATATTGTGTGTACAGGCCGTGCCAATGGAATTGAAGAGCTGGAAATTTGAGAGTTTTCTCCATGATATTACGTCCCTCCCCTAATGGGTTTAATTTACAATGTAAACTTATGATAAATTGATCAGTGTGTGTCCGGCAGCATTCATGCTTGTTTTTAGAGAATCCAGTCTAATGATCACTGCCCAGCAAAAGGCGAGAAAAGTAACCTATCATTTATCCCTGTGACTTATCAAACCTGTTTTTATTGATATCTGAGGACTTGGCGTTGGCCTTTATCAAAAAAAAAAAAAAAGGAAAAGGTATGTAGTGGGCTGTGTCGTAGGTTGAAAGTTGAAGCAAATTTCCAATTCCAGACATTAAAAAAAAGTGATAATCATCTTGATTTTTATTTCATTGGATGAAGAATTGTCAACCATAATTAATTTTTTTGGCTAGTATTTCTTTCATCTGAATTTTAGTTGCTTTTTATTGCAAGTACTCAGACTGTCTACAGCAATCAGTAAACAGCACTGATAGGAAATAAAGAATAAGCCCTGGGCAAGACTTGAGCTTGCGTCTTTTTTACCTCGGGGGAGCCTGCATATGTACGGCAATTGCTTTACTGATTTTTTTTTTCTCCAGTCACTCACCACCTTATTGGCTTTTGTTTTTACATACATTCATTGTATAAGTAGCAGTCATATTCTCTTTATTCATTTCTTTTTTTTCCATAACATAAATTGCCCTGTAAATTTTGATGGGTACTATGCTAGCAGGTCAGTGCTTTGATTTCCCCTCTGTGTTCATAGGATTGGGAATTTTTCCAAGGTCTGCATTTATATATTTGTATTTGTATTTGTGTATATTTTATATTCAAGAAAAAGAGCAAAAAATGGGCGGAAAATGCCAAAAATGGCTAAAAACATGCTCAGCTTAATTGGGAAATTGGAATAAGGTTTCTATTGATAGTTAGCCATTAAATGGCTTGTGAGAATGCTGGCTTACATGCGGGCTAGTACATACCTGTATATATATATATGTATAATGTTATAATTGTTGTTGTTGATCTCTGACATTTTTCTTAAAAGATGATGATGATTATTCCAATGGAAGTCGGCGTAATCGTCCAGTAATTCAGATCAGTGAAGAAGAGGCCCAGGAACTTACCAAAACTGGACCTCATGAAGAAATGACTGTGTCACAACGGATACTTATTGAGTGTACGAGTGAAAAAGACAGAGTTAGTGAGATCAGGATGGCTTCTTCGGTAAGTTCATGCCTTTTCATTTTATAGACATGAAATAAAGAAAAAAACCTTGAGGATAATTTTCATGTCCCTTGAATTGGTGTTAACCTTACTTTTACCTTTTCAAGACTAACTTATTAAATTGCTTATACCTAAAGTAAATATCTCGCTGGACTTGTCAAAAAGATCTATGAGACATATATATATATCCTAAGTGTCGTAGAAACCGCAGGATATGTATGAATGGCTGTGCATGATATGTGCCCAATGCACCATTTTTAAAAAGTTGATGTTTTCATTATTTTCAGAGCTACAGTGCTCAGTTTTTTTATTCTGAAGCTTTGACATTCTGCCTTATGAATAACAAAGTGTTTAAGCTTCATAATGAATAAAGTTAAACATAGTAACTCTTCAAATAATGAAATATCAACTTAGAAAAAAAAGGTCTGGCCACTCATATGCACCAGCAGACTTGAAAAGGTTATTGTAACACTCCTTTTTTTTTTTTTTTTTTTTTTTTTTTTTTTGTCTGAAATTCTGAGTGCATTATTGGTAGGAAGGAGATAATTTTATCAGCAAAATCCTTACCTTTGAGTGGAAGAGTCAATTGTTGTGGACCGAGAAACAAAAATCCCCCTGAATATTATGTTCATCTCTAGAAGGCTGGTTAGTCATTTTTACAGCTGGTGTACATGATAAATACACAGCCAGCCAGCCACTATGTTGACAGACTTGATTGACGGTATCTAATAATTCATATAATAAATGGGTGATGAAATGAAATCCTTAAACATTCCGTTTCATGTGTCTCAATTAATTGACAATGAATACTCTAATCAGAAACACCTGAGCTTTGTATATTGAATGAGAAATAAATCATCCTTTACTTTTTTTTGTTACAGAATCCGTTACCTGAACTTCCTCCACCGGAGAAGATTGTACCAGAGAAGGATGACAACTATCCTAAACATCCGCATGAGTGTAGTAAGTGCCCTAAAAGCTTCAAGAAGCCGAGTGATTTGGTGCGACACATTCGTATACACACGGGAGAAAAGCCGTTCAAGTGTACTATCTGTGCAAAGTCATTCACGGTCAAGTCTACGCTAGATAGTCATATGAAGACGCATGGACCTGGTAAGTTGCTTTTGCTTATTTCTACAAATTTTGGCTTGCTTATTCATACAGACACCCTGTGGTGCATTGGGCTGTGATCAAATCACGCCAGTCAAGTTGGTTTTTGGCAGCTCACCTTGGTTTAGCCTCTGTATGTATATGAATGATGGTTCTTGTACTGTGTGGGGGAGAGTAGTAATTGCTAGTTGTGTGTTCGTAGCACAAAGATGTTGGTGAAGACAAAGGATTTTGCTTCCATGTGGTTTGGTTATCAGGGCCACGTGCCAACATCACTGGAGATGTTGAAGGAGGAAGGGAGATGTATAGTTGCCTTGACAGCATGATGAGTATGTGTGCCTTGTATGATTGTGGACGCTGAGATTAAACAGTAAAAAGGACACATATAAGTATTTAGATGAGTAGATTGAACATACATTTAATGCATAATTTTTATGACAAAGAATGGAATACATTCAATGAAAATGTTAATAGGATCGATCATGTAAAGAAGAGAAGAGGGCCGTTTAGTTCAGAGGGTTATTCCTATACATACAAATTAATTTATAGGAAAGAATAAGTATCTAGGGGACAGTGACATAATGGGTCTAATGTCATCTGGTTTATCCCGAATGGAGCCTGATTATTAGTGCCTGTTATTATGAGTGGTATGTTTGATCAAGCTAAATTATCAAAAGGTAGTTCAGGTCAGGTGCAAGAAGTAGCTAAAAGGGGCAAAATAGTAAGTGCAGCATTTGCGTTGTTGCCAAATATTTGTCAAGTGAAGCAGTTGCAGTATTTGCATTCAGTAGCTATAAAGTTCTTGTAAATTCTCACCTTGAGGAAGAATAGTGACAAAGGACAATATTTTTAGTTACAGCCAAAAAATACAAACTACGTCTGCCGCGAGTTCAGAAAGCAGGAAAGGTAAAAGGTAACCGGCTGGGGCAAATGAACTTGTGTGTTCAGGGCTTTCATAGAGAATCGTCATCAGAAGTAATGATTCTGATATCTAGCTAAAAGAAGGGTTTTGTATTAAATTCTTAACTAAAAGTATAGGGTGCGTCGCATAAGTCTGGCTGCCATAGCCTCACTCTTGATTGATTTTTGGGACGTCCATTCCAGGTCCCTATTTGTTTTTAGCTTTTGTCATTTGGAGGTTATTTGTGAACTGGCTTTCCATAGGCTTCCTTCAGTCTGCATCCTTAGGCCATCTGGAAAGGGATCTTTCTAATCTGGCTCTCATTTGTGATCATGGAGGCAATGCGGTTGCTATAGCATGTAGGTTTTATGAGATGGAGTTGCTAGCCCTATACCAAACCATCCTCTTTTATCCAGGCTTTGGACTGGCAAAATTGCCCAAAAAGAACATTAGAGTTAAGTTTGACTTGGATCAGAGCAATTTTTAAATTTTCTCCATTTTTTTTTCTTTTCCTATGTTTCTTGGGTTATCTGTAAGTTTTCATCATTCCAAGGATCTCCATATGCTTTACCCAGGCATGCGCCCTTCAGACGTTCATTGGCTGTAGAGACAAAATTCAACTTTTCATCTCATTAAAAGAAACATCCAAGCTGTTTATTCATTGATTGCCTGAGTGGTTGCAATGAAAAGAATCTAAGATTAAGATGCTACAATCAAAATTAATAATGATAATAATAATAATGGTTGACAATGAAAATATGAAAGTTATATTGCTGCAAATCATTATTTCTACTTACTTTCTTTTCATTTCTAAAATCTTTATCTGATAATCATTAATCTTTGTTTTGTTAAATATCATCTCCATTTGGTATTAAGTGTTTGGTTTTCATCTTTTTTTTGTTAAATATCTGTGTCTGACATTTTAGTGATAATACTTTCCATTCTTTCATGTTAGAAACCATCAACCAAAACTATCAGTATAAGTTTCTTTCAGTTTTCAAGTTGGTCTTGCTTGCTATATATGTATGTATGCATCATCTGTACAGGCTGCACCAATTAGGCTAGAGGGCTGAAAAAAATTATTTCTTATGTCAACAATAAACCTTTTTTGTTTTTTTTTCACCCCTCCCCCCGTACCTTTTTCAAAGGGGGATTAGTTTGCATCGTGAGCTTATGCTAAGTTAATCACTTAGTTTGTATCCACTTGTTTTTTTGAAAATTCATGCTTTTTTCAGTGATCACTGCCTAACAGAAGGCAAGATAAGTAACTGATTCTTTGATCCCCTCCTTTTCCAATTTTTCACTCCAACACGGCATGCTGCTAAAAGATTTGGGCCATTTGACGGTTTCTATTCAGTCACTAACAAGACCTGTATTAATTGCTCTTCTTAATTGATGAAATAAAACCCCAAATCTTCGATTTCATTTCGCATTTCTCATTAAAAGAACAAAAACTTATTGTCTTTCTTCTCGTTATCACAGGTGAGAAGAAATTCAAGTGTCACGTATGCACATTGCCGTTCTCGACTAAGGGGAGCCTGAAAGTGCACATGCGACTGCACACAGGTGCCAAACCATTCAAGTGCCCACATTGTGAACAACGCTTCCGCACCTCAGGACATCGGAAGAGCCACATCGCATCTCATTTCAAACCAGATACGCCAAAGAAGCGGAAGACCACCAAGGTTGCTTCAATGGACACTGCGGCCTTATTGGTCACGACAGCAGTTGATACTCAGCAGCAACCACAGCAGCAGTCACAACCCCAACAAGAACACCAAGTGATGACATCGATACAAAACCCTGTTGAAATGACTCAAGGCCTGCAGTCGACAAGTCCCTTACCAGGGCAGATGGTCAGCATTGAACCGACGATGATATCGAACCAGCCTGGATTGGTACCCGTGCCTTTGACTGTTTCTGGCAATGAACATTTGGTCGGGAGTGGTGTGGTTGGGGCAGGTACTGCTGGCAATGGAGGAACTCCAGTGGCAGGTAATGCAGGTGTAGCTGTTGCAAATGGTGGCAGTCAATTGTCAGAGAGTGCTCTGGCTGCTCATGTTCTTCAAGGCCTTGAGGGGATCCAGCTTCAGTTGTCTGGAAACCTCAGTCAAAGTATCCAGATCATGGGCCTCGATCCGAACCTCATGTCCCAGACAATACACATTGATGACTCTTTGTTACAACAGTTGCAGCAGGGTAGCTTGAACTTCACTCTAGCCCCCAACTTTGTCAGTAGCACTCCAACACAAATCCAGTTGCAGCCCCAGGGTCAGACTGTGATGGCCCCCACTGGCCAGGAAATTCCTGCTGGTCTTGCAGCTGGGGCAACAACAGCCCAGCTCATGCCCAACACTATTCAGATCCATCCTGTGACCATGCACGACCCCAACATTGTCATGCAACCACTATCTACCATCACGATGGCTCAGAACCAGGGGGTTGCTGACCAAACGCAACAGGCCCTTCATGCAGCTGTAGTGATGAATAGTCAAGAAACTGGACTTGGTCCTCAGGGCAGTTTTATTGTGACTGACGCTGGAGATGGTCAGGTAAGATATTGATAAAGATTTGAGAACTCTACATGAAAAATAGCAAGTAATGAATTATACAAATATATTTCTTAGTACAAATGTATTTAGTGAAAACAAAAAATGCATGCCACAATCAAAATTTATGTTGATATCATGAAATGTAAAATGTTTTACAGGAACTATAGGACTTGGAATACTATTTTTTATGTGGTATTTCTACATTTCAAATTCACTATGAAATAAAGTATGGTACAGACAGAGCCATTTATTGTGATCACTTTGGGATAAAGTCTTCCATTTAACACTAACCAGCTGATAACATTAAGCAAAGGATACATTTATCATTATGCTATTAAATTCATCGTTATAAACAGCTATGTAATAAAAATAATTTTGAATTCATTTTAAATTCTGTGTTTTGGACTGACTCCTTCTGATAGCAATGATCGTTTAATAACATTTCCTGGTGAGTATAATTTTTTCTGCACTTGAAACTAAGAGTGAATTACATTTAATTTTTAGTGAATTGCTTACGAAGAAGGAAATACTTTTTATAAAAAAGAATAATCTTATATGAAAGTGTTTGATTTTATCACAAAGATCAATACAGACTGCTTTTTTTTTTGATTCCTCAATACCCTTTGGGCATTCTGACAGCTTCCCATGTACCCCTTAGAATTAAGGATCAAAAATTGAAACTTTATTGATTTTGATAACAGCTCCATTTAATTGTTATTAATATATTTTAGGAATACTTCCTCTTCAAGCTTCATAAGATACTTAGGGGGTAATTTTTCTTTGAATATTTCTGTCATTAATTATGAGATAGTTGAGCCTGGTTTCTGGTAACAAGTTCATTAATAGGAGACAGAACTTAATCGACTACAATTTAATGTGAATTGCTTTTAAATCTCTTTCTGTGACAATGTTGTAGATTTCTGTGGATGCTGTTGGTGATGTGCAAGGAGATGGCTCACCAAATATGGTCTCTGAATCAGACAATCTTGAGAGTGTTCATGATGCAGCAACAGCCATGATGGAAAATGAAGCAGTTGATGCAATGGATGGAAATACGAATGAAGACAGTCTTGTATCCATCGATCAGAAAGGGAACCATATATGCCTTGTAAGTGTATGCTGAATCTTTATCACATTGATAGTTTTTCTGTATGTATTTATATATATATATATAATCAGAATAATTTGATAACATTTTTGGGGGAAGTTCTTTTTCACTTAATCTCATATTCTGGTAACATTTTTCTACCTAACCTTATATTATGATAATTTTTTTTTTTTTGGTGATCAAAATTGAGGGGAAATAATTTTTTTTTTCAGTGGCTAAAAGTGAGGGGAAACTTATTTTACCTCTTTTGGAAAATACCAATTATTGAGTAGTTTCTATTATTTATTTATTTATTTGCAAATATGACAATAATTTGCTACAAAGAAAGTGACTTGACATCAAGCCTAATGCTAGTAGAGACTGCCCTTAAGTGAGTTCTGAAGAAGAAACATTTCTCTTCATAATGTCTTCCATTGAAGTGACAAGCATCACAGAATAAGGTGCCTGGACAGTTTGTTGTTGGTCAATTTGTTGGAAGGTAAATTAGTCAATTGGACAATTAGTTTCTGTTGTCTGCTATGATTTGTGTTTGTAGGTTTGAACAATATTCAATGGACAAATGATCTTGTACCAATTAAGCATATATGAAATTAGTTCTGGATTATAAATTTTGAACATTGATGTATCAAAATGTAAAGAATGGTTTGCAAATGTTGAATTGTGAAATTTTATTGTAAGAGAAAAAAAAAATCCAAAACAAGAAAATATAAAGATATGAATTCGTGCATAAAACACATATTAGAAAAATGTGAAAGAAGAATTGTCCTATCTCTAATCAACAAATTGATCAGCAACTCAATTTACCAGTAACAATATCCAGAAGAAATGATTGTTGCTTTTTTTTCTATCATCAACTCATTCAGGCTGGGAGCACATGTAGGTGCCCTTTAAATTTCATGACTAATTTTAATATGACTGATATTTTGAATACATAATGAAGTCACATGATCATTATATTTGACATAAATGAAATCCATATCTCATAACCTTCAAAATGACGTACATTTTCTAAGGTTTCTTAGAACATGAGAAAACTCTAATTCATCCATTCTGTCTTTTGTAACCCTTGAAAAACCCAGTCATTCCTTTTCCTTCTCTTTTTTTTTTTTTTTTTTTTTAAGCAATGCATTTATTTCTTTTTGTCAGATTCTGGTTTGTTGATCCTATTTTGTTTGTATTTTCATTTCAGCTTTGCTCCAAGGCGTTTAGAAGGCCAAGCAATCTAAGAGAGCACATGGCCAACGTGCATGAAAATTACAATCCAAATCCCAAAAAGTTCAAACGATTCCCCCATGTATGCACAATATGCAGTAAAGCTTTTCAGAAACCGAGTCAACTTGAACGCCATGTACGCATTCACACTGGTATGTATAAGTCTCTTTACTAAAAAAAACTTTCCATCATAGTAGCCATTTGGCAGTATGAATGGGTTGAGGTTGAGTTTTTTCTTAAGGTTTTTCAAGTGTTAAATTTATGTTGAAACTGGATGTATTAGTACTTGTAACAAGGAAACCTATAGATTAACCCATTACACACACACATACACACATACACACACACATATATATATATATATATATATATATATATATATATATATGTATTTTGAAAAGATAGCTCAGAAGATCACATTGTGTACAATTGAGATTACTTTATTTAATTTGATGTTTTGTTTGTTGATGACTAACTTTTTCAGAAAATTTAGACTTTTCTGAAGAAGTAAGTTATATACTAATGAAATGTCGAATAAGATATAGAAATCTCATTAGTACATGATGTGGCCTTCCAAATCGTCTATTCACTCTAATGCAGTTTGAATTATAATTCACATTGATGTTGTTGTCATATATATTTAAGATCATATTTTCAGGATATTTTTTTATGTTTGCATACAAGAAAACCTAGGTCTTGATAGTGTTAGTGAATATTGTCCAAACATTTTTGATGTAGCACTTTCAGTCAAACTCTTGGTCATTATCAAGATCAAAGACCTTGAAATTTAAGGGCAAAAAATCTATGGATATCGGTCACTTTTTACTTTTTCAGTTTTTTATATTCAGCATTCTCTCCATGAAACCCACAAAAGAGGAGGAAATCAAACAAAGAATCACTTTGGCATGGCAAGCCTTTGGCAGAGCAAGCTCAACTTTCAAAAACCAGATGATCCCAATAATCCTAAAAAGAGTATACACCCAATGCATTCTCCCGATTGTCACTTATGGAGCTGAAACATGGAACCTAATAAAGAGGCAGACCTGCAAACTGAGAAGTATGCAATGTGCACATGAGAGAATCATGCTCAACCTTACATGGAGAGAGTACAAGACAGCACAGTATATAAGAAAGAAAACAGGTGTTCTTGACATCATAGAAACTATTAAAAAAAATCATATGGCAATGGGAAGGCCATGTTGCAAGAATGAAAGACAACAAATGGACATCACGTCTCACAACATGGATCCCTAGAGATCCCATAAGAAACCGAGGTCGACAGAACACAAGATGGAGAGATGAACTGGACAAATTCAGGAAATACTGGCTCCGTGACGCCCATGATTGAGAAATGTGGCGAATCCTGGGGAAGGTCTATGTCCAACAACGGATGTTAAAAGACTGATGATGATGATGATTCAGCATTGTAGTGTGAGTGTGTCAAGAAACTAAAGTAAAGATGAAGCTCCGAAGGGATGAATTGGCATTTATTCAACTTGGCTTTCTATTTTCAATTATTTACTGAAATAGAATATATTTTAAATAATATATAACATGAATCATTAGACTAGCTAGCAAGTATACTTTTAATATGAAATAGAGAAATATTGTACAAGTGTGTCTGGAAGCATTGGGTTGGATAGTCTACACTAAAAAAACTTCAACATTGTTTATATTTGTTGGCTGTTATAAATATCTGTACGTATGTAATGTTTCAATATGTGCAATCAGTTTTAAATCTTGATGCAGAAATGAGTCAAAATTAATTTTATTTTATCAAAAGAAACAATTGTTGAGTAAGTCTTTACACTCTTAAAAATGACAAAGGAATTCATGAGAAGGAATAAAAAACAAGTGAGAAAGGTACTGTAGCATGTTTACGGATACTGTTTTCTCTCAATTAGTGGATTAAAGTAACAATAGAAAATAGCAGAAGGTATGTAATGACAGTGCCATAAACTAATGTAAGCAAAACTGTTAAGAAAAATAAAATCAACTCCAGACTTGGACAGGTGTTAGATAATATTGTCACACTCCAAAACTGGCGTTAATTTTTCTACCGTAACAAAAACAATCCTCACTGAAATTTTGAATGTAAATTGATTTGTTGAATTCACATTCCCCTACTGTAATTTGAACTCATGACCAACTGATGGTGAGGAAGCTGTTTTACTGTCAGAGCTAAACTGAATAAATATTAACGTAAAATTTATTATACTAATATTCAGTTCTAACAAATAAATACATTTATGCAAAAAAATGTATATTTTTATAATCTTTTATTTATTAATCATCGCTGCCCGCAATACTGCTTAAAATACTGTTGCTGGGTTTAGGTTATTCCTGTGTGACATTTATATGTATCTATGTGTCCAGACTTTGCTCAGCCCTAACTGTTCATAGAAGAAACTTTGAATTTTGCACACTCTCCTGTCAATGAGTAGGGAAAATGTTTGTTAATGTTTTTAGGATATTTCCCCCAAAATGTATTTTTTTTATGAAGGGTTCAATTTTCTTGGTTTATGGTAAGTTGATCCCTTATTTTGTGTCCAGCAGCATTCATGCTTGTTTTTTTCTAATTTGGAAATTGTAGTGCCCAACAAAAGGTGAGAGAAGTGATTTATTCATTGATCAACCCTTTTTCCAACTTTTTTAATTAATCACCCCCAACACGACATGCTGCCAAAAAATATTGGTCAACCCAGAAAAAAATTCTTTTTAATATACATCTAATCTGTTATGCATGTAAGTGTTATTATTGTTGTTGTTATTAATCACTGCTACCCACAAAAGACTGGTTTAAATTCTTTTGCTGTGTTTAGGATATTCATTTCTATGATATTTATATGAGAAGAAAGTTAGGTAGTTCACTCAAGGTGTAAAACCTAATCCATGTTTATCTATAGTTTTGAGAAATTCAAAGAGTTTTTCGAGTGATTGAAAAACTTGTTGTTTGTGTTGTTGACATACAGATCACTTTTAGGAGTCCTCACACCCTCTGAAATTTGGTCATTAAAGTGAGTCTATGATGTGAGAAGAGTCTGATTAATAATGGTTATTTACATAATTCCTTGGAATGTGAGTAGATCTATTTTGGAGGAATGGGCAGACCTCTCAAAGTCCAACTTGATGAGTATAAATGCTACAATCAAAGGTGAAATAAAAAGATCTGGGATAGCTGACCATATCTGGAGAGAGATCTGGAGAGAGATAGGTGAATTCTATCTTCCCTGGTATGCTGGATTATAGATAGAAAAAGCTGTGAGAAAAATCTGAAAAGACAGCCTATATCAACATGTCGACTTAGTGTACAGACAAAAGCAGAATTCAACTTGATGTGACTTCTTCTACTCAGCTGGGCCAAGGTATAGGAATCCAGGCCTAAGAAGGAATGATATCTCTTGAATCCAATGTTATAGCATGGCTACCTTTGGGGGGGGGGGGAAATTCTGTTTAGTACCATCACATTTGGATAGTACACCTGAATATGTCCATGGAATGGATCTGCCAAAATGTCATGTTAACAATACAACCAACGAGAAATAATTCAATCATCCAATGAAATTCATTGAATTATCTGTCTTTGCATAACATTTAGATAAATGCATGGACTGGCAACGAGGATAAGGGAGAGAATGAGATGATACAGGCATTGGTTTAGAGAAGAGGAGAGCTTCATGAGATATTTAATAATCTTAGTAGAATACACCCATTGGGTTTTCATGGGTCTGACTAGTTCTTAATAATTTCTTTGTCTAAAAATGGACATTGTTTTTGTTTACACTTGCAGTACTTGTTGGAAATTACAGACCTAAGTTTAAAAATATTTAATTAAAAAAAACGGTAATTTAATATTTCAATTCAACAACTATAGAATTTAATAGGACTACATTTTTCAATTTTAGATTTTTGAAACACATCTGACAAAGCATAGAAACTTCCAACAATCTTATTGTTTTAAAAATGAGCCAAGCTAAGAGGGGAAGTGATATGAAAGTTTTCATTACTCATTCAGATTACTAGCAACAATACCTGGTGCTGCCTGGAGGAAAAATAATTGCAAATATAACAACATTGTTTCCCCTTGCTTTTGCCTCCTGAAATGGATAAGAGGTTCCTTCTCAATTTTGACAACTAAAACTGAAAAAAATCCCCCTTGATTTTCACCCTTTAAAGTGAAAAATCAAAATTTCTTCCTTGATTTTGACCCATAAAAGTGGAAAAAGTTCTCTCTTGATTTTGAACACTAAAAGTGAAAAAAGTTCTCACTTCCTGAATTTAACCTCTAAAAAAAAGAAGTTACCCTCTATTTTACTCATATCAAGAGAAAAAAAGAGCCCTCTTGATTTTGACCCCTAAAAGTGAAAAAATCTCCACGTTTGAATTCAACCCCCAAAAGTGAAAAATAATTTTTCTTTTAATTCTGACCCCTAGAATTGAAAAAATATTGAAAAAAAAAGCCCCCCTCAATTTTGGCATGAAAATGGAAAGAATGAAATTCACCTTGATTTTGATCCCTAATAGTGAAAAGATCTTCCACTTGATTTTGACCCCTAGAATTGAAAAATAAAAGCTCTCTTGATTTTGATACCTAGGTTCCCTTTTGATTTTGTCACTGAAAATTGAAAAATAAAAGTTTATTCTCTATTTTGACCCCTAAAAGTGGAAAAAAAGATTCCCTTCTGAATTTGACCCCTATCACGTCTAAAAACTCTGAAACGAAAAAGAAAAAAAAAATTTAAAAACTTAGTGACAAACTGCTTCATGAATTTATGGTTCCCAACTATACTGGTGGTATTTTCATCAAGGTAACTCAATTTTACCACTACTGCAGTTTAATTTATGTGATAAAAAGAAGTGTGTATGGTTGCGGTGATTCATGATTTCCCTTGGAATGCTAATTATATATATAATACTTAATTTACAGTAATGATCTTCTGTTGGAATAGAAGTAGGAGCAGCAATCATTGTCAGTCTTGTTTCATAAGTGTGATGTTTGTTAAGATGGAGTTAATATGAAAAATGTATAAAACCAAAATCTGGTCAATTGTTGACATTGATTTTGTTTGCCGATGTGAGATTATTTCTTTGTGTAATTTGTGAAATATTTCTTTTATTTCCAGGTGAGCGTCCGTTCAAATGCCCCAAGTGTACCAAACGGTTTAACCAAAAGAATGCTCTCCAAATTCATTTGAAACAACACAGTGGGGAGAAGCCATACAAATGCATCTACTGTGATCTCGCTTTCATCCAAAAAGGAAATCTCAAGACACATATCAAAAGGGCCCACCATGTTGAAATGGTCCAGTCCATGAACTTGCCTCATACCATTGTACCTTCAGTGACTCTCAGTGCGGATACAGTTGGCAGTACGAATCCTGCTGTGGTTACGGCTGCTTCGGCCATTGACAATGCAGGCGGAAGCAGCCCCAAGGTAACGGGTCTGGATCTTGCAGACTTCTTTTTGGGAAATTCACCGGTGGATTGAAGGTTAAAAAATGCACATCGAGTTAAAACTGAACTGCGCTTGTTGGGAGGGAAAATTTCAGTTGTGTCTTGGAGAATGAAAATGTTGAAGATTTGAGGGGAAAAATGAATATAGAAAAGAATGTTTTTTCTATTTATTGACTTTGGAGGCCATAGTTTGGAGAATTCAATTTTATGCAAACTCTGTGTGAAATTAACAAAAATATAAGATAAAGAATTTTAATTTGTAATTATTAATTTTTGACAACTATATACTTTTGTGGTATTTTTTTTTTCCTTTTTTGGTTATTTTTACCACTTGACTCTGGCCATCGATCTATGGCAGTGAGCAATCAGCATGGATTGGAAATGAAAAATTAGTCCCTCTTGCTACAGAGAAGTTTGGTTAAATTCCAGCTGCTTTGCCATGCAAGCTATGGAAGCCTTGGTGGCTTGCAGAAGCTTGAATTCAACCTCTTAACTCACTCTCTATTGTGATCTCTCTGATGGCTTGTTTCTACACTGGCAGTGTCAGTAAAGCAAGTATAGATTGGTGGTCTGAGTTGAATTGTGATAGGAAAAGAAGGTGAAGGTAATTAGTGATCAAAAATTAATGATAATGAGTTGAAATAACTCTTTAGATGAAATAAAATATTGAAATGGAGAATTTCAAGGAAAGAGTTGTATAGGTTAACAATTGTTTCTAAAGTGAAACTGAAATTCTTAAGTAAAACTGAGAAGATAGTAGGTGAACCACTCTCACATAACTACATTACTTCCCAGGCAGTCATGACAGTAAAAAGCTATTACGCCTATTGTCAACCATGACATGGGTTAGTGAACTATTGGCAGTGTTTCATCCTTTAGAATTTAAAAAGAAAATTTGAATTCTTAGATCTGATTGTCCTGGTAGTTTAAGGAAATTATTATTTCAGGTAAAATTTTTTAATTCTATATGGCTCAATGAGATGAGTTCATGATATTTAAAGTTAACATAAGGCTTTGATAATAATAATGATGATGATGATAATTATAATAATAATAGTAATGGTTTGCTCAAATAAGGATCTTAAAGTGAAAGAAACTGTGGTAAGTAATTAAACATCATTTTGAATATAGTCAAGTTGTATATCTATCTATCTATCTATCTATTCTATATAATAAGCATTGTGACTATTTCTGTTTCTCTGTCTGTAGCAATGGTCTCTTCCACTTGAAAGTAACAATTTTGTTGATGAAGATATCTCCTACCAACTATTTGGAGCAATGGACTCATCCAGTTTATTGAGTTCAGTAAATTTTTTAATAAAACTCCAGATAAAATTGATATTACGTAAATGTTTATTTACAGTATCAACAGCTTTGAAGTAGTGATGGCCTGAGTTGTGATAAAAACAATTAAAAATTAAGATGAAGGTAAATAAAGTCAAAATGAATAATAATGTTTCAGAATACTTCATGTAATAATACATGTTTAGTACCATCAAGAAAAAAATAATTCTTAATTTTTTTGTTCAAATTTTTTGATATTAAAGATATTCAGTATTTTTTTAAAATGATGTTGGTTAAAAAAAAATAAAGCCTTAGGGATCTGAGCAATAGTTAAAAAAAACACTTTGTAATGTTGATCATTTTTAATTGCAAGATTACAAGAAAAGTTCTGTAAAACGAAAGTGGAGAAAACTTTGTATCCCTAAGGAAAATCATGACATATCCTTCCCCCATCTTTGACCCCAAAGAAATTCCCATGAGTGTATTTCAAGAATATCTACCGACTGTGACCTGCGTATTTTGAATCCTTCCTTTGAGGAATTCATTCCCTGGCTGATTTTCAAACAATGTCTCCCAACAGGAGGATCTGCTGACCTCATCTAAATGCTTAAATATGTTTAACCCATTAACTGCAGAAGGTGGCAAGTGTAATAGCTATCCATTGCAAGATAAAAGGCCTGACTCACAGATAGAGCTGAGTTGCCATCAATTAGGATAAGATGGAAATTTTATTGCGTTAGCAATAGAACTACAATGAAGGAAATTTCCATCATCTGCAGTTAATGGGTTAAGAGAGAAAGCCCCTCCCCCCCACTTCCAAATAACATTCCATCTGGACAAAAGATTTTCTGATGGAGATTGTTGTTGTTATTGTTGTTGTTATTGTTGTTCAGTACTTGTATTAAAAAAAAGAAAAGAAAAAACCCTAAAAAATGGACATCACAAATCCAAGCAAATTGAAAAAGTTGTTTTTTTTTTGTTTTTTTTAAGAAAAAATAAAACAAAAATGCAGAAATCTTTTGAAAATTTTTGATAATTTAATATATTTTTCTTTCCTTTTTTTTTTTCTTGTGAACAAAGAAATAAAGGATGAATCGGTATGCACGTGTGTGACTTTTTAGCAATTATTTTTATCTGTGAGATTAAAAAAAAAACGTACGTTTTGAAATAAAATGAAACTTTTTTTTGATAAAAATATTGCTGTGTGAAAAAGTGAAATAAAAATGAGTGGAATTTGAAATGAGAATAAAACAAATGAAGTTCCTTTGAAAAATGTCTTTTTTTTTTTCTTTCTCTCTCACAACTTTTGATGTATTTCTACATGAAAATGCCTTGAAGGGCATCTCCGTGTACAGTTTACATTATAAATATGTATTCAAATTTAAAATACGCATTAATCCAAGTCATAGAATTGTATGAAATGATAAAAAATTACAAGCTTATCAGTACACAGAAACATGAGGCACATTTCATTATTTTATTTTTCCTAAATTATTCTATATATTGCTGCTGGAAACTCCCAAAATTGCATTATAAATTTTTCTATTCCTTATGATCTTAATTTGTCTATAAGCCTATGTTCAGTCCAACTTAATAGACTGCTATGAAAAATATACGAAAGAAAGCAGATCACATTACGTGTGAACATTCTCAAGATGATAATAAACAGGATTACTGGTTTTTTTTTCCACAAATTTGCATAACCAACTTTAACTTTTTCATTTCCATTTTCCCTGTAGTTTACCAAAATTTGACTTCAGGCATGAGTGGCTTAAAATAATGTCCTGTTGATTCCTATCTGACTCATTGAACAAGGGAATCCCTGGAGGTGTTTGGTGGCCCAGCTGTTAACGCCATAGAGAATGGACTTATTGAGCTAAGTTCAAACTCCAGCTGAGATAGTCTGTTTGACCCTTCATTAATGCCCTTGGGAAAGGCATGAATCCATCTCTCTCCCTAGGTATGGGTGAAGCAACGTTTGGTGCTTGTTGCCTTTGAGTCCAATTCACATCGCTAACGGACCAAAAAACTAGTAATGTGATGTGTGGAGCCCAAGTAGGAATGGCTGAAGTGGTAGCAAGTGTGAAGTCATTATTTACTTTGTTTATTTTTTCTTTTTTCAAAAATTCTATATTTTTATCATCTGGTGTTTTTCCTTGTTACTTATATTATATCAGTGTGAACCTGACTGGTCGATCGTTGTATATATTTACCTACTTTTTTCTCTCGTCACACAAAGTAATAAATAACTTCTGGTTGCGTAAACTATAACACTAATGTGTTGCTTATAAACTGACTTCACTTTTACTCTTGTTTATAATGGCTTTGACCTCCCGTTCCAAAGCAAGGCTGTCTTGCTTTGTAACCTGCTACAAAAGCAAGATTTAAAGCTCAAGTCTAGACCTGGCACTCCATCGAATAAGGAGCATATGTTCAGTGAGAGTACCCATCACATCATGTCAGCATTTGGACACAAACTAATTCTGTTAGTTCTAAAGCTTTTTTCTCATTTGTAAAGATGTTTTGAAAATACTTCCCTGCCTTCATTTATATTGGTATCTTGTAAGCTTAGTTTAGTTCAGCGCAAGGTCATAGGTATGGGGCATTCAGTGATGACTGAATCCATTATGGTAGTAACGGTTAGTAAAATCAACTTAGTAGCTCTTACTTGACAACATATAGCTTAAGTAAGTATGACACAAGGCTATGAAAAAGGAAGATTGTTTTTTCAATCAGCCTTTGGAACCCTGGCTTTTATCAAGACTGAAACATTAACCTGAAGTGGCGCTTGTGGGATATATATGAATATTTCAGCAAGTTACCATTAGTTTTTATGCTGGATTAAATGATACACAAAGGAAAACCAATGTCATCCCTGAGGATTTTGAATGAAGGGAAGGAATGACTACCGTAAGTACATTGCTAATATGGTTTTTCTATCATGGACTACCAGATGTTTTAGCTGAATTGAGACAGGGGCATCTTTCTTACTGAATGACTGATTCTGGTGATAGAAGAAGGATACAGAGTTTAATAGTGCCCTGTCATCTCCCATCCAAAACTAGATGGGTCCGGCAAATTCGGTTGTGGTTGATCAGCAGTGCTGTGAGTATCTGAGTTATTTTTCCCTTTAGTTTGTGAAAAAAAAAAGGATGAATAAACCAAAAATAAAGCAAACAAAAATAGCCAGAGAAAATGTCAGATTTATTATTATAAATATTTCAAGATACTCGTTTATTGCTTTTTTTTTTTGGTCATAAATGCTGTATATAGAATGTTTCTCTTCGGATCATATAATATAAGTTGGACCAAGAGCAGGTGTACACTTTGTAGAAGAATTTTCTGGAGGGCTACTACCTCCGCAGGAGGAAAGGCCAAATGATAAACAGAGTATACCGTTAGAGACACGCCGGTGTGGAGTTCAACTCAGCGTGTCTTTCGCCGCTTAACGCAAACACAGAATTGAAGGCTTTGTCTAACAAATAGAGTTGAAAATATATGTAGCCTACATTACAAGGGTTACTGATGATAAAAAAAGACTTCCGTTACTTGAACAAGTATAGATCAGTTGTTGGGTTCCAATTTAGAGTTCTTCGTGGTCCCCAGTCTTAGATGCAGGTATATATCTTCCTGCTCGGAGAAAACGTTTAAAGAGGCAATGCTGTAAACCTAGTATCATTAGCGCCTTGAAACTACTCTTCGTCAATCAGGAAATCAATGATAACACGAATTTTTCTCAGAAAATCTGAGTCATGGTTAGAAATCGACGGCAAAGACATAATGGAAAACAAATTGAAGATTTGCATGATTGAATTAACTATTTTGTTTATTGGGTTGTCTTCCAAATGTCAAATAGATTTTCCTGTTCTTAGAAAACTGCGATGTGGCATAAAGCTGTTTAACACCCTTTGGTGTCGTACCAAACTGATAGAGATTGTCCCGGACATCCACGACAGCAAAAATATTGCAAGCAATTCCACGTCCCATTCTAATGCTAGGCATTCTATTTAAATTCCCAGGTAAAGCATATAAGATCAGAATGAGTCATTTCAAACTTTGCCAGAAATTGCACGGCATTTTAAAGAATACACTTAGCAGGTCACATATATACAAAATGGACATATATGTATTTGGAAAATATTTACATTTGTTTGTGTCATTATCCAAGAAATCACTTGAAAGTGTTGACACTTGAACTGTCTTATATATTGGTTATTTCTTCGTTGCAAGAAAAAAGAAACCATTTCCTGGTTATTCCAGTACCATGAACACCCAGTGTCAAGTTGAAGGGTTTTGTAAATTTGTTGTTTGTCTTAGATGTATGACCTCCCTGTAATTATGAAAAAAAAAAAAAAAATTAAAATCATTTGTATGTTGCGACCATCTTTACCAGTTGAAAATTAAACAAGAAATGAAAACATTGATTTTTATCAAACAAATAGGATCCAAGAAGTACTTTCAAGCAATAAACAAAATTTGGCGATAAAATAAATGTATTTTCTGTCCAAAGTTATGTGCCACAGAGAATCTGTTTCTGAACCTTTTGGGGGACATATCTAAATCTATATAAACAAATACATAGACTATTCAGTAGGTTTTTTTAGTTTACTCAAGTATACCTCAACATCATGAATCTTATATTTTGACACAAAACTTTAACAAATCATTGCTGAAACCTCATTCCAAATGATTGTACGAACATGTTAAAATATTTACTTTCATAATTATTCTTTATCACAGCACAGCAACAAAGAATTGTATAGCAAGAATATTATTCAAGGCTAAACTTTGTGCGGAAGAATATATTCAACCTTGAATAGCAATGGAAAAAGAAAAAAAAATACTGTTATCCCGGTCTGGCGCAGGGTCACCATGATGGAGACTGGACAGTATTTTAGAATTCCATAAATATGACTGTTGCTTAAAATAAAAAAAGAAAAAAGAAAATGAAAATGTGTCGTTGAAAGTTAAGTTGATTCAGAAGTCACACTTGACAAGGAGGAGTAGGGACTGCATGGAGAACTGGAAAGGCTCATGGGTCAGAAGTGTTTGATTTCTGGTGGTCAGCGAGTCTGAGTTGGAGTCAGTGGATGGTCAGTTGAGAGTTCTGTATTGGATCCCAGTTACCGATAAAATTGATTAAGATTTTTCAACTTTCATTTCTACTCGTACCACACGGCATGAACAAATTATAAAGTTTTAAGATAAACAATATCAAACTATTTCACAGCTTTCGAACAGTTGTACTCGATAAACCACACGTAAAATAATCGAGGATTGTTTTTAGTTTTTAGAATAAACGGTCAAAAAGAAAAAAAAATGAGAACTTTTATTTGTTACGAGATCTCTATATGACCACTGCGTGTCCTAATTATTCATTTTCTGCTAAATGACAAAGCCAGTGCACAATTGTCGGAAGAGTTGTGCATTTGAAAATTTGAATCTCTACCGACTTGATAAAACATAGTTACTTGGTGTTGAGCCCTTAATTGCCTTAGATGAATAGCATTTTAGTAGTAAATTATATTACAATGAACCGATTTTAATGTCTCTCTCTCTCTCTCTCTCTCTCTCTCTCTCTCTCTCTCTCTCTCTCTCTCTCTCTCTCTCTCTCTCTCTATATATATATATATATATATATATATATATATATATATATATATATATATCACTGTAGCATAGCAGAAACGGCACATTGTCGCGGGATTTTTGTCAGCGCAATGCCGTTAAATTACCGTTACTTGGAAAATATGGCAATTACCAGTCTAATTTTCAACTTAATACAAATAGTGTGGGGTCGGGGTTTGTGCAAACCACAATAACCTATATGATAATGATCTGATCTCTTAAGGAAGAGAACTGAATGCTTATAGAGTAGTTTCTCTAATTCATTTTTTATCATATAAATTCTATTATTAAGACGTGAGTTGACATTGAGCTCAATGGCTGCTGAAGATGGCCTTTAAGCGAGTGAGGTACAGAAAAAGAAAGGAAAAATATGGCAAACCTTGTTTCACTTTCGACATAAGATGTTTCCGTATGCTGATTCCCTGTCCAGAAAGATCGCATCATCTGTTGTGAATATTGTGAATTCCATGTATCGTATTCTTCGTCACTCCACCGTCTGATATCTCCAACAGTCTGGGGTAACTGTCTATGGCCAGTTTCAGGAAGGGTTAACACCAAGAGATTGGCAACAAGACAAAACGAAGCAAATATCACACTGGGTCCCCACGAAATGTGACGGGCCTGAAACACAAAGACAACATTTTTGCTTTGTTTGTTGTTTTAATGCACACATCAGGAAAGCAATAGCGTATTTCTCGGCGGCGAAGACGCTGTTTTCCCTCTGAAATAAGACTCAAAAAATTTACCCGGCGCCCTACAAGGGTTACTTCTTCATAGGCTTATTCTAACCTCAGAGGATGCTAACCTATGCTTATGGTCTTTGAATGAAGCGCATAAATCATATCTAGCATAAAATATCTAATAAGCGAAAGTATCAGAAATAATGAAAAAATATTCGAAATCACAAAAATCAATGCTGGTATATGTACAGAACGGTTGAGAAGGCAGCTTTGGCTAGGGGAAAACTTTGCTCGTGAACTTATTGTGTCTCTGTATTGTAAGAGAAAAGGAAAAAATGTATACTCCAAGTGGCCAAGAGGATTTACACATCGCTAAACCATCCATAAAATATCTCAGGAAGGTATGTTGAAGTGCGGAGACCATAATTTTGTTTACTCTTTTTTCAAATTTTTGTAAGTCTCCATTGGGGTGCGTCCCCAAGGCTGAAACGTCCTCAGTGCCAGGAAATACAGTATTTATCGATTTTTTAAAGGTCTTACCAAGGTACCCGAAAATGGTGAGAGCATGCTTCCGATTCTAGAAGCTGTGCTGGCCAAACCCATTCCAGCGTTTCTAGAAAAGACCAAAGAAATTCAATTGAAGGAAAAAAAAAGTCATATGGGGAAAAAAGTAATGGAAAAAAAATCACATTGTAAAATATCATGCAGCAAGGAAAAATCATGGAGATATTTTTTAAACATAACATTTTAATAACCCAAGTGATGTTTTGATTGAGTCAATCTAGTGTAACAAAAATATTTTGTATAAAACAGGTAATATTTCAATTAAGTAAATGTGAATGATAAAAATATATTGGAAATATTCATTTAGTAACAAAAATGATGAATATACAACTCAAAGAATTATGGAAATACTTCTTATAACTTCGAAATACTGCTATCTCAATTGCCAACGTCGTGAACATTTACGCCATACGTTGTAAGGGAGACAATTCGTGATCATTTGTGCAAGGGAGCTAACTCTTATAGATTCTATAACTTTTTTTCCTCGTAAATTAGTTCTGGCGTTACGATATAAGTGAATTTTATACATACATACATACATACAAACATACATACATATGCTTCTTAGTTCATCAGTTCATCAAGATGGGTGGATGATTTTTAGTTTTGATCTTATTAGTTTTGAAATTTTTAAAAGTAATTAGATTAAAACCAAAAAAATATTCCACCACTTATGAATGGATGAATCAAGGAATGCGTATCAAGTGTTCTTTCTCTCAAATCTCAAGTAAATATTGCTTTATATCATATCATTAATGCTTGATTTAATAGAAATTATCAAATTTTAAAACTTCAATGGCACTATTTTTAAATGAAATTATTTAAAAATAAAGTAGTATTTTAGGTGTATAAAGAAAATTCAGTTCTTCATGGTGACTCTGAGTTTCGTGCCGGTGGTGCAATCATCAGACCAGTTGGACGATTGCACCACCGACATGAAACTCAGTCACCGCAAAGAACTGAATTTTCTTTGTACACCTCTTTACGTATGCTCTATTACCGATATCAAATACGCTTCACGCATAGATAACTCAACCTTCAAAAAATAATAACAATATATATATATATATATATATATATATATATATATATATATATATATATGTGTGTGTGTATGTGTGTGTGTGTGTGTATGTGTGTTTACTGTGTCACCCGAAAGTAAAGTATTCCTATGAAAGCCAAAATGGCGTAAACGAAGATGCAATTACCATTAACTTATAAGGGAAAAATCTTCTTCTACGTCACCCTTATAAGCCCTTTCAGGTCTCCATGAAAGCTTAGAAGACAACTTGTTCACAGATGCATACAGTAAATTGAGTTAAAACACAGACGCTCATAGACACTGTTCAAAGCTATGGGAGTTTAAACTCTTTCGTAAAAGCAGATGAGCGTAAAACGAATTCCGCAATGTGAGGGATACATATGTGCAGTAAATTATATATATATATATATATATATATATATATATATATATATATATATATATACATAAAACTCATTATGTATGCACTTAAAGAACGAGATAAACATACTTTCAAATGTGGTACAACCTTTAAAATCAAGTTCAGCATCTCTTGTGAGGTTAAAAACATAATCTATGCCATTATTTGCCGAGGTTGCGATAAGGAATACATAAGGGAAACTTCTTTCCTTAGGAATAGAATCACGGTACTGAGGCAGCTAATCAGAAATCCCTCGGCTAGGATCCTTAAAGTCAGCTCGCATATAGATAAATGTTCTCCACGAGAATCAAAATGTTTAGTTTTCCCAAAATGAACACTGACAATATTGTACAAAGAAGAAGTAAGGAAAAAATTTTTATCAAGACTTTAAAACATTAAATTCCAATTAATTAATAAATTCGAAGTTGAAACATCAACTCTGATTTTCTTAGAAAACATAACTCCCTTTCTGAAAAAACGTAAAGTCAAAACCCCCCAAATCAACCCTCAAACATCCCATGGACCCCTTAACAAACCTCTCCCCCACACTGCATCCCATCACACTTCCAAGCCCTCACACACACATACTAACATAGGAACCTAGACACACCGTAACTTTGACTACAGTTAATTTCGAACTGTGACTGTCGTATGGAAAATTACTCAACTTTCAACCCCTAAGCCGAGTGTGACCACAGGTAAGTAGTATTTGATCTTGATTTTATTTCAAATTATTTTTACTATATTTTGCTAGAATTTTGAATGTAGATTCCAAGGGTAAAGATCTCTCTCTCTCTCCCCTACAAGATGAGATCGGCAAGGCTAGAACTGAATTTCTCTGGGACTCTAAGTTAAAAACTTCGAAAAATAAGGGAGAATTATGATGAACGAATCTTTTTTTTCATAGCGCTGCGAACACCCATCCCTAACTTACAAGAACGGATGGGATGGGTGTTTGGAGCACTAAGGCCACTGACCAACATCAGCAGTGGACAATCCATCAGACCCCCCAACACGTCATGGGCCAGTGTGGCAATGTAGGGCCCATTACTCCCCATGGTTTGCACACTGTAAATTATACCGCCCGTTTCCGCTGGATTCTCAGTACCAAAAGGCCCGGCCACATCACTTGCTTTGGGTGGGGGTGATGTGCTCCGAAAGCAAGTACCAAAACCCTTCACCAAGAAAACACCTGTTCCTACTGAGTCACCTGTCCCACAGCGACCATTTAAACATAGTCCTAAAACTGTCACCAAAAGGACAACATTATACATGGGAACCTACAACGTTGGAACACTGTCAACTGACATGCACCTAACCGATCTACAAAGTAAAATAAAGAATGTCAAATGGTACATCATAGGCATTAGTGAGGTAAGAAGACCCGGAGAAGAACTAATCGAACTGAAAAGCCGACATCTTCTTTACAGCTACGGAAAAGAGAAAGCAAAACAAAATGGAGTTGGCTTTCTCATCAATAAAGACCCCAAAAACAATGTAACCGGCTTCAAAGCTGTCTCTGACCGAATAGCACCATACAACTTTCAAAGAGATACAAAACAGTATAATCAGTATAATCCAAGTCTACGCTCCCACTTCGCAATCAACCCAAGAGGAAATAGACAACTTCTATGATGAACTTCCTACACCAAGACACCAGAACAGGTAGGACAAGGAAATGAAGATTGCGTCGGCGAATTCGGATACAAAGTACGGAACAAGAGAAGAGCAGATCTTGTAAACTTTACAACGGCTAACAGATTCAAAATCATGAATGCCTTCTTCAAGAAGAGACCCAATAGGAAATGGATTTGGAAGAGCCCCAATCACGAAACAAAGAACGAAATAGACTACATCCTAACGGACAAAAGCGCTAACATCAAGGACATCCAAGTTCTGAATCAAGTCAATGTAGGCAGCTACCACAGAATGATACGATGTAAAATGCAAGTAAACACCAACAAAGAACGAAAGAAAATGTTCCACACCAAATTGCAACCTCTAAACATACCAAAAGAGAAAGCTCGATCTTTGAAGCTCGAACTGAAAAACAGATTTAGAAAGTTTACTGAATAAGACGAAACCAACATCAACAAACTAAATAACAAAATGACAGCATCTATAATAGAAATCGCCACCATATTCAAACAAATGAGCACACAACCCATTAGTAAAATCTCAGATGAAACCAGAAAACTCATGGAAAAACACAGAGACCTCAAACCACCGAGAAGAAGAGAGAAAATTGAAGAGACCGAACTTAATGAAATTAAACAGAAAAAACGAAGGGAAGACAGGAGAAGATACACGACGGCAGTCATCGAATCGACTCTTGAAAGAGGTCGGGGCTTCAAAGTTATAACCAAGGCCTCAACTCAGGACGAAAGCAAATAACCAGCATACTCGAGGAAAATGGAAACCTAACAACAGACAGAGACAGGATTGTCGAACGTGCCAAAGCATTTTATCAAAAACTTTATCCGTCCAAACAGGGACTACAAAACAATAAAGAGGATACGCAAGACGCGAGCAATCAACTCGAGGACTTCCTAGAAATAAGCCAGAGGGAGGTGAAACAAGCCACCAAACAGACAAAGAAAGGAAAGGCCCTTGGACTGGACAACATCACCATTGACCTACTCCGAAAGGCAGGTAAGATCATTACTAGGAAACTGGCTGTCCTTTCCAACTTGTGATGATTGGAACAGTGCAATCATAACGCTTTTACATAAAAAAAGAAGCCCGAATGACCTCAATAACTATCGGCCTATAAGCCTACTCAACTGCGTTTACAAACTTTTTACAAAAATCATCACCAACCGAATCACAAAAACACTTGATGAAAACCAACCACGAGAGAAAGCTGGCTTTAGAAGAAGCTACTCGACCATGGACCACCGACATTCGATAAATCAACTGGAAGAAAAAGCAGCAGAATATAAACTACCATTCGCCGTAGCATTTATCGACTTCAAAAAGGCGTTCGACTCAGTAGAAATCCCCAAGGTCATGGTGACCATCACTCGACAAGTGTAGATCCAGTATAGACGGCAAATATCTGAGCAACCTCAGATTTGCAGACGACATTGCCCTTTTCGCAGAGAACTAATGATAGATAAATTAAATGAAGAAAGCAAGAAAGTCGGCCTACACATGAACTTCAGCAAGACGAAGATCATGCGAAACACCACATCGGAAATAAAAACACTAAGATCAAAATTGAAGACACAGAACTAGAGGAAGTAGATCACTACATCTACATAGAACAACGAATCTCCATGAGACCCTCAAAAGAAGAAGAAATCAAGTGGAGAATCACACTAGGATGGCAAGCCTTTAGCAGAGCAAGCTCAATCTTCAAAAATAAGGGCTGGCCATGTTGCAAGAATGGCGGACAACTGATGGACATCACGACTCACTACATGGATCCCCTGAGATTGCATGCAGAACCGAGGACGGCAGAATATTTGATGGAGAGACGAGTTAGACAAGTTCAGAAAATAATGGATCTGCGACGCCCATGATAGAGAAGTGTGGCGAATCCTTGGGAAGACGCACGTCCAACAACGGACGTTAAAAGACTGATGATGAATACACCCTCTTATGCACATTTATACTACCACCCTTACTACACATAATGACAATCATACCCAAACGCAACATAATTTGACCACAGCTGCTAACACAAACTCTCACACACATTGATACTTCATCCCCTTTACCTCTCTCTTAAAAGGGAGTTCCAGTATCATCCCTTCTTTTTCCTCAACACTCACCAACAACTGGAATTTTACAACCCTCATGGAATTTGAGTTCAAATCAAGATTAATGTACAAATGACCTAAATTTAACCCTATTTACTGAACAGTAGACAGTTAAGTCCACAAAGAGAATTACATTCGCTTCCCGAAGACATGTACGAAATCGGTGAAGGTTTATTAAAAATTATTATACCATAAAAACCATAACTAAATATTTTGGCTTTCTCTTTTTTCACAAATTTATCCAATCTTCATTGAAGGATTTATCGGCCTATTTAACCTATGTATTTTCCTCTGTATAAATGTATACCACAATTCAAATTAGAAATGCAATATGATATAATATAGTATCTGATGTATGATGGGTTTATTTTATAAAGTGCTCAATACATTCAACATTAAACATCAAGTTAATTTAGAGCAGAACTCAAAATATAGTGTAGTAAGGATTCGCTACACAAATACGATTATGTTTCTGTCCTGTTCGGGCTTCTTCAGGCGAACGATGTGGTTTATTTCAAATTCCTATTTAGGACATTTTCTTAAGGGGGGGGGTATCTATTTTTCTCGATGGTAGGATCTTCCTTTTATTCTATCTATATATGTTTTTGTTTTGTGGTTGGTCATTGCTTGTGTTTTTGTTTCATTTAATGGGGATTCTATGCTTACAGGTAGTTATAAATCATAAATTAGGAGGGTTCGGTGAAGGCATTTTTGTTACCAGTATGTGGTTGATCCATCAGTCCTTTTGTGGTATGTTTCTTCTCTGACAATATTTTATTCTCACTTACATCTGTTTCCAAATGTTATAGTTCCTTTTTATATGACCTTAGTTGTTTATGTAATTATCTAGGTTCGGTCTGTTTCTACATGCTTGAGATAATTACGGTGATTGGGTTTTCCTTCGAGGTAAAAATGCGAATAAGATATCTATGGTGGTTATTTTCAGTATATCTTTGTATGGGTTATTGAATTACGTTTGTTGATAGAAGTTTTGAGCGATGTCAGCATTTTAACGCCATTTCATTTTTCTGTTTAATAAATCTTTTTTTTTTAAAAAAAAACTATTGGCAAAAGTGATACTTCAAATTTCTCATTTAGGCATAGGTAACACAGGTTTCAATACTTAGGCATATGGATGTTTGTTTATTTATTTTCCATTTTACTGTAGGTTTGAGTTTATCATCAGTCAGTCTCCAATAATATGTGGACCGTGATGTATTATCTTTTTCGTTTGTAAATGATGATATATGGTTGGCTAATCTTAGTTTGAAGAGTGTTTCCGATATTCCTACATAATATTTAATTTCTAAGGGTTTCTTTTTTGTTGATATTTTGGCTTGGTATGCAATGTCCGATTTGACGCATTTGTTTTGCGAAGGGCATTTGTTTTTGTTTGTACAATTGCAATGCAGTTTATTTATGTTTTCTTCGTTGTATCATTTTTAATTACTCTATAGTTATGTTTTGTTATGGGTTTATTAAAATTATCCCTACAATTATAGCTAATTTTAAGTTTGGTAAATATTTCACTCTATGGGTTGCTAGAGGGGAAAGTGTTTTTCAATTAATTGGATGGATGATTATCCTAAATTGACTTTTACTTGTAGGTTGAATGGCCGTGTATACCAAATGATTTTCTTACCTCTACTTTTTTGTTGCTATGTTTTACTCCATTTGACATTTTTTGTCATATTCGAACTAGTTCCGATAAAGCTGCTGTTCTTTGGAGATCTAGTATATTTATTTCTAACATCGCTGAATATTGTTTCAGTCGAGGAATTATACATTAGACTAGTTTCTATTCATTTTGGAATCTCTTTAATGATTTTGTTTGGGTGGTCAGAACTTGTGTTAATATATGTAATTACAGAATTTTCTCTTCAATTCAAATTAAAAGTGACATCTAAAAAATGTAGAATTTTAACATAAGCCTTGATTTCAACGTTAAAGTTCAGTTTTTTTTCATATCTTTCATGATATATCTTCACATTTTTTCTACAATAAGTATGCAGTCATCCCAATCCAGTCCCATATTTTCAGAATCTACTTTTCTGGTGAGGTTATGTAAAATATACAAACCGATTATATATGTATTCGTGGTTTTCCCACTTTTCATTATATAGATGACTAAAATTTAGCCACACTACTTTTATACCGGGAAAATCATTCTAAAAAGTATTTTTTTTCAATTATTTTAAAAACAGTATGAATGTCCATAAATGTTCAGTGGAAAGTCGAAACCTGGGAAAATAATATCATCATCAAAATCTTTGTCTCTAGTCAGAAGGAAGATTGGGAAAATATCTGATATGATCTTTCTGTGATCTTCCATAGAGCAGAAGATTTTCCAAATAATTGACTGTGTAAAGAATGTAAACAAAAATGTTCTGTCGGTAAATCCAAGAAATAACGGAGAGGAATAAATTGGAAAAATAAAGAAATCATTGATTTCATAACAATCGATTTCTACGTTACAATTAATGAAAATTTGTGTTTTCTGGACAAAACGTCATTTTTTTCTTTCCAGTAAAAACAAAAAGGATGTTGATTTCACGGTGAAAGTTTAGGGCACAACTTCTAGTTTTATAAACTATCCGCAATTGGTCACTGGTAAATGATCATTTGGTCATTCCTGTACAGAAAAAAAAAATCAAAAACAGTGTACAAAAAAACAAAAAACAACCCAACAAGCATTCTCATAAAAAGTTCTTTCGAAATGGAATCATTTCTCTTGATGAAAAGTCATTTTGATAAAAACTCGTTTCGATAAAAGATAGTTTCGATAAAAATAATCTTACCGTAGTCCCGTGGGAAATAACTCCGGTGTGTAGAGCCAAATAACAAGGAATGATCCACTTATCCCAAACATTCCAATCAACGAGAAGAATGTGGCAGACATTACAATGTAAGTATTGCTACCTTTGGAAACAAAAATCAAATCAAATAAGAAACGTATCAATCACCATAATTATCGATAAACATGTCAATTGATTATAATGTTGTGATCTAGTGAATAAACAGTTATACGAATTACAATGCCATATTGACCCCTAAAACATTACCGACGTCACTTCCTCTCTAGCCCTAAAATAGTGCCTAAAGGCGTCACGTCCGCTAGCTCCTTTCGCTATAATAAATAATGCTCAGACTTGCGTGCCCAGCCTATTGTTCCTTTTCATCCTGGTTTCGTATGTGGTCTGAGAACCAGGGGCACCGATTTTTGTACTATGCTTACTTTTATACAACTGTACATTGTTTAATTTTACTTCACACACACCACTGATAAATTGATCTCTTTCATTGACTAATGGCTGACAACATATTTCAAGCCATCATTTTTCCTTCGGGTGTAAAGGGCCATTTGCCAGCTAATAGCTGGTTATGTAGTGATTGCATTTACCGATCGAATTAATCATCGATATCGACCTTGATTTGAAATGGACCAATCTAGCATGTTTATTTCGTTTGTTTTCATTGTTGATTATATTTTATGGCATGCTACTCTATGCCACACCATAATTTCGACAAAATGTTTTTCAAAGTGTAAATCTAACCCTGATCCTCTTTTTTTTAAAGGAATACTTACAAGAATTAAAGTTGCATAACAAATATTTGGCTGTAATGCATCCAAATAACAATGTATTCATATGAATGGATAACATCTTTAACTTAGTCGATAAAATGAAGCATTTTAAAATGATTACATTCATGTGAGCGAATGATGTCTTCTCTAACGTAATCAATGAAATGAATTAATTTCTCGACCTTCCTGATGTCTCCAACTTCCGCTAAATTACAATGATTCATTATTAAATATCCGCCCTTAGATTGTTTCAGGAGGGAGGACGTTTAGTTGCTAAAACTTTGTAGGAGAGAATGTTCAAATGGCCAAATATCAAATTGACCCCCCCCTTTTATCAGGATCGACGAATGCAGCTTGTTCACATCAGCCCACTTTTTACAACACGGAACAAACTGAAGTCATATTCTAATCTCGCCAGTTTCCTCATTCTCACTATAAATAACGGACCCTAACACCCAGTCATGCGATTCTGTCCGATTGGCATGTTCAAGTTGAAGAGAAAACAGTTAATTTCAGAATTTCAGACAACATGGGAAAGGCCAAAGTATAGAGGATGAGTTTAAGGTATGGTCTGGCTAGTTTCCTCGTCAATGCATTCATTTATTCACAACGTTCTGGCCGTGTATCCTCCAGCCTTCGTCAGTATGAGAAATCGCTTATCAGATAGGTTTGCGGGCTAGGTTTAATCTTTTGCCACCTTGAAAATATATGTCAACCTCAACATTCAAAAATAATGTCGAGCATGTTAAAAATTGATATTCACAGAATTAAATAATCCGTAACCTGAAATAAATTTACGTTCATTTAAACTGGACTCCCTCTGGCAATGGGGTTTTGAGTTCGATTCTCACCAAAGGGTTACTTTTTGCTTCCGATTGCATTGTTATTCGTTATCGCAAGAGCAATGACCCGACTTGAAAGTTGTATAAAAACAACTAAAAATTAGGATGAAAGTAAAAGTAATCAAATAAATAAAAATAGATTTACTTTCATTCATGATTTATCTGATAATCATATCTTTGATGGAAATTATTAAAAATCAATAATGACAAAAAGTTTTATAGAGAGCTAATTTAATCTCTTCATCTGTATAAATACATATTTATCTGCTTACATTCGCTTGTGTACCTGTCTGTTTATACTTGCTTGTATAAATCAAAATGTGCAGAGAATCGTTCAGTAACGATTATATTCAAAGGCTACGGTTATATGTAAAGCCTATTGCTTGCCCAGCTCGTTCAGTAGCTTTCAGCGCCCATTACAGTAAACTAGTTCGCGTGCTCATGCACTAATTATAACAGACCCGATTTAATAGATGAAAATAAGGAAGGACAATACGCACTAAAGCTCATTCTCAAGATGACAGCGATGATAAGACTCCCACCGGCGATACTTTGGAAGATAATACACGTTTTCTTGCGACCAATACTGAAGAGAAAGAGAGAGAGAGAAAGAGAGATAGATAGAAGAATAAACCGGCATCTTGATAATACTGAATAATATAAACACGTTTTTATTGTTATCAACAATTACGCAATTTACAAACGGAACGCCAATTAGTTTATTTAAATACGTTCAGTTGGATACTTTCCGGACAGACCTCCTACACTTCCTGAAACAATTTGTTCGCTCACAGTGAATAGTCTTGATTCTAATTCGCTTAATTTACTTACAATTCTAAAAGTCTTTTTTATTGAATCTTAAATTTGAAAATTAGGAACCGCATTTGACCGTGACTTCATTCGCTGTGGACGAGTCCCAAAACGATTTTCTCAAGATGATTAAGGATCCTCTATAAACAATAGCACTAGGGTCAGAGCTACTTATTAGGCCGAACTAGTCAGCCAGCTAAGGCACAGACCTCAGGGGGTGGTTGAAGTACTGACCTTTCAGGAGATAAAATCAAAAGATCAAGGAAATGTTGTACAATTTTTTAGTCTTGCTACGGGTATATAAAACACTAGCGCCGACCCGAGTACTTCTCTTTTGTAATAAGAGGTAAGGGTACACCTTGATTTCTGCGGCAAAGATTGAAGAAACCAGGAATCTTTTTGCTGAAACCCTTGCAGAAAGATTTTATTGATTTGCAATGACGAGAGTTTTTTTCAATATGGAACCGTTAGCGATAGTTGTGAGTGCATGAGGATTCATAAAAAGAGAAACGGCTAAAGAGCATATTCTTTTTTTTGCTTACCTAATCAGAAGTTTGAGCGCCAAAACTTGCGAAGGAAACTCCGCCAAGGCATTCAGGAAGAAGTTCAGATAACGATTTCCGGCCAAAGAGGCTGAAGTCAAATACAAGGCGTAATAGACGAGGGTGTTTACAAACCTGTGTGAAAGGTAGAAAGATATTCATTAAAAATATTCCATTGAAAATTGATGGAAGAAATGGGTTTTGGATACTATGTATACACTTATTTCTCCATTAATGAACATTGAAAGTAGACACCCCTCCCCGTGGATAGAGAGTTCAAAGTTTTTTTCTTGAATAATGTTCAGTGGTCAAATTAGAACAATGTAATACGTTGGTATTTTTTGAAAATGAAAAACATAAGAATAAAAAGAGAAAAGAATTCGTGAAGAAAGCTGAATGAGTCAAAGTATGTTGATAAGAGAGTGAATGTAATTGTAAAAAAAACCTGACGTCGATCTGAATAATCATGAGAAAGAAAATATCTAGAAAGGGGCTGGAGAGGTTCTAACTTTAGTTCGGACGATCAAATTTCTTCTTCCCGTCTTTGATGTTGTCAACACCACGTTCCGGCCAATCCATTCTTCAGCCTCTGTCAGATATATGATTCAAAAGGAGAGGCAAAGAGGAAAATGGGTGACCCCCGTCCCCCAAACAAAAAAAAAAAAAAAGAAGGAAAAAGATTCTTGCATTGTCTTCGTCTGTGAGAAAAAAAGGTTTGCCTCTTTCCTTGGATTACACACCTAAGAAGGGCCGGACATTGGATCAGCTGAAACGTTTTGTTGACAATATCAAGGATTAAAAAGGGAGATTCGATTGTTCAAAGAAAAGTTGAAATCGATCTTTGTTTTTATTGGAGGAATTATAGCAATGCATTATTCTCTATTCAATTTGACTAGTTTCCACCTTTTTAATCGAATTTAATGAAAACAAAAGTTGAAATGTTAATGGCTCTTCTCAAAGCTATAAACAAAAATTGATTATTTGCTCACCACAGATATAAGCAAATAAAGACCATTCTTCGTAGAACTGGTTCCTTAATGATATAAAGCATCCCCGGCAGTTTGCATTGCATCGTGGAGATCTTCTGGGTTCGTTGATCGTAACTTATCCTCGTACCATTCCTAAGTAATACGCTCAATGACACTAACTCCACGACTTCCCCTTCACCGACAACTGGGGACACATCCATTAGGCCATTCTCTCCTGCTTCAAGAGCGTTTTCTTGTTTTTCCTCGTCAGGACAGCACAATCCGACAACGCACCCATTTTCGGTTTTCATCTCACCTCTGTCTATATCATCACCAGGAGCAACGAGTGAATGTCCCTGAATATCTCTCTCTGTCTGCTCACAATTCATCTCTACCTTTATCTCTTCCAACTCTCCGTCCCCGTCAAAGTTCCACTGTTCGGAAAAAGAACCATGATTCTTTTCTGATTCTGCATTTTCAACCACTTCTGTGTCCCTCAATTTCTCTTCTGTCCCATTAAGTTCGTTCCGCTCCACCTTCTCCGGTTCCGTGTTTTCTAACATTTGAGCGGAAACGGAACAATCATCACTTCCTATTTCCGTTTCCGGTGTTTTCTTGTCTGCGTGACCGGAAGTTTCCTGAGATTCTTTTTCTCTCTCTTCTGGGTCAAAATGTCGAAAGAGATAGGCCACGTGATTGTAGTCAACGTCATTCTTGTTGGCTGCTTTTCGAATCAGTCTTTTCGCCTCTGTCCATCGGTTTTTGGCAATTAGCCAACGGATAGACTCGTCCAGAGTCCTGAAAAATGAAATGAAATGAAAAAAAAAAAAAATTCTTCATAAGATTCAGCTTCCCTGCAAGGTAAGTTTTTGTTGAAAGATGCAACTTTCGTAACACTGAAATATCAGATTTTATATTACTAAGTCAAACCAAAGTGTGAATTTCTGATACAAGGAATTATAATTATCATTCACTGATCTATTTGGACTAGTGTCCTTATCTTGGTTGTTATAGTCACAATCTTTCGGACGTTCTTCAAGTGTCCGTCTTATACGGTAATTTTCTGGAGATTTTGAACTGCACCCTCTGTTCAACCTACGTGTTGATTGTTTTCATTTTTCTATCAATAGATATTACTTAACAAATAATTTCATTTAACGGGGAATGATCGTCAGCAGAGGGCCAGGGACCGACATTTTGATCCTAATAAGAGCACACGGATATTCTGGTTCTAAGCAGAAGTGCCGATTCATACGTTAATAATCCTGTCATCTCAGGTGGGATTATTATTATTATTATTATTATTATTATTATTATTATTATTATTATCATATACTACTCCTACTCCGTTAAACTTGATAAACTGTATATCTATTTATCTTTACCTTTAGATTAGTTTTATCTTCAGGAAATATATTGAACACAAACAAGAAAATACTGCGTAACATAATGTTTTTGATGTTATAGTTAGAATGCAACTGCAAAATGACTTAATTATTGCCGTCATTTTCCGAGGACAAATGTAAACTAGCTATAATAGTAATAACAATAATAATTCGCTAATTTCCTTCGTGTGACCTACTTACCATATTTCGACGAAGGAACAAATGAAGAACAGACTGAAGACTGCTTGTAGAACTCTCCAGTTGAAATTACGAAAGATATACGCAATAGGAGCCATGATGATGACACCAAACACCCACATGACACCCCCAAGCAAGAGAACGTGGGTTCGATTCTCCGTTGGAAATAGCTCAGCAATCATGATAGTACCAGGGACGTTCATACCCTGAGACAGAAGGAAATAGTCAACAGAAGAGTACACATTGTACTGAACAACAGACACCAAGGAAAGCCTGATGCCTTTCCAAAACCCCTTCGATGCTTCAGGCACCTTCTGAAGCTTTTATTGTAGTTGGGATACTTGTTGTCTTAGAGGAAAAACTACACTGCTTCCTTCAAGAGTATTTCCTTGGTATGCATAAAGAGATAATCGCTGCGTTCGGGGTACAAAAAGCCTCCAGAAAATGATCAAAGCATCGAAGCGATTTTGGTGAACACAAGCCGAATATTCGTCATGTGGACGGGTTATTCGACTTGTTAAAACTAAGAAACTAAGAATTATTTGCTCATACTTTTGGTTACACATACTTATGTTAGCTTCATTATAATAAACAATATTCATCTACCCAATAGTTTTGGTCACATATATTTACGTTGACGCCTTTATGATTAGAGAGACATGAGATACCAGCTCGTATTTTTGGTTGCATGTATGTATATCTACGTTAGCCCCATTCTAATAAGGAAGTCACGATCTATTTGCCCGTAGTTTTCGTTACATATACTCATGTTAGATCCATTATAGTAAGGAAGACGATTTATCTACCCGTGCTCTTAGTGACGTATACTTACATTAACTTGATTATAATGAGAATTTGAAAGCTCACCGGTTGCAAAAGGCCGCAGATGAATCGGCAGGCCAAGAAGAAACCGTAATTTGGTGAAAGAATGGCTGTTGAATTAACAATGAACGTGCCGATGCGTGAACCGACGTAAACGGGTTTGCGTCCGTGTTTATCAGCAAGAGACGGGAAAAGGGCGGCACCAATCATCATCCCCACATGGAAGACAGTGGTGACCAGATTACCCAACTCTTCTTTGTCGCAGACCAAGTCCCACTGATGACCAGTGAAGGGGAAGAAGCATATATGTGGACACATACAAAAGAAGAGGAAAGAAAAATCGTCTTCAAATGAAAAAAAAAAAATTGAAAGAGGAGAAAAGCGAGTATTTTAGATGGACGTGTATTTATTGTACCTCCATGTGAGGTATAAAATGCAATAGATGACATGTTTAATGTGGGATTTACAAAAGAAAATGCTGAGGGCTCTCCGGTGTACGTTTACCGCACTAAACGACTGTTTGTGAGGGGGTAGGTGTTTAAAAAACAAACAAAACATTCGAAATTAAAGATAGAATATAAAGATTAAAACGGGATACTCTAACCATAAGTTCAGCTGATTAAAAGACATCATTCTGGGAGACGTATTGACCGTGTAGTACTCTGATCTATAGAAGGGATACTTCCATCCTAATCACACAGCTTAGAGTGTACCCAATTAGCTCCTGGGTGCATAGGGAAATTCGTCCCGATGTGAGAGCTTTGCCACACTCATCGCTTATCACCGGGAATCGAACACTGAACCTTCAGCGTGTGAGGCTGGCGTGCTATCCATTACACTATCCAAAGTTATAGTGTTTCATCTATGGACTCAAGGCAACAAGAGGAGAATAAGTACAGTTTTTTTTGCAAAGATACTTCGGAGCTTTTGAGATAGTCCTCACTGCATTAAACAATTATAGATCAACCTGTTTTTGTTCGCTGAATAAATGTGAATAAATAAGTCTAAAAGCCTCCTCTACCTTAACGCTAACAATACGTTGTCCTGGCTGACTGACTAACCTTAACCCCTAAACCTAACTCTAATTCATTATCTTAAAAAAATAATAACAGCCAAGTTGCCGAAATTTGATATTTTGAAAACTTATATTATTATCGAAGAAAATACGGTGAGCTGTGACAGCTACAATTATATAGTGCAATGGAGACTAACAAAAATACTCAATACTAAAGTCATGCATTTCATTTTGGTATATATATATGCGTTGGCAATTCACAAATATATTGAGTAATGAAAAGGTAAGGTTTAATGGGTCATTAAAGACCTATTGAGGTTCTTGCAATTCTTAGTCTAAGTGTAAAAAACAAACTGTAACGATTCAAACTCACCTCAGACACAAAGGATGTGTATTTGCCAGCGTTGTAAGCGTAATTGCCAGAACATTCCAGAGATTGGAAGCTACTGTTCTCTCGTATTTTGACTGTGCACTTTTCATAACTTTCCACCATTAACTTCTGGTTTTTCAGAGTCTGGCACTGATGGTCTGGTTCGAATCCTAACAGTTCAGCAAACATCAAGAACAATAAGAAAAAGAAGAAAAAAAAGAGATATTCTTTAGATGCTGGACCTGTGGAAATTCCACGGGTGTTGACTGCATGAAAGAATCATGCTCAATCTCACATGGAGAGATCACAAGACAGCACAGTACATCAGGAAGAAAACAGGTATCCGAGACATCATAGAATCTACTAGAAAAATTAAATGGCAATGGGCCGGTTATGTTGTAAGAATGGCAGACAACCGCTGGACACCACGACTCACAACATGGATCCCCAGAGATCACATGCGAAACCATGGCCGGCAGAATACAAGATGGAGAGATTAACTAGACAAATTCAGAAAGTACTGGGTCTGCGACGCTCATGATTGAAAATGTGGCGAATCCTGGGGAAGGTCTATGTCCAACGAAGTACGATAAAAGGCTGATGATGATTACGTGTACGTTTCGTGACGTGTTGCGTATTGCCTTTGACTCACACACGCATCCATTTCACAGTTTTATTTAACGCAATATGAACAGCTACGGCTATTGTAAAGCCGATTTCGGGGTTAAAACATGATCGACAAATGTGTCAGATTGTAGAGAGAAGAAAATAACGAAGTCAATATCAAGGATGCATATTACAGTCTTTCTTTATAGTTTAAGAAATTCAAGTTTTTTTTATTTATCAAAATGAATCATAAGTTTTCAAAGAGTTTTCTGGACGATTGAACTCTTTCTTTGTTGTTGACGCGACTTTTCGATCGATTCATTCTGCAGCTTTCTTAGAGTGTACTATCTGAAAATGATGGGGTTAACAGAATTTTTTTCCTACGACGGTAGCAACGCTTATAACGTGAGGTTCGGTTGATATCTTTTCCATCTGAAAAAACTCTCTTGATATCAATTGCCTTTCTCAAAACTATAGAAACTATAAGTCTTATATTGCAAAAACTAGTGATTGCTATAACAAAAACACAGTGTTGTGTCAATGTTCAACGATTAAGGTTGTTACGAACCTGTTTAAACAAACGAGAAAGACAATTAGATAAAATAGAAACACAAGTACAAAATACTAGAACTAATTCACCAGAGATCTGGTGATTCACTCTAGTTTGTCTTAAAGGTACAAATACAGGCTTCATCCGCTATCCGAAAGTAGAGTTTCTATTAAAAAGCTGATATGGTGTAAAGTGAAGAAGCAATCACTATTAATTCATATGTCAAATTGTTTGAGCGTTTCCAGACCCCCCAAATAGTGATGATTGTATCTTATATCGTTGGAGGTTGGGGTGGTGGAAGGTAAGATAGACTTGTGTGTATGAGAGAGAGAGAGAGAGAGAGAGGGAGATAGTACGCGGTGCTTATATATCGGCTTGCCTTGAATAAAACGCAGAATGCTATTTACGCTTTCCGACTTTTTTTTGGTTATGCTAAACGAACTTTTAAAGAAACTTGGATACTAGTATTTGAAATAAATATTATGTTCATTTATACTTTAAATTCTTACCTGTGAATACATTGGCGAAAATATTAATCGCTGCCGGTACAATTCCCAACAATGTCTGCACATAAAGAAGGATTTGGTATTTTCCATAACGGCCTAAATGTCGTAATACCTGATCTACATCAACTTGGTCATCCCACACTTTGAGGACAGTGCCCGGCAACTGTGCCATGCTTTCAGTGCAAGGCCTTGTGTCCGTGTGTGAATGTATGCATACACATACACAGATAAATGTGTGTATGTGTGTCACTGGGATTTTTAGTTGGTGGCCATCTTTATTTATGGAAACTATACGAACAAATGCAGGTCAGCATTTCCCACCCTACAAATCTGCACACTCATGGCTTTGAAGATATACACCCTTAAAGGATGGCGTATTAACATGCAATACAGTGAAAGAAATAAAATGTATGAATGTTTGATCCTTATTGTTTGTTTGTTCGTCAATGGGAGTAAATATCATCTCTCCCTCCGTATGTGTTGTCTGTGTTGCTGTTTGCTTCTGTTTTTGAATGTATGCAAACACACACACACACACACACACATATATATATATATCCTCAGACACATGAGAATTTACAAACTTACTCACACGAACATATATATATATATATATATATATATATATATATATATATATATATGTGTGTGTGTGTGTTTTCAGGTACAGTCACAATATATATGTGTGTTATGTGAAATGTTTATATATATATATATATATATATATAAATATATATATGCACACACATACTTATATATATACAGGGACAGTGGGAGAGAGAAATCGTGTATGCATTTGTGTCTGTTGCTCCGATTATACTTACGTAATTTCTGCACAGAAAACTGACAGTACATATATTAACCCGATATTTGAGAAATGATTTACTTCGTGTTAATTTGAATTAAAAAGAAAACTTTTCTTCTAAATAGTGTCAAAGATAGTAGATACGCAGCTGTTGAACTCGTTAGTTTTGAAATCTCATGTTCAGCCCAAAGGTGAGGACAAACGTCGGGGGGTCTCAGATTAGAGGGTTCCCCTTTTTACTTTGCACGCAATGTATTGTGGCAATTGTAGTTGAACCGCCGATTTAAACGCGTAGTGCTATAACGAAATCGGAAAAAACATGGACAAAATTATTTTATTAGATAAATTGAGAAAATTTTATTGAAATCTAATAAACAGTTGAAAGTTTGTGATCTAGACATGTTTGTTGAAGTTTTTTGCAATTTTCCCAAAGTAAAATTACTACAAAAGCCGACTGTCTGTTTTTTCACATTTTTGCGAAATTTTGGTCAATGCATTTATTCAAAATATCTTTTATTCGACAAAGTGTATATACATAATTCTCTCTCAGATTTTCCTCCAGTATTTGTTCTTACAAATGAGATAAAGGTGCTGACGATAAGATTAAAAACTGTTTCTTTCACTGTCATTTATTTCTTCTCTTAATCGTCTTGTGTACAATGCATTAGAGCCACCTTTATAAAACATTATTCTGACGTAAGAAAGCGTTCGTAATTCAAGAAATTATGGCATTTTTAAAAAATACATATAGTGTAAGCATTGTTTTATGGGGAACACGATTAGACACGTATTTAGATACAGTCGAAAATGCAGCAAGGCCTGAGAAAACTTTTTTCTTAAAACCTCTTAACAGCTTTACATTAAAAAAATCAAATCGGAAACAAATAGCTTTATTACAGAAACAAATATTTTCCAATAACATCAATTCTTTTATTACAGAAACAACTATTGACAAATGCTGCCAAATTTAATCAAACATTGCGTAAACAACGTCAGTGGTTTTGAAAAGTTTCTTCTGTCTTTTGTTAATATCATAATCATTCACATAGAATTTAGATTTTAGCATGATTCTCGGTTACCTGGATTGACTTTGAGTCGAAGGTTAATTGTCCTTTTTAAATGGAATGATCTCGTTTTTCTTTCAATGTGTTTACGTCTCCTCCAAATCAAATTCGATGAGACCATCAACGAAAATCTACACCATTTGTTAATATGATACGCAAGCAAAACAGAAATGAATCCATCTTATCAGTAGGTAAGGGTTACCTACCAGAGCTTCTATTGTGTTGTTTTGTCACAAAACACCATTTAATGGGACGTCATTGTTATGTAATTCATTCATGTAATCGTTCTTCTTGGTTTGTTTTGTTTTCGTTTTTGGAAGATTAGTTTTTGTAAGATTCCTCCTTAACACACTGACTGTAATGATTTGGCTCAGCAAATTCGTTTTCAGAGCTGATAACCATCGCACCACTTATGACTTCTGTTGGAATTAATCTGCATCTATAATAAACAGCGTGACTTTCTTGGTTTTCTGCTCGTGATCATATACTCTTCCGCCTAAAGGTAACAAGTTTGCTGATTTCCAAACAGCCATTTTACTTAATGGACTCTTCCACCGAAGCGATTTTTTTTGTTTCTTTCGCCCCCCTCAATCATCTGTAGTAGTCCTCGCATTTCGAAGGTTTGCTTTACGCCAGATTTTCGCTCTTTCGAAGTTGGAAAGCTAAAACAGCGTTAACCTTCTGTTTTGAAGCCAAGTCATTATAGAGGCTGTGCACACCCTCTTCCTTTTTTTCTAGTATACCTCTCACTACAACCTCCGGCGACCCTGCATAATTTACAATCCTCACCATCAATGAAATTGCTTCTCCGCTTTACGCCATTTCGGCTCACGGATATCGGAAGAAACCAATATATCTATGATTTTTTTTTCAAGGTGATTAACTAGTACTACCACTACTACTCAAAACTTGTCGGTGAGCTGCGAAAATAGCGGAATCCGAAGTTGAGCCTTAATTCGATGGATATGTGAGAAGAGTCTCAAAGGTTCTTTGGTGGGAAAAACAAACAAACAAACTGGAATTGTTGAAAATCCGGAAAAGAAATTGAGAGTTTACAATGGTACAGTTGAGGTCAGCAAGAGCATTTGGGGAGATCTAACGAGACGTTGTCATAAGATCCTCTACAAGGATCCTCTTGTATCTCTGGCGTGAAGGAACGCAGTCTGGGATTTTGAGATCCAGATCGGCCACCCAATAACGATTTGACCGGGGCTGACAGCACAGTACATCTGAGAAAAGACAAGAGTTAGGGACATCATAGAATCCATTAAAAATCTCAAATGGCGGTGGGCTGGCCATGTTGCAAGAATGGCAGACAACCGATGGACATCATGACTCACAACATGGATCCCCCGAGACCACATGCGCAACTGAGGCCGGCAGAATATTAGATGGAGAGACGAGCTTGACAAGTTAAGGAAGTACTGGCTCCCATGATAGAGAAGTGTGGCAAATCCTTGGGAAGGTCTATGTCCAACGACGGACGTTAAAAGACTGATGATGATGATGGTGATAGCCATAAACTTGGAAAAGAAAATCCACAAGAATTGCCAGAGGACCATTGCATGAAGAGAAAACAAAATGAATAGAATACAAGAGTGGAAAATACAAGAACCTCGCCCGGGAACAGAGGAAAAAACTGCGAAATGGGTCATGCTCATTATAATTGGCACATTTGAAACCAAAATACTATTATTGAGATAAGGATGAATAAAAAATTGTGGAATAACTGAGACTAGGGATACTGAGAAAGGTGATTTGAAAATACTTGCTGTTACTCTATCTACTGCAATAACCACTAGACAACTGTTGTGAATTGGTGCTGCTGCTACTGCTACTGCTAATAATAATGTTAATAATAATAATGGACATATAAATTTGATGGCTCTCTGGATTCATGAACAAAAATTCCTGCTATTAGACAGATGTACGCTTGTAAAAATATGTTCGAACACATAGCAAGTGAAGAAGATGAAGCTAGTTCTTCAAAATGGTTGATAGGACAGTCAAATTCAGGAGTAATAAACTTAATTCAAAAGGTAGAGAAAAACAAAATAGAGAGAGAGAGAGAGAGAGAGAGAGAGAGAGAGAGAGAGAGAGAGAGAGAGAGAGAGAGAGTCAAGGGTGGAAGAGAGATAAGAACAGGGAAGAGTGAAAGAGAGAGATTGAAGGAGCGAGTGAGAAAAAAGAATTTTAAAGATTTTTATCAAGTTGGGATTTTTAAAAATGAATATTTTCTATGATGTATATAGGCGGACAATGAAATCTTGACTAAGTATGCATGTGTGTCTAAAAAAACGAAATGATAAATTTTGATTTAAGCATATAAAACCGAAGAACGAACGAAAGAAGTCGACCATAAACATGGGATCTAAAAAAAGGAAACAAGAAGAAGAAAAGAAGAAGAAATGAGCAGTAGAAACTTCAGCAGAAGGAAAATAAGAGAATTGACGAAGAAGTATTTGAAGAAAAGAAGAAAAAAAAAAGAATAGAATGAGAGAAGACCGGGAGTTATCGCAGTTGAAAAAGAATCAAGGAAAAAAACAAGAAGAAAAACTGAAAGAGAGAACAGAGAAAGGGAATAGTATCAGCTGAATGAGAGATGAGGGGGGATCTTAGAATATGGGAAGAAGAAAAAGACTGGAAAGGCGAATGAAAAAACAGAAGATTGAGAAAGTGAATAAAAGCGACTGAAAAGAGGAAAATTCAAAATACGAACAGAGGAAGAAGAGAAAGAGAGAAGGAAAATAAAGAGAGTTGAAACGACTGAAAAAGAAAGAGAGAAGGTGTGGATCTAAAGAATGAGAAAAAGAAGTAGAAGAAATAATTTAGAAACAGAAAAGAAAATAGAAATGAAGATTGAGAAAAAGAGCAGAGCTGGCTTCAAACGAGAGAAGGAGAAACTTGAAATGGAAGAAGAAGAAAAATTAAGAAAACGAAAAGAGAAAGAAATTGACTAAGAATATGGTAAGAACTTGTTTCTTTGCTGTAAAAAGTAAAACTACATGTTTTGTTGATTCTTTTTTTTCTTTCATTTTCTGTTTTTCTTTTGAAATAGACAGAAAGATAACGAAAAAAATGTTGGCATTCGCTTCGCATGTATAAAACAGCTTTAAGAAAAGACCTGAAGGAAATCGTAAATATATACTTTTTTTAAGGAATGAAAAAAAATGAGCAGTTGCCGGACCGAACAGATAGAGGAAAATTACGAGGAAGTGTAAAACAACGAAGGCATAACGCGAGGAAAAATGGGCATATATATATATATATATATATATATATATATATATATATATATATATATATATGTCCACATTTTTCAAGCTGCAAGTGTACATTACAATCTTAATAATAGTAAATGCCTGATTCTATTTATCTATGTCATCATCATCATCCTTTTAGTGCCCGTCTTTGGAGATAGTCTTTCCCCATGATTTGCCAGACCTCTCTATCATGGGCGTTGCAGAGTCAATATTTTCTGAACTTATCTAGTTCGCCCCACCATCTTATGATCTACCGGCCATGGTTTCGTATGTGTTATCTGGGAATCCACGTTGTGAGCCGTTATGTCCAGCAGTTGTCCGACATTCTTGTAACATGGCCAGCCCATTGCCACTTGAGTTTTTTAATGGATTCTGTGATGTCTTGCACTCCTGTTTATTCCAAAGTACTTAAGTATCTTATGATTTCTCCATGTGATGTTGAGCATGATTCTTTCATGAGTACATTGCATGGTTCTCGATTTGAGAGTCAGTCTCTTGGTTAGGTTCCATGTTTCAGCCCCATAGGTGACAATCGGGAGGATCCATTCGCTGTATACATTTCTTTTTGGAACGAATTGGATTTTCTCATTCTTGAAGGTTGAGCTTCCTCTACCGAAAGCTTGCCACCCTAGCGTGATTAATCTCTTGATTTCTTCTGAGGATGTGGAGATTCGTTGTCCCAAGTAGTGGTCTACTTTCGCCAGCACTGCGTTTTGTATGTTGTTTTCAACATGTTTGTTATGAAATATCTTCATTTTTCTGAAGCTCATGTGAAGACTAACCTTTTTGCTTTCTTCAGTTCATCTAGCATTATCTGGAGGCCATGGAGGTTTTCAGCAAAAAGGACGATGTTGACTGCAAATCTGAGGTTGTTTAGGCATTTGCCGTCTAGTCTGATTTCTTTATTTTCCCAGTCTAGATTTCTGAAGATCATGTCGAGGCAGGCTGTAAAGAGATTCGGTGAGCTGGTATCATCTTATCTTACCCTTTCTGGAGTAAAAGAATGCAAATTGAAAAATCCTGGGATTTGCAACTTGATAATAATAGTGCTGAGTCTGCGTTCGCACTCACCCTTATCTATACCACATTGACCGATTTGTCAAGAGAGTTATCTATTCAATGCGAATCATTGACTACTTTCCCGTATTTATTCATGTGTGAATCCATGAAATAAGGATTGAATCAGATTGCTTTAACTTTCTTTCAAAAGTTGGCCAACGAATGACAGTGTTGTCTATTGTGTACATTCGTTTGCTTATATGTATATCTTTTCATGCGAGCGTATATAAGCATAAGTAAAAGGAAAAAAACAACAAGCAGCAGAAAGGATTTCCCTTAGATTATACTAGGCTAGAAGCGGATATAAAGCGAAAATTATCAAAAGCAATACTTTCGTTTTGTTATTTAATTTAATTTAAGGGGATTCCAAGAATAATTAGCGGGATTACCCTAAGTGAATTAAGTCATTCACTTTCCCTATTTCAGTCATCATACATTCACACTTCTAGTTTAATTCACCTACCAAAAAACTTTATTCACCCTTGGACGAACCATTAACCAATTCAAGAAACACTGTACTAGACAACCGTCGAAAGTGAATTACTGCTCTCAATTATGGTCAGAATGAACATTGGTTTCCTTACGCAATTGACGTTGAATTCATTGAGTATGTATTTGACATATCGTTGCCGATATTTGTAGAATTAAAGACAGTTCAAGCTAGAGTTGCTTTTGTTCTATAATTGATACCGACAATCTAATGCACAAAAACATTGTTTTCGTCACGTTTTTTCTGGTCTTTGATAGTTATAGAGCTATAATTGAATATAATCAGTCATGCCACATCAAATTAGGTCTTGTTTAGAAGATTCGATTTTGGCGAGAATTTCAATTAAAATCAATCAGTTCAGTATTTCATTTGTAAACATAATTATTTTACTTGTGCTTACTTTGGTCACTATTTATATTTAATTCAACAGTGGATTATAATAATTAATGTTCTAGGATTTCGAATATGGCAGCAGCAGTCGTAATAGATTTTGGATTTCCCGCTCAATTGAGATGTAACTAGTTGATATGGAGTGAAGTTATACATTTCAAAGTGTTGGTGCACATGATAATGTTTGCAGTTAATGTCTACAAGATATCTTATCTATAAAATCCATCCAGCGTCATTATTATGAAAATAACGAGGTGCCATAATTTTAGGAAAAAGCTACTATAAATCAAACCAGATGAATAATAGTGATTAACTTAGACTTTTGTGGTTGTTTTCGGTATACTGCATGCTATACGTATGCTACACTTTTTTCTTACAGATTAATAGGGCCGAGAGCATGGATACAGAAAAGTAATGTATCCCCCAAACTCGTTTCTGCTTCTTCGATTTTCGTCAGCTTCGTTTGACCGTCTGGATTTAAATTGAGTCGATTGGCCCACAACGATGCAGTCACCAAGTGATTTACACGGTGCGTGTAAAGGAATTGCGTTTACAGTAAGGAAAACAAGAGATTGCATACCACCGTCAATGCCTTTGTCACTAATAACTGAATGAAATTTAGTTCATGTATTATCAGGTTGTGGAACTGCGTTTCGATTTTTCAATTTTTGGACTATTTTGTCCCGATAAGTGATGATGTATTTATTAATTGAAAAAATCCAGGATCCTCCCCAGATCTAATCAATTAATCCCTAGCCCTTGACCCTCTCTGCCACAAGATATCATTGAAATTTTTAGATAACTTTTAGCGATATTGTGTGGACAACAGGCAATCATGAGTGATTTCTATATTTCACAACATTGTTTAAATATATGAAATAGTTCTGGATTCATCCCCACATTTTATTAATTCTGCCTACCCTCCCAGGAAATGTCGTCGACAATCATTGAGAACTTTTAGAGATATTGTGTGGAACATGAATAACTGCATATAAATCTTCGAATAAACTTCATAGACAGAGGTAAAACGGGGGAAAGAAAAGTTAGAGAGAACAAGGGAGAGAGGAAAGATGATTTAAATAGTCTTATCTTGACAGAGAGAGCAGAGGCATGTAATTGAAATTACGACTTATCTTTGTGCTATGTGTGTGTGTGTGTATGTGTATTGTTCATAAGTGTGGATAAATATATATGTGTGTATATGCGTTTGCAACTTGAAACTGCAAATTAACAAAGACAAAAACCAAATGAAAATAGAAGAAAACAAAAGATAATTGACAGTTTTCGCGCCTTCAGTATTCTTTCTAGTATATATATATATATATATATATATATATATATATATATATATATATATATATATATATATATATATATGTGTGTGTGTGTGTGCGAGTGAATGAGTGTTTGTCTCTCAGGAGCGGAAATAAACAACAAGAAATATATGTATAATAAATGCGCTATATATATATATATATATATATATATATATATATATATATATATATATATATATATATATATATATATGTGTGTGTGTGGCACAGGTCTGGAGCGTAGGGGACAAAGTTCGCCAAACTCCTCGAAGTCGCGCCTGCATATAACAAGCTTGTTATACACCTCAGCAAAGAGCGTCTCCCATCATTGAACGAATCGGACCATAATTTCCACATAACATTGTTATTCAACACTCATTCCTCTCAGCGCTTTTCTGAAGACTCTAATTTCGGTTTCCATGCCGGCCATTTCATCTTTTCGAGTGTTCCTTTCAATTGTCACGTCTATCGGTTCCCTATGCAGATATTTCGTTTCGGTTATTTTTTTTTTTCATTGGATTTGATTCCGCCTTTTCTTACGACACTTATGTTCTATAGTTTTTTTTTTCATGTGCTTATCTCACGGGCGGACTCTGTCATTTTATTCTACTTTATTTATTTAATATTATTTTTTTTTGCATTTGTCTCTCTTATTGTGGGACTCGAAATTCGGGTATTTTTTTTGTCTCCTCTCTCGACAGATTTCTTCCGCGACCATCCATTTTTTTCTCCAGGTTTTTGGTTTATCTTTTTGGCTTTCTATTCTTTTTCACTCGTTTTTGTCTGAGAAAAAGTCCTGTTGACTGGTCTTCTTGCTGTAAACACGAAAACTGAACAATGTTCAATGGCACAAGGTATATATTCAATTGGCTGCTGCTTTCTCTCTCTATTTCTCACTCTGTATAATAGACAAACATATATATGCATGTAAAAGTATTGAAATGAAAGGACGTATAAAATTGTATGTTTTTATTCATAACTAGTTTATGACCCGTTGCTTCATTAACAGTTAACATAATTGTACAACAACAGGCTTGGTTTATGGCTGCTACTAATACTATAAGTATGACGGACATAGTGTAGAAGAGAGGGGAAACACGATAGTTAGGTCGAATAAATAGAGAGTGGGAAGGGAAAGGTGATGATAGCAGTTATTGATGCTATAGGTGTGTCAGACATGGCTCTTTTATATATATGATTATAACTGACTAGACCTTATCAAGATTGACAATGGTGGTGACAGCTTTTTACAGTTACTGTCCGGACAGGTAAGGTAATTATGAGAGAGTAATATTTTCCCATCAAAGTGACAACTCCCTCCACTTTTCACTTTAGCTAAATATTGTGGCATACCAATGATGAAGCCTTTTACCAAGATATCTGGAGATGGAACAAAGCTTGATGAGAAGTGGAATCATGCCTTTCCAAGGGACAAAGGCAAAGCTATCGGGTCAGGCATGATAAAGACGGGTAAATGCTTATTTTGAAGAAGGCGTCCCCCGGTTGGAACGTTGACAAAACGCAATATTTTTTACCCAGATTTCCCCCTGGACGATGATAAGCCTCGTAAATATTTACGTATGTATCCATATGCATACGCAGGCATTCAGAAACACACACACATACGCGTACACACACTTGCACACACGTAATTACAAATATATATTGGTATATCTATAGTTATGTATACTCACTGAAAACTAATCCTACGGGCAGATATTCAGCTATATCTTGCAGAAGGCTTAATTAGGGCCTTTGGTCCCAAATAAGAGATGAATACTGTTTTTTTAGGCTTGCTCTGATTCAATACCTCTGGATATGATGCACCGTTTTGGTTACTTAGAGATAGACAAAATCAAACTTCTAGTATTGGATAGACAGATCGATGGAAATCAGATCATTATTATCAGGTTGAGTGCAAAACAGATCTTACAATGTTATTATTCAGTTCCAAATCATCCGTATTTTCCCAGCATTCTTTAGTTTAGCACATTTTAGGGGTACCGGAATTCAAAACCTCTGGCTACAAAACACTCTTTTGGCTACTTATGGGCTGCATAGAGATAAAGAGAATCACACTTCTAGTATAAAGATCGATGGAAATCAGATAGATGGAAAGCAGACCCCACACTATTGAACTTGGACATATCTTGGGTCACATTTATATACATAGAAAATTTATAAAGGATATGTTGTGTGGATCCTGAGTCACGGTGTCATATACAGTCAGACATTTGGTGAATCATAGTAGGATTAATGTTATATATAGCGCCGCTACGAGTTATCAGTTCACTTTTTGTATAGCCTTTTTGTATAGCCTTTTTGTATAGCCTGTACAATATATTCAGAAATGAATCATTATTTATTCAACTAAAATGCAGTAATTTTAGAGAAGAAATCAGAACTCTGACCTAGACGGTGATATTGGTACGCTTCTTGTATATTTGGTTGCACGTCCCTATTCGACAACAATGACTGCCTCCAAACATTTCTTATAGTCATCAATCAGCGTCTTGCATTTGTTAGCTGGTAGTTTCTCTCTCTCTGTTTCTTTGCAATTTGTTCAAGCTTTTGAATGTTTGCAGCTTTCCTCTGGTGTGTGGTGTGCATAAAAAAAAATGACCTCAGATTTCTACCTTTTCCAAACATTCTCAATGGGAAAGAAATTAGGGATCATTGTTGGCCTTTCTAAAAAAGTTTATTTTCCCCTTTCTAAACATTGTTACATGCTATTCGGTGTGTGCTTTAGGTTTTCGTTTGGCTGGAGTACCCATGGAGTTGGGATGGAACCCCGAGTCCTTACACTGGTTAGGGTTAGTTGTAGCATTAGTTAGAGGTTATAAAGGTTCTCTGTAAAAAAAGACAATGTCGTCTGCAAGTATTCGTACACACGCATGTGATCTCTGATAATCCTTTGATTTCATGATTCCTTTGATACGGCCAGGGTCTTCTGTATCAGACACAGCAAATCAGTCCCATAACATATATGGATCCTCTGTTATAGCACCATCGTTGCGTAACCCTGTTTCCTATCAATTTACCATATCTTTCGTTCTTCGATTTCCTCATCACATTTTCTCCCCTTCTTTCTTTCTCCCCTTCTTTCTTTCTCCCCTTCTTTCTTTCTCCCCTTCTTTCTTTCTTTCCTTCTTTCTTTCTTTCTTTCTTTCTGTGTTTGTCCTCAGTTTTTTCTTACTTTTTGTTTCTCTCCACCTTTTTTCTTTTTCCTCTCTTTCTTTCTTTCTTTCTTTTTTCTTTCTTTCTTCTTTCAACTGTTCTCATAAATGTATCTCTATCAAAACAACGAGGTGCTAAAGCAACATTTCTGTCTTTGAACCTGAATGTGTCTCATGGTTGTTGTTAACCGCAGGTCACCTTTGAAAATGGTACAACCAACTTTGAAAAAGACGTCCGTGCGTTATCAACAATTCCTTTCCCCTATATGATAGACAAGAGGAATGCAATAGACCACACCCAGCCCAAACAGACAAACACGCACCCCATATGCACCAACCCCACAAGCATACGAATATACACCCACGCACATACACGTTCACACACATCATCATCAGTCCGATGTCGTCTGTCATTGGACATAGACATTCCCCAAGATTTGCCAGATCTCTATCATGGGCGTTGCTGAGCTGATACTTTCTGAATTTGTGCCGGGTACAGTTCCTATTGTGATGTCTAGGGATCTACGTTGTGAGTCATGATGTCAAATGGTTGTCTGACAATCTTGCAACATAACCAGCCCTCTGCTATTTGAGTTTTCTAATGGTTTCTATGATGTCTCACACCCCTGTTTTCTCCCTAATATATTGTGCTTTGTGATATCATCATGTGATCTTGAGCATGATTCTTTCATTTGCACGTTGCATGATTCTCATGTTTCAGCTCCATAAGTGACAATCGAGAGAATGCATTGGTTATATAATTTTCTTTTTAAGACTCGTGGGATTTTCTTATTCTTGAAGGTTGAGCTTTCTCTACCAAAGGCTTGAAATCCTAGAGTGATTCTTCTTGATTTCTTCTTTTGAGGACGTCACAGAGAGTCGTTGTACTAGGTAGATGTAGGGGTCTACTTACTCAAGCACTTTCGACTTCGATCGTTGCATGTGTTTTCGACATTTTTGTTGGCGTGAAGCTCATGTGAAGGTGAACTTTCTTGTTTTTTTTTTCATTCAGTTTGTCTAGCATTAGTTGGAGGTCATGAATTTCTCTACTAAAAGGACGATGTTGTCTGCTAGTAATTGTACACACGCATACTTACGCACATTTTTTGTCTTTGGGAAGAAAATCAGTTGTGGTAAAGCGCATGAATGAGAAGCAAAGGGAATGTATTTTTGAAAACCTTTTGTACAGAAGCTTTCGGTGATTAAATAAATAATTTAGGTTAAGGTTGAGGTTATTCATTGATTAAAGCAATAAATATCATATACAAGGATCGCCCGAAAAAGAAATTTTAAAACAGTCACCAATGACATTTTTTAACATGATCGATACTGTTATTTTGGATAGCAGTGAATTAGATCTGTTGCATAAAAAACTGCATTAGATCATGTTGGTTAGTATTTGAGCTGCTAGAATGAATGTGCGTGTAGTGCGTTTGGTGTTTGTCTTTCTAAGTCAACGGACATCCACCACTCAGAGAAAATGTATCGTATGATTCGTGGAAATGGTCGCCTATTTTTTTTAATTCTTAGCTCTTCGAAAACTCTATAGACAGTAAAAGTTCGATTTTTTTGTTGGGGTGGGGGTCGTACATCTCAATTGTAAGTTCCAATATAGATAAGTAACGAGATAGCTGCAAAATAGTTTGATGTTATTGTTATTATCATGAATAACGTTTCTTATAGGAAATACCCCTGTTTCTCTCATTTACCACATCCCAGAGAAAATCTAAATTTTATCAGTTGGCCAAATGCAAGAAGTCGTCGAAAGGACTAAGTGACCAGAAGAAGCAAAATTCTTGTGAATACAAGGCATCGGAAAGGTGAAGGACCCAATGAGGATCGAACTCAGTACGATATAAATGCTCCATTCTCCCACAAGTCGACAATGACGAATGAACAAATTCAGATTATTGAATAGAATATTGTAATTGGTCTGTTTCAATAATGTTTTTTCAAAACTAGAAAGCACTCGGAGAGCATATCTCTGTCAACGCCGTACATCAACTAAAATCTGAATGAAAATCAGTTCACGTATGATTTCTATGAAGGGGAGGTGACTGTGAAAAAATCTTGGATCCACTCCCAGAATTTGATCAATTCTCCCTTAGCTCATGGCTCACCAATCCACAAAATATCATTGGAAATATTGTGTAGACAAACAAAGGTGAAACAAATAAAAATTGCCCCCCCCCGCCAATTCAATATCCTTTTATCCCCTAGTCTGCCCTTCCAGAAAATTTAATTGGAATTCATTGAGAACTTTTGGAGATATTACGAAAATATATGGCCTCGATGGAAGTGATATAACTAAACAATTCCTGGATCCACTCCAAACTTGAACAATTCTTCTGTAGCCCATTGCTCACTCTCTCACAAAATATCAGTGACATTAATCAAGAACTTTTGGAGATATAGCGTGGAAAAAGAGACAGACACATATGAATACGTATCCTTCTTTTTCAGAAGAGATGAATAGTAGCCAGAAACTTTAAAGTCTGAAGTGAATGCTACAAAGGAATATTTAAGCAAATAAGCATGCATTGATCTGCCTCGTGGCTCAAATAGTTGCGTATATCTTACCGGTGACTTATATCAGTGTTCGAGTCTCGGTAAAAGCCACGATTTAGAATGTTGATTTTCTTGGTAGACAGACCCACTTCACTTGATAAAGTGACATGATACGATCTCCCCACACATTCATTTTCCATACAATTTAGCCTTTGTCCAGGTATACGAGTTATTCACATGCGTCTGGTCAAGATTCAGAGTGAGAGAATACCTTCATCATGATCTGATGTAGATATTTACTAAGCTATCTTTGGTATGGCACAGGGTCATAACAATGGGACACTCGGTGAGGATCAAATTCACTAACGATGGTCTGCATATTACGCATAGATGTATACGTATATGATCTGTGTATGCATGTACATGGTGAGTTGAGATTTTCTAAACTGAGTTTGGCCCAGAACCACAGAAGTGGTACACCCCGTGAGGATAGAAAGGTCTGCGAGACTGACTTGCTGATGAATGGCTCTAGAGCATGCGCCCACAATAACAAAGTACAAATGGATTTCACCTCTCCAGATAAGAATGCTCCAGGCTTGGAAAAAGTTTGATCTTTCGGTGTAGTTGACACGCTTCATATAGAGCAGAGGTCTCCTAATCACGGTCTGCCACAAGATTTTCTCCAGTCCACAGAAACAGCCATACGCAGTAAATTCCATCCGATTGATTGTTAAATTATACCAAAGCCACGCAAACGGTTCTCGAGATATTCAAAATAGTTGGATATTTTTTGGACAGACCACATATAGACACAGCGTTACCAAATAAATAAAAAAAACGTGCTTTTCAATTCAAGATATCATTCCTACAATGTTTTTTAAAATAAAATTTTAATGAAGATTTAATCACCTGTTTTCATCTTTTTGTGATTATTTTTGTATTTGTTGTCTTGTTTAAACTCACATGTCTCACGCAGTTCGAATATCCTTTTCTTTTCTCCGACCAAAAGAAAAGTATTTCGATTTATTGACAGCAATATTCAACTTATTTTACGACTGTATCCTACTAAAACAAACCTGAAAGCCAGACCATGATTATGCGTGTTCTCTCCTTTGCACCAAAGAGGATCTACATTCAGCTCCAAAAGGGCTAAATCGGCAAATTCTATTTCGGTATATCAGTCAGTCAGTCAGTCAGTCAGTCAGCCAATAACGGCAATCGGTACTAAGAATTTTAAGATATCAAAAACATTATATTGTTCTGCATTCTCTCGTTTCATCATCATCATTAGTCTCTTAATGTTGGTCGTTTGACATAGATCTTCCCCAGGATTCACTACACTTCTCTGTCGTGGGCGTCGCGGACCCAGTACTTTCTGAATTTGTCTAGTCCGCCTCTCCATCTACTACTCTGCCGGTCTAGGTTACGCATGTGATTCCTGAGGATCCATGTTGTGGGTCGCGATGTCCGTCGGTTGTCTGCCATTTTTGTGACATGGCCGGTCCATTGCCATTTGAGTTTTCTAATGGGTTATATGACGTCTCGGACTCTTGTCTTCTCCCGGGTGTATTACGGTGTCTTATAGTCTCTCCGTTTGAGTTTGGTTGAGCATAATCCTCTCATGTGCACGTTGCATGGTTCTCAATTTGCAGATCTGTCTCTTGGTTAGGTTCCATGTTTCAGCTCCATAAATGACTATTTAGAGGTTGAAAAGAAGATACGAATGAGCCTCTGCCTTGTCCCTATTCTATAAAAGAAAACAATTATAATGAATGAAACTAATCTTAATATGTACATATTATCGTGAAAGAAAAACGTTATACATACATATGATTATAAATCACGTTATATTGTATTGAAATTCTTTGGAAATGATCTCCCGCTATTATACGATGGATGTATCATTTGGCGTAGGAAACATAAACAGAATAAACAATTGAAGAAAATGGGTCTGATAGGGTTGACGCCTCAATGTAGCGTTGCTCTTACCATTGAACTAAAAAGCCGCCGGTAATGCAAAGGTCCAAATACCTGTTTTCATTTTCATTTTCATTCAGTCTTTTGCATTAGCTCAATGGTAAGATCATCGCTACGTTGAAGCAGCCACCTTATCAGTGGCAAGTTCAACTCCTGCAGCTTCCTCATTTTCTTTAATTGTTTATTCTATTCATGTTGTCTAGGTTGAGGGATATATTAACCGTGTAATGAAGGGAGGTCATTTCGAGTAAATTTCTGTATAATATGACGCAATCTATGATCATTCAGTCGGATCATATATATCCATGTCTTAATATATATATATATATATATATATATATATATATATATATATATATATATATATTTGAACTGGCCTCTCACTATTAGCTGGTGAATGTGTCAGTCGGCCCAGATAGTGCAAATAGAATGAGCAACCGATAGGAAGCCGTCTTAACACAGCACTGCTCTTGCCATTTAAACAGACTGCTGGTAAGTCAGAGGCCCAAATCTTGTTAATTCACTGTCCACCCTTCTATTTCTTCTCAAAGCAGACAATTATATAATGATAATATGAGTACCTAACTCAATAGAATAATTATAAATGCATCATGTGAACCTTTACTTGAACTGACCTCCCGTCATTACAAGATGGATATGCCAGTTGGCCAGCGGGCTGTTTAGCTGAATGGTAAAAGCAGCATCGCATTGCTTCCTATCGATCGCAGTTTCGATTACTGACGCTGTCCATTTCTTTAATATCCATTTCTTGATACACACAGACATATGTGTGTGTGTGAGAGAGAGAATATCTGTTGGTTTCCCAACTGAAAAATGTCATTTTCCCCAAGATATTTACAACTAACATTCAATTCACCATTGAGTTTTATTTATCAAGTTTAACATAACATGAAATTCTTGCTTCTACGTCACACAAAGAGTTCACTACGTAGAGACCAGCAATTCACAATGAAATCTTCTGGTGATGACTTTAGTTCCCATAATTTTGATACAAAAGATAGCTTTTTTACAAATTCAATTAGATATAGATTTAGGCTATTCATCTGTTCATACTGATTGAAATAATCCCAGAATGGATCAGGTTAATATTCCTGAATCGATATAAATCTAAATGAAATGATATCCGAGATTACTTCCAAAGAACACACATATTTAAAAAAAAGATGTTTTTTCATATTCAGTTCCAAATGGATGACGCGATGCATACATGGCATTAATTTAGATTAGCTTAATTTGGCATCAGACTACAAAACTGAGCATCCTGTGAGAATCTACCCGGATAATGATCCGCTAGATTAAGTTGAAAATCATCGCTCTACCAAAGGGATTCAATGAACGTAGTCTCTAGCTTAGCTAGCTTTGAATTTGTACATCAGAAAACAAAGAGAAATAAACTGAAAGGAAAAAAAAGAAGAAAAATCTCATGAAAAATAGATTAAGGCAGGAATTCATCTGTAAAATCACGATTATCTCCCTTACATTGGTTACAGAGTAGTTCCCCTTCGTATACTCATTGCGACTTATGAAAGCTTCAGTGATTGTCACTTGTACTAAGAAGTTAGCAAATAAAAGTATACACAGTTTCGTGATAATTATAATGACATTTTAGTAGGAGCTATATGTCACCCAGTAACAAATTGAACAGCCCCAGATCACGTGAAAGAAAATTAATGATATGAGCGTCGTATATATATATATATATATATATATATATATATATATATATATATATATGAATTTGTCCGTGTTCCCTATGTTGACATTATGTATATCAGATGAACTTTCTGATTTACACATAGTTTCGTATAAGTTTGAAGCACTTGAACTATATATACACAAAAAGTCAAATTATAAGTAATTTTTTCATTGTTAATTCATATTAAGTAATGTGTTCAGGACTGGTTGATTTTGACAACAATAACTGGCTGATAATATTATCAATGATTATATCGAATAACTTATTCTGACAAAAAATACCCCCCACACACGTACACATGCAAGAACACATTCATGTGTATTTCAACCTTGGGACCTCTTCTTTCTTCTTCTTTCTTTTTCTTCTTCCTTCTTCTTCTTCTTCTTCTTCTTCTTCTTCTTCTTCTTCTTCTTCTTCTTTTTCAAATTAAGCATCTTTACAACGTAATTAGATCATAAAATTCTATTTTACCTCAGTTGCTCCCCTTAGCGTGAGAGAGTACAAAAATGCAACATGACGTTCTCTTAATATGAACTCCAACCTTTAAGTTCCACAAAATAATATTGTAGACATTCTGCAACAGATAACTGAACTTGATGTATATTTTACTAACATTTTACGCCCCAACAAAATATTGATCCATCTTCGTATTCATTATATAAGTCCCTAGTCTGACACTTGATTATTTGATGAATTCTTCCATAACTGCCTTGCCTGTCTAAGCGGTAAAAACAATAGGAAGCTGTTACGCCCATTGTCAACATTGACATCCAATCATATTCTTATTTAGCGCTCAAAATTTTTTTTACAGACTTTGATTTCTACCTTAAATTGAAAAAAAATCTTCTACGTATCTTTGATGGGGATGGGGTGAGGGAAGTCGCCAGTCGCCTTATTTCGTCCGTCCATTCAAAAATATTCTCCTTCATTTTACTTGATCACTTTATTATACTTCTCTTCCGGCTTGCTAAGCCCGTTGAAGTTTTATCAAAGCCCTGTAAACTGTACATTTTGTAAACACATCCCCAACTCTATTCGTTGCCATTCTCTTACGACGCTGGACAGGGGGATGAACTTTCCTGCTTGAAATCCAGTCTTATCCTTCTTTGAGACTGAAGAGCCAAGTCTGCTCTGCTATTTACCCATAGTTTGGGGGCGAAGAGATGGATTCATGCCTTTTCCAAGGGCATTATTGCGAAGTGTAAGAGTCTCAGTTGGAATTTGAACTCGATACACCGGTTTCATTTTTCGAACTGCTAATCGTTAGGCCATCCTCGTCTCCAATTTCAAAGGACCCGATTCTATTCCATTCATCTGGATGCAACAAGTTCACCAAATGGCTACGGTTTTCCTGGAATCATTTATTTATCGTCCCTAGTATTGGCCAACTTGAATCTCCCCAAAATAAACTAGAGGGCAAATGAAATCAGATTGTATGTCATAGAAAACATATTTTTGCCCCTACCCTGAATAAATGAATTTCATTCAATAAACTGGGGGGGGGGACGGTAATATCTTGTTTTTCGCAGCCAGGCCAGATATGGTGTTTGGTGAAAAGTGGGCAGAGGAAGCGTGGTTCTATTGCTTGCGTTATTGAGCGTAGTGCAGAGATTGACCTCTTCCTATTGATTGATGGGATCGCCACGGGAGGCTCCTTACATGATTCCCAATGGTCTCCCATCTCGGTACCAGCCAACCTCGATGTTGCTTAACTTCTGTGATCGTATGAGAACCGATGTATCCAACATGATTTATCCATAACTGAGTGGTTGGTGAGATTGAAGCAAGGTCGGTTTTGTGCCAATGATACCAATTGCTCCAAACTGGATCCCACGCAAGGATAATCTACTCTAGTCTTGTCATATACACACAGCAGCACAAAATAACCCTGAAATTACTGACTTGAAGTACCACGCACCAAAGGCAAGCAACAGAGGAAGCCGCTTATTGTGTTCACTTGTGGGACAGGATCTTTCAGAGAACAACAGTCGACTGATAACAGCAAAAGATATACAGGAGAATCGATTTATTGAGATCAATTTAAATAAAATGTTTGGGACCGACAGATTTAGATAACAATAACTGTATGATGTTCGTTATTATGATAAACGACTTTCTCTGTATCAACCCCTAATTATAATAGAATTTCACTTTGAAGTACTGGAAGTTTCAGAGAAAATATTCTTTATTTCTTCTTCAAGTATTCATGTCATTTTGGATGGAATGCAGCATTTCTTTCATAACTGGGAAATGTTTTTCATGTTTTGAATTTTGTTTTTCCTGGCTCTTCCCATCAGTCATTGTTTTTAACCCAATGCAACTATTTGTGTAAGCTTCGGGTCTTAGAATTCCCACTTGTATTCAAATCTATCTATCCAAGAGGTGTTATATTAGCATTTTGGGAATTTGACCATGAGAAAACATAACTCACTAAAACACCTATTTTTCATCGTCTCCTTCGAAGAAGTTCCTTAAGCAGGGGAACATAATCTTCATTGTCGTTCTCATCATATCAAACCAAACCGATATACAAAGTAACATTTCTCTCTCGTGATTTGATACCACAACCAAGCCATTGGTAGGCGGCTCTGTCATCAAATGAGCCAAACTGACAAATCTTACGCAGCTACAAAAAATAATGTTTTAATTTTTCATTTATTATATATACAATGCATAAGTTGCAGTAATCATCTTCAGTCGGACTAGAAGTAGGAGTGGAATTCAACCTAGAAGCAGACAGTTTTGTTGATGCGTATTTTATTAATTTCAAGCCTCTTTATAACATATGTTACAGGGCCTGCACTAGACTGTTCATCGAATATCGATTTGCTGCCATAAGATGAATATTCCACCGAGTCTTGGATAACGCCACACTGTTCCTTTCGATTTGATTTTCTCTGATGAAAACACAACCAGACACGAACACCCATACATTATAAAAAGCAAATCCCCGCCTGAAAAAATTACACCGTAATAGGTAAAACATATCTTATACAAGCGACTGAGGTAATATATAAATAGATTAGAGGAAGTAAGATAAGTAATTTTCTTATATTAATCAGAAGGCGGTTCTCGTAGGAAAGAAAGCGACAAAGGGACTTAATTAAAAACATAAACGGAACTTTAGCTATTTTTTTTCTCATACTTCTTTTCCCTCTTTCTATTTGGTTTTCGTTAGAATAGAGTCTTTTCTTTTTTTTTCTCTCTTCAGGTTTCATTGAATCGACTCAACATTCTGTTCAGTATGATGTCTACAAAGTAGAGTGTATATAGCAAAGAAGAAAAGATGTGCAGACCAGCAGAGAAGCGACCGATCCCTGAATTAAAGGAGGAGAATTGACGGCATGGATGACATGAAAATTAGATGAACAAATACATAGAATAAATAAAAATGAATAGAATAGAGAAGGGGAAGAAAGGAAACTGCAGATATTACCCAGTTAAGCGTATATCTTCATCAACGATAGACTTGATGCGATGCTATAAGAGGAAATTTATAACAGACCGTTCAATCTCGCGACATCATCAAGGGAAGTGTTGACTAATCTTTGGATCGGAAAAAATCTCCGATGTTCATCAAGCAACTGGGGCGGATCTAGAAGGTCTGGGGAGTCTAGACTCAAGGGTAAAGCACAATTAAAAACTTGATTTTAAATATCGGAGAAAAGAAAGTTTACAAATAAAAACAAAAGCAAATAATTTCAGGAAATAATAGATTAACCTTCAAAAAAATATTTTATTTTACGTCAATTATAAGTAATCTCCAGCTATGGGTAAGATATTAGAGCAGATTGAGCTTTCTAGCTTTGGGAAGGCAACCAGCCTAGGAGAATGACAAGTCTGATTCAAAAACCAGAGAGTTGAGCCCCTATAGGACAGTTTGACACCCACTTTGACGACCTTCCGGTAGCCCTTACAGCCAAGCTGGTGCCAGACGTATTGCTCTCTGATTTCCTCTGAACAACATCAGCAAGGCTTAAAAAAGGATTCTGACGCCTGGGCAACTCAAGATCTCCATGCGCTTCGCTCGGGCATACGCTCTGGACGGGATATTCCAAAGTCTAGAGAGACAGAATGGAGGCCATTCCTTCATTACATTCAAGTGAAATGTTTTTCGTCTAATTTTCCTGCATTTTTTATTCATTGGTTTTGAGCTAATTTTCATCGTTTATTTTTTTTCGCTTTACTCTTTTGTCGATTCTAGAGCTAGAAATGCCACAACATGGCGAAATACACATTACTTTTTATTTTCGATTTTCCATTTTTTTTTAAACAATTGTTTTCCATTTGGACCCCATCTAGCACAAAATCCTTGATCCGCTCCTGGAACTTTTGAATCAGAAAATTCCTGATGTTGATCAAGTTACAGTATTTCAATGGGAAAAATGCACACCTTAACTACAGTTGAAGAAATCTCTATTTGTATGCGTGCATGTATGCACAGTGATTATTCGACAATTGGTTATTGTAAGGGGCTCAACAGATATATATCAGCATTCAAGGCAGCGCAGTGTCGAGTTTTGAGCCTTTTTATCAGGTTTTCCATAAATCTAACAAAAATAGATAAAAAAATTAGAGATTATAGATCTTTTATTTAAAATCATAGATCTAAATTAAGATATAAAATATCTAAATTGGCATTGAATTCACTTTCAAATATGAAATATCTAAACTAGCTCTATATTTAGATAAGATATAAAGAATCTAATTTGGCAACATTGAAGAGGAGTAACCGCAATACTTTGAAGCCATGGTTTCGTACGATGGACAGGAAATTATTTCACATGACAATTTCGACAGGTTGCTCAGTACACCATGAAGTCTGACCCCTTCCGAACATGCCCCTTTGGAAGAGACACTGACCCAGTCTTGATAAGGAAGCAAGGAAACCTTTCAGTTGTTTAATAACAGTCGACATTCATGTTACCAATTTTTAGTGGATGGGATTTTATTACATGATTGCAATGAAATTTTTAACCCCTATTTAATGCATTTGTCAGTTATTGGTACGAATGACTTTTCGAAAGTTCGTTTGGGACACCTTTTCACATTTACAAAATGTGGCGAAAAGCAGTGGTAAAGTTCTGCTTATGTTTTGGAGCGAATCTTTATAAAGGCACTGCACACCCTCTGCCTATTTCTCTGACAACCCAGTCTTTTGTAATTGCCACCAAACTCAACCTCTGACGACTAAGCCTAACGAACCATCATCACTTTTGGGGAGATGTCAGGACGCTGAAAATCTTTCTCATAAGAATTGAGGGTAATTACTTCTCCGCTTTACACCATTTCGGGTTAAAAAGGGTTTTATAGGGACGCTCTTCTCTCGGAGAGCGAGGAAACCCGTACGAATGTATGAAAAATGAAATGACTTTAATTCTATTGGTTGTATTAAGAGAATATATGTTGCTCGTTATTCTATCAATTCGGATTACATCTGACTTCTTTTGTGACGTAAAATTCCGATGCATTTACCATTCAGTCATGGTTAGAAGAGTCTCGAACTTCACAGGAAGCCATGTTGTTGCTGTTCTATTTGAACACACACACACACATAAGAGAGAACAATAATAAACATACAAGCGTGTATTAATGTATTTACCAGATCTTTGTTCAAAGGAAATGCTCGATACCATTGATAGAGCGGTGATAAAATGAGTAAAGACAATTTCAATGGTTCATTACAGATTGTACATTCTATTCCACGAAAAAAAAAAAGAGTTAATTTAGAATTTTTTCTCTCAGCTAAGCGTATCTGCCAATGAACATGCTGTAAATTCAAGGGCGGCAACTCCCAAATTTCTTTCAATTAATTTTTTCGCTTTTAAATGTTTTTTTTTATGCAGGCACTATCTCTCTCTCTCTCTCTGTCTCTGTCTCTCTATCTCTCTATCTCTCCCTCTCTCTCTATATATATAAAGCAGTTCATTTGAGCTGGTTTTATTAAAGACGACAGACAAGGATTGTTTTATCATTTTTTTGCAAATTTCTCCTATTTTTGCACACACCTGATCCAAATATACCTTGTGCGAAAACGGGAAATTGACTAAAGAATTGATAAAACAATCTTCGTCTGCCATCTTCAATAAAACCTGCTTATATATATATATATATATATATATATATATATATATATAGTGAAGGGCAAAACAATTTAATTAAAGCGAAATACCACTCGAAAAAAGTGCGGAATCATCTAAAAGAGTAAAAACAAAAGACAATCATATATTTTAAGCGAAAATTTTTGAAAGGAAAACGACTTTGAGAACTTTGAGAAAATCATGGAAGACATTTTACCACACCAAAAACTACGCTTAATTAGCTTCTGGTGAAAAGTTTGACGGACAGAAATATTCTACCTTATATATATATACATATATATATATATATTATTGTGTCATTCACAGACAGCTGTTTCGATGTATCACATCTCTTCAGTGTGGCTATAGACTTTCCATCATCCCATCCAGTACCGCGATGCAGAATTGAAATCTAAACCTCAGACCCGTAGGCCGATATCCTACATATATAAAATGTACAAGTATAAATGTATGAAACAAATCCATGTTTGTATAACATGTAAATAAATATGAACAGGTTACGAAGATTGGAAGGGGTGAGGGAGATAATGAGAAGAAAAAGTGAGGGCCTGAGCTGTTGCCCCCCCGAACCGTGGAATTTCCACAGGTTCAGCTAATGAACAATTCTACTACTATATTTCACCCTCAAAAATATACCCCACTCTCGCAGTACTATTTTCTTCATAGCTGTGGGCTGGAAGCGGATTCATGCCTTCACCATGGGCAAAGTTAGTCCACTCCGCACCGCAACTCGCTTGTAAATACAGAGAATTTAGAATATAATCATAATTGACACGTATGTAATCTATACACGAGCACACAGGCACGCACGCTCTTACACATACAGAGATACACATGCAATCAAGATTGCTTGTACTCACGCACACAAGCACAATTGCACACACGCGCACAGACATGATTGCACACATATCGGCACGATTGCACATACACATACACAAGCACGAATGCGCATACAGTCAAACATTACGTATCAGTTCTCTCTTGTCAAATGACAAGAAGTGTGTGTGGGGGGGAGTATTCGCTTGTGTGGCTGCCTTTGTGGAATGCTTTCAAATTTGGGGGAATTCATATCAAAACTCGACATTTGCTACTTTTTGTTTTGTTTTGGTTTCAGTGTACGAGTTGAAGAGATAAGAGATTTTGGTACGCGTTGCCAACGAGAAAAAGCCTTCATTCCAGAGATAACGCTCGGAGCCGCCGACCATCATCTGCTCATCAAGGTTGATTCCTTTCTTCTTCTTCTTATTTTTTAAAAATTTCTTAGCAAGGGCATCGGAGTCGTCAGAAGTCAAAAAAGAAAAGACTTACCCAGAAGTTGTACAGCAACAGCTCTTGTTCCATTGGGGCTTCGCACCCGGAATGGAATTTTTTTTTCTTTTCGTGCCAATGGGATAAGATGTTATTAGACATTTTATGAGAATAACGCTAAGGGGTGCCGGGGAAATCCGAAAACAAAATTTTAAGGCACTCAAGTTTTATCAATCATTGATTATCGATTTATGTTGTGACAGGTAAACACAGGTAAGAAAGAAAATAAAACACAGAGAGAGAGAGAGAGAGAGAGAGAGAGAGAGAGAGAGAGAGAGTAGTGATCTGCCTTGTGGCTAAAACAGTTACTTACTTCCAATTAGCACCAGTGGTCGGTGTTTGAATCTGTAAAAGCTTGAATTTCGAATGCTGATTTTCAAAAAATGCAAACTTCCAGATTTAATCAAAACAAGAAATTTGTGATACTTATTTCTTTCCAATATTCCTTAATATAGTGAAATGAGTTTTAATCATAGAATTTATCCTTAAATAGAATTTTTGACTTGAATCAATTTCAAAGTCTGGATTTCAGGTTTGAACCAATCTTCCTATCCCATTCCCGCACTTGACATTGCGTCGTGAAAAGCTAAACTTTGTAAGACTCAATCAGTACAAGTACCTAACTTGGAAAACGTTTTGGTTCGAATCAAAGAAAGAGTAACTTGAATTACGTATTCCAAATTCCTGTGGTGGTCGGGGGGGGGGGGTCATATAAGATATACAATAATCTGGCTGTACCATTTCACTGAAAGAACTCAGAAATCCAAGACGAACAGGGTGGGATAATATGCCAAAGTTTTTTCTGCCTGTGTATTTTGGCGTGTTTCTCCCAAGTGTGAACGAAACGCTTTCATGGAATTCTCAGATGAGACGGAGATGTGAAAAAGATAAATATTTGTTATCTTCGGGTGGCATCCGGGTGGCCTTCCAGCGACTCTTCATTACCGGCGGGGATCATATCCACGTTTCTCAATGTCAAAATGTGATACCCCAGGTGAAAAAAGTGTGTGTATGAGTGTGTGGGTGGTGATGATAGGTGATGAAATGCCCCCCCCCAAAAAAAAACAAACTCTGGATCTATTGAAAAAATTCAGATACCTTCTTTGATAAAGCGATTATTCTAATCTATTTTTCTATTGGATAAAGTACTTTGGATTATTATTATTATTATCATTATTATCATTATTATTATCATTATTATTATTATTATTATTATTATTATTATCATTAATTTTTAACTCAGCAGTTCTATGAAAGCAAAAATGTTTTTCGTGCAAACCAAATTTGAATAGGTTGATAAGCCTTCGTAATTTGAGAAATTGAAACATTTTCAACATCTCATATTATAAGCGTTGAGTTATGACTTATGGGGAACACGAATAGGTACACGCTTTTTGGATACAAACATGAATGTAGCGAAGCTCGAGAAAACCAGTTAAGGTCCATTTTCAGTCAGTCTTTTTGAATTTCTTAACAGCTTTACATGATTCTTCACATCATTTTTTTTTAACGTAGTTTTATCACTGAAACAAATGTTGCCAACTGCTATCAAAATTGTGTAAACAATGTCGGAGACTTTGAACAGAGTCTCATTCTTTTCTTGCTATTCTTTTATTTGCTTTCATTTTTTTTCAAAAGAAACTGAAAAACTAAGATGAAAAAGTAAATGATGATAAAAAAATATTGATAGTGATTCATCTCATATAATTAAAATAAACAATGAAATAATTACTTAACTGATATTGATACAACCAGTTAAAATTGACACAGAGAGATCAGATTGGAGGATATATTTAAAGGATTTCGACTTCTGCAAGCCAAGTAGCTTTTGTAGGTGAGTTGATAAGAGGAGGCAGGCGTAAACCTAGTTCCATCCAGTCTAGACGGACGTGAGTTTGAGTTCCATCGAAATTTTTTTCTTGATTTCCTATCTATGATATTAACTGGGTAGAGTTGTGAAATAAAAAAACAACAACAGCGAAATTAAGATGAAGGTAAATGGTAGAATAAAAATTTTGATGATGACCCACATTTATACTTTTTAGTCGCTATTATTGTGATTGCCTTTGGTATAATTCCTAACTCCATAATATTCATCGAGTCTTTAAGCATAGACTATCAAACTGAACTTTTCAGGTCACTATAGCGAAACCGCAGATATAAATTATCCCATTAATTATTCAGATTATTTTCTTCACCATTGTTGTTATTAACATATTATTTCAGTCAATAAGGCCTTCTTGTATGTCTGAAATTCTAAGATTCGATGCTTTCATCATTTCATATATTGTCCTGACTATTGTCATATATCGTAGGTTCTCCAATGAAATTAGATCAATAAACAATTCATTTGACGCAAAAAAATTAAATTTGTACTTGCACACCGCCGAATTTCCAGGGATTCTGGTTCAAGAACTGTGGTGGATAATTTATTTTACTGGACCAAAAGAGGTCACATAATAATCATTCAATAATATATCTCTGACACATTAATGATGCACATCTCATATCTTCAAAGCAATAGGACTGTTTGAAACTGAGGTTGAACGAACATATAACATAAATCAAATGCTTAAATGCAATACAAATGATATGAATGATACAGTTTATCGATATAAAGGAAACAGATAGAGGCATTTTAATCAAACTAATACAAATATCAAATACAATTGATGAGACATTAGCATACATCTCTCACGGCTATTGTACGTTGGTCGAGTTTTTGCAACACTTCTACCGTTTTTTGCATCGATACTGACTTGTGTTTACCTTTTTACATCACCACCAATCCGTACACTTACCTGGAAGACATTATAAGGGGTAAATATAAGTGATTTTTTTTACAAAATCAATGGAGTAGTAGCAAAACAACCACCGCAGTATAAACGATCAGGAGAAGTCTCCATGAGCAGAACCTCAGGTGGCCACTCAGTAAGTTAGTCTGGGAGCCGCGTGAAATTCAAGTATCCATTCGTAATTTTTAAAAAATTCTATGCATTATCCCTGTGCATTAAGTTCAAGTATCAAAAGATCCTGGATCTGATCGATCCCGCCGATCATCTTTAGCAATTGGGTTTCAACGAGATGGGATAACAAGCCACACAGTTTCTTAGTTGTTTCGTCGAACGCCGTATAGCCGACATTTTCAAAGCAACCGGGCTGTATGAAACTGTCAGCCGACAACACTTATGTCGGGTTTCCCATTAGTGGATAAATCTTCTTGACGGTGTATGTTTCTTCGACTGTCGTTTCGTCGAATACTTTTTTTCAATCCTATTTAGAGGTTAAAAACGTGAACGAAGAAAATGCAGTGGATATTCTTTTTAAAAAATATCTTTTCATTAAATAAAATATTGCGATGTTTCGAAGAAGCGCCGATTTACTGTCGGAGAAAAAATTCTTTTATCATTCCCATAAGTTATACAAGCATAGATTAATTAAACTTATTCGTAACGTAGCTTTTTATATTATGACCGATAACTACAATTGATGAAATGTTTTTCGTTTCTTTTGACTGAAATTTAGGCCTTTTTCTTTCTAGCAAAGCCAAGAAAAATCTCAAGAACTGATTTGTCTCGATTTTTAATTACTTTAGGGTGTTGATATCTGCTAATTTATTCCTGTAGTCATTCGCAAAAACATAGTTTATGTAAGAGTTGTTTTTGATCATTCGATCAGTGTTCTTCCAATGTTATTAAAATGTAAAATAAAATAATTTTTCTAAGAAGATTCACAGTTTTTTCTTCGTTGATGTTTTTATCTCTTGATGTCGGAAAAAATATTTAACAAAATGGCGGTTAGCGAAACATCACTTGGTCAAAAAGGTTATCTACGAATTGTCTGCACGGCAAAAGTGCATGTATATCAGTGGTATAGTATTCGACGAAACGACTGGACACGCCCACACACCCGCTTTCTGTTGCTATTTTTACCTATAGCTGGTGGGAGAAGATTCCACTCCTGGTTTGGAATTAAGAGTTGTCCTTCTCCTAGACAGGTTACCAAACAAGGCTAGAAAGCACAGTCCGTTCTGTTAGTTTAACCCTTGCTGGGGTGGGCTGATATGATTTGCGCATTTCCCAGGGGCATCTGTGCTAAGTGATATCAAATAGCTTCAGCCAGAATTTGAACTCAACTCGCCGATTCCATTTTCTGTGTTGGTGACAATCACGCCAACCCAACCCCCAACTGAAAGATAATGGCAGTAAACAATGAAAAGAAAGGAACAGCTATAAAGCCGAAGAAACAAAAGGGAAATAGAAAAAAGACCGAAAGCAAGAGAGAAATAAAGAAACGAAAGAAAGATGCTCACCATATTTTCTTTCGTTTCGATTTTTGCAGTTTTGCTCACCCGTACTCGAGTGTACATAGCTTGCATGTTTTTGACATTCACCGCAGTTTGGCATATATCTCCCTCTCTTTGCCAACACCCTCGACACAAACACTGCGAAGTCAGCTTCGACAATCACAAAAACCGATGAAACAGTCCCCTCTACCTTATACAAAAAAAAAAAAAAAAAAGATAAAAAAACAGACAGGTTAACATCAGCCACAACGCGGCCATTTCTGTCACGTGGTGTCCGTGGTTGTCAAAGAATTCACTCGATTGGAAAAGATTCACGGTAGATTTTCATACAAGATTAGCAGCCATCTTTTTTCTTCTTTTTTTGTTTGCCTGGTAAAGCCCGAATGGTTGGGGATAATCTAAAGAATGAGATAAAGCCTGAAATATAAAGATAATGTCGTGGACAATGTAATGAAAGGTAACAAATAAGTAAAGAGTGAAATGTTGTTGGCTGGGTTAGTTCATATAAGGTCAAGATGAAAGGAATTGAGAAAGAGGCTGACAAAAGAGGTTATAAAGGAAGCGGGGAAGTGGGAAGATGGAGAAGGAAAAAGAAAAGAAGTGTCAGGAGAAAAAACCGAGGAAGAAAAAGCAAAAGAAAGGAAGGATGAAAAAAGAGGAATATCCCAAACAATGAAATGAGGTAAGAGAAAAGAGGGAAGAAACAAAGAAAGGATGAAGAAAAATAGTAAGAAAAAGGAAAGCAAGGAAAGGATTCAGAAGGAAGCTAAAAAGACAGGAGATTGGAAATTGAGAAGCGAGGATCTAGGACCCACCATCCTGCTCAAAACAAACAAACAAACCAAAAAGGACCGAGAATTTTAGATTATTGTCACCAAACGTCGGATCCTTGTTGGAGAGATTATTGAAAAAATGTGCATTCATGTGCAGACAGGAATTTGCATGGTCACCCACACACACACACATACACATACACACCCCATTAGAAACATATATACATACGAAGAAAATACTTACACCTAAGTACACAAACATACCCAAAGTGACAGATACAAAACCACAGTCATAACGGATGCACACATGCACACAAAAACATACATATATAAAATGAACATGCGTATGCATATAAACACATATATATATAGCAACACACATATAAACAAATACATACACGCAAACACGAATACATGCATAAAATAAATATATATAACACACATATGAACACACACATAAAACAAACGTATAAACACACGCACAAACGTACACATAGAATACTCATTCACGCAAAAACCCACAAAAAACACGTACATAAAAACATATAAGAACATTCTTCAGCCTCCTCATAAGGTCTACAGTTCTGAGATGGGGTATTTTATTTATATATTACAAGAAAGCTGAAGAATATATCTACCGAAATGTATCAAAAACTACAAAAATGAAGACAATAGTCTGAATAACATAAGGAAAGTAACTCATTCTAGAATGAATAAAAATCCCCAAACATGAAGAAATTAGTGTGAATAATAGATGAAATAATGAGAAAAAAACAATCTGAGATCTTGAGACATTACAAGAAGGCTAGAGAATGTATCGGCTGAAATGTTAAACGAAAACGAATGAAGATGACAATAGTCTGGACAATATATGAAATAATGAAAGCACTGAATCTTAGAATTCCAGACATACGGAAGGGCCTTATTGACAGAAATAATATGTTAATAACAACAACGGTGAAGAAAATAGTCTGAATAATTAATGGGATAATTTATATCTGCGGTTTCGCAATTGTAACATGAAAAGTTCAATTTGATAGTCTATGCTTAGAGACTCGATGAATATTATGGACTTAGAAACTATCCATAGGGACCAGCTTTATGCCTATTAATGGGAGGTACAAGTAACCAATCGGTAGCAACACAGAAAATGTAATTGGTAAGCTGAGTTCAAACTCCGGCTGAGACAATCAGCTTCCACTAACGCTGTTGGGAAAGGCATGAATTTTCTTTTTCTCCTGATCCCAGCTATGGGTAAAACAGGTGAAGTCCAACCCCTTGTCCTGCGTTGTGAGAAGACAGAGTGGAACTTCAACCACTTCGCTGTGTTTTCAGTAGCAAGTAACCCACCTCATTTATTTGGCTATAGCGACTTCCGAACTATAGATTTTTCTGTTTCATTCTCTTAGATGAACTGACTTACAAGACTAAAGGGCTCAAACTGCCCTGAAATTTTCTCATAGTAGGGGGAGAAGCAGATTCATGTTTTTTCCAAGGGTATAAGTGCAAAATTAACTAAAATGAAACTTGGTGTGTCAATTCCAATTTCTATGTCAGTAGGTGTTACCCCAGTGGGCATTTATATGTTTCCAAAAGTATTTGCTTCGCCTGGTTTAGTTTTAAACAGGTGTTGAGCATCCAGTGAGGATCGAAATCATCACACAGAAGTAATTGTCTGTTAGAGTTGCTCATTAACCATCGCCCTTTGGTAACCATGCAGGAATCCATTTGTATCCGCCAAAAATCAAGTGAGGCTAAAAACATTTTTATCACTGTACATTAATTTTCTCACGGTAAAATATAAATAAACGAATAAGATAGTACTAGTCCAGCTTACCTGGGGTGACAGGAATCATAGTACCAACCCTGATGAAGCAACAGTAAGAGGAAGTAAAGAAATTAAAAGAAAGTTGTTCTTGGTCATTTTTTCTTATTATTCTGCTCGGTAGCCATAGCAGCCATCATCATCATCATCATCATCATCATCATCATCATCATCATCATCATCATCATCATCATCATCATCATCCTTTCAAGGTCCGTCGTTGGACATAGACCTTTCCAAGGATTCGCCAGACCCCTTAATCGTCGGCGTTGCAGCCCCTATATCTCTGGAACCTGTCTACGTCGTCACGACATCACATTTCCCATGACAGTTACAAACATGATCTCTGGGGATCCACGTTATGAAACGTGATGTCCAGCGGTCGTCTGGCATTCTTGCAACATTTGAGTTTTCTAATGGATTTTATGATATCTCCGGTTTCAGTTTTTTCTCTAATATACTGCGCTGTCTTGTGATCTTGCCAGGTGATGTTGAGCATTTTTCTCTCGCACATGACAGAGCGAAGGTATCCGCCCTTGCTAGCCACTCTGGTTCAGAATCTCTGGGTACTGACTTCGCGCTGGCTATGGAACGCCACCTGAGGAAGACTAGACCTCCAGATTCAGTATAGCCCCTCCCCAAATGGGAGAGGGGTAACAATTTTTGCAGTGCTAACCCGGAAAGTAACGCCGATGAATCGACCAGGTGATGGTGTCTCCAATTAAATCACATGTCGGAGGGATAAAAGGGTATTAAATTAGATGTGCAGTCATTGCTTAGGAGGGACAAGTAGAGAAAACACTTTTATAATAAAAATTAATATCTATTCTGTGTAAATCATTCGTATAATACAGTGTAAAGGATAGAAAACCCCATAAACTTCATCTATTCAAATTTCTTTTTTGCATATGAAATTTTTTTTCTCTTGGCCATGTCTCGACGCAATGACCCCGTTGTCTGTGACAGGAAGCAAATATCAAATTACAGACATCTTGAAATTAAATCCTGACTTTTAATGGAACATTTCAAAGTTAGAAAAAACTAATTAGTTTCGGCTCTTTTTTTCCAATTAGAAAAAAAATATCAATAAAAAAATCTCAGATTCAATGTTAAAAAAGTAAAAATGATGAAAAAAAAAAAAATCGAAGTAAAATAAAAAATCAAATCAAATGTGAAATATTAATGTTCCCACCTCCAACACAAAGCGCGAATCTCAAAACAGGGTCTATGGCCACCCCCCGGGAAAACTTTCACAAAAGAAATAAAATGAATAGTACTATTAATTTTTAGTTTGAAATGTTAGAATTTTAGCGGAAATGTATTTAAAAAATGTTTCTATTACAAAGGATCCATTCTGACCACAAAAGACATAAAACAGTTGAACAGAGAAAGACAAATAAAGAATTGAATAATGAAAATAAAAATAAGCAGAATTTCTTTTTGTAAAAAATGTCAGAATAAAAAACAAAAGAAAAACGTCCAACACAATCAGATAAAAACGCTGGTAAGAACACACACACACACACACACACACACACACACACACACACACCTATACAGGCGCATGCACTCAACTCCCACGCGCACACACACATTTGCACATACCCGTATGTATACACCTCCATATGTACATCCTCCATGCACACTCACACGCACATCCACAAGCACACACGAACATATCTATATACACACAGACACACATGAACACACATGCACTGATGGACAGACAGACTGACACACATACACATACACACACAGGCATACATATACATATATACAGTGCTAATTTCTTTTACAATGTGAAAAAAATGAAATTAAGT
>OY735205.1:4166008-4261008 GCA_963457665.1 Thysanoteuthis rhombus | reverse complement strand
CCACTGTGTCTGATGCAATATACACGATGAATGTTTGTAACTTCGTAACTTTGTTTCTCGCTACTGGGTGGAAATTTGGGTGCAAGGGTAATTTGACCCCAGGATGAACATAGCATAGGTCTCACTGACCTCTGGTAACCTCTGAAGGTCTCTTTACGGTCAATTTTTGCATTTTCAAATCTCAGGGAGACGGCTGCAACTAACACATCATTTTATGTACTACCAATCAGTAATACCTTCAAACCTACCGGAAATTTGTGAGTTGTGAGGCAAGATAAAAACAAAATCCTTGTTATATTTAAAGTTCTTCCCCTGGGTAATACCAAATACCTCAGCTAGTTTATATATATATATACGTACGTGTATATATCTATGTGCATCTTCAATAATACCTGCTTATATACATATATATCTATATGCGAATCATAAATGGTGTTATATTATATAAAAAATATTTGAATTGATCTCCCGTCGTTATCCAGTTATTATATCACTCAATTTAAACAATGTAAATAGAATAAATAATTAAAGAAAATGGGATTGCTGCAAGAATCGAACCTGTCATCGACAGAGTAGCTGCTTCAACGTAGCGATGATCTTGAGCCGATAATGCAAATGTCAAATAAGTACTTTCAACTCAAATTTTCATCTCAGTGTATTCGTCTCTTTCAATGCAACAGTTATGTATTTAGAGAAATGGATATATTTGGTCCGATAGAATTAGGGTTGAAACCAGTTACTAAGCATTTGCGATACCGGTCGCTGCTTAGCTCAATGGTAAGCGGCTACCAAATCGGTGGCAGTTTAGATTCCTGTAGCTGCCTCATTTTCACTAATTGTTTATTCTATTTACGTTGTCTAGATTGAGTGAAATAATTATTGTGTAACAACGAAAGATCATTTAAAATATAACGCAATTTATAATTTATTCTGTCGGACTAAGTATGTCCTTTTCTTAAATATAAAAAAAACTTTTGAAAGCAAAATAACATTTCAAAAGGAATTTTTGAGTAGCAGTCCTTTGATTTACACTCTTTTCATTAGCCGATACGCTTAGCTGAGAAAAAAGATTTCCAAATTAACCTTTTTCCAAGTGAAACGTAATGTACAAACCATTGAAAAAGTTTCTACTCATTTCATCACCATTCAAATACATTAATTCACATACACTTCTGTTGTATATCTATTATTGCTCTCATATATATATATATATATATATATATATATATATATGTATATGTGTGTGTGTGTGTATGTGTGTGTAAGTGTGTGCGTGTGGCAGTATACATGTCTGCAAGTTTAACTGAGTGGATGATAGACAAAAAATATATATTTTGGTTGTTTCGTTAACTTTTCTCGTTACATACACGAGAGAATATATGAGGATCGAAAGAGTTTAATATTGTGCAAATATTTTTGACCAAGCCAGGCTTTTTATACGAACAAACCATCGTTTACATAAAGGAAAATACCGCTCATAAACATATGAACATGCACAACATATGTTTTTCAAGATTGCAGGGTCAATTATAAATTTTAAGCAGGGAGATTCGAATTAACTTACTGATTTGGCAACTCTTCCAAATAGCAAATAGTTCGCTTATTCTGTCCCCTTTATCGTTTCTGAAGCAGATTTTAGAAGGACAAAATAAAAACCTGTTTTTTCATTTACAATTTTATTCTAGAAAAAAAATGTTTCAGAAATTTAGAATCTAGAACCATAAAACATGACTAAATGCATGCCTTGTTATGTTGATCTCAGTAATATTTGGTTCTTCTCGGGCAATGTACTTGTTTTTCACTCTTAAAATCAAGCCACACAAATTCAAATGCTCAAATACTTATAAATAGTACTGTATATATACGTGTACAAATACACACACACACACACACACATATACACATATACATAAATATATATATACACTCAGACACACACAGGTAGACAGAGATACACATGCAGACACACATATTAATTACAAAGCTGGCGAGGAAGAAAACTGAGTACAATAAGAACTTGATTCCCAGTTGTGAATCGTGTGAAGCGAAAATGCAACCGATATCCAATTGCTGTTGCGCTGAGAGAAAAGCAATAAATAAAGAAGCAAAGAAAATGTAAGATGAAAAAACCTTGCTGCTGCAGGGACAAACCCAACTCCTTCTCCTATTCCAACTGAAGATGATAACTTTAACTTTCGTATTGAATTGTATGTCGTGGGAAAATAAGTGTAAAAACCACAGATGCGTTGAAACTTTTCCACAAAATTTGTTCTTACTTTTCAGTTGTGTGACCACAGGAACGATTTGGAAAAGCTTTGTCTCTGCTGGGAAGGAAACAGGGACAGACACTGAATCTGCGCTAGCTGATTCCACTTACGCACATCCCTTTCAATCACCACGTGGAAAAATCAAACGACACATTCCCTGATTGTTTACAATGTTGGGTCTAAAGACAGAAGGTCACCCCATTTCAACTGTATGTCAATAAGCAGGAATATAGAACCACTTGAATTTCGGTTTCAGACAAAGCTTTTCCAAATCTTCCGTGAGAAGCATAAGAACTCACATCTCGTGGGAGGGTTTTCAGCACACCTGTAGTTTCTACAGTTGAAATATCAGTTCAAAATCTCAATGCTATAAAAGTTATTAAGCATTTTCACTGTTCGTATTTTTTCGAAACAGCAAGTATATAATAACTAAACTAGATGTATGAGATTATCAATTTGGCTCAGTCGGTAAAAGAGCCGACTACCAATCACATAGCCGTGAATCAAAATCACGATAAAGAAAGGTTAATTTTACAAATGTATTTATTCATCAGAATAAGATCAGCCCTTGCATGTTTATAAAATAAATTTTGATTTTGTCGACAAAAGTTGGACAGCACACAAGCGGCTAAGTAATCTAAGTTCCATGGGAAGTTGATTGGTTTCGCTGTCCATTGATAGTGAGTTGGGACCGCTAGATATCTACGGTGGATAGTTAGCTAGCAAGCTGGTCCTGTAGACTATCGTGTGGAGATTTCATATCCTCGTATGCTATATCTAATTCAATTTAATCTATCTATCGAGACAGAGGTTCACGAACATGCGTAAGTATATCAATGAGTTCGTCGCCAAATGATGAATATGAAGCCACTTTTTCGAATTACGCCATTTCGGCTTACAGCAAGCCTTTATAGGAACGTTGTATTATCGGATAACAGAAGCTTTCCTTAACTGAATGTCAAATCTGCTCCATTGAGGTCTCACTTGTCTTCATACGTTTGTATTGTTACATATTTTATAATTTTGTCCAGTTGTGGTGTCGTTTCAGGTCTTACAAATGATGTAGAAGTTCCTCTTTAGAATGACGGAAATCGGTTCCAGAAAAGCAAGTTGGTTTCACAATAAGAACCAGATCCTCGCTTTGTGTTTCTTTCCTGCACAAATTGTATATACTCGTATAAGACCGTGTCTTCCGTTCAAATCAGAATCAGTTGCTATCGTTGATAATAGACACTTGACGAGAGAATTTCTTTCCCGGTGGCTATAAGCGTTAGAACTGTTTTTCTTAAGTGGACCAAACGTTGAGACCTATTTCCCAGCGCGGAACGAACTACACACCACTCATGGCGACCGCCCAAGAAAATAGTCCAGCGCAATGCCGGTGTTTTAACGGCACATCTAACGGGAATTTAGGGCCGACCGCTTACTGGCACACGCCGGGGTTTTCGCTTGCCAAAAACCGTTATAATCAAGTCACGACTCTCAATCTGTCGCGCCTTGCGACTCTTTCTTTTCCTCTTATCGTTGATATAATTTCCACTGACCGGATTACGACAGTCCCCAGTGGCGACGCTACTTGGGCCAAGTTCAATTGCCATTTTTTTTCTTTCGTTTTTATTTTCTTGCTTTTCAGAGGTTAGAGAGCATCGATCAAGCTCTTCCGGTTCCTGTTGAGAACGAGAAAAATGGTTCTCGATTTTGTAATTGTTTGTTTTCAGCTTGGTTGCGCGGCGACAGGGAAGATGGTTTGTTTGTCTTCTCTACGGGATCCCCTGGAAGCGATTTTTTTTATTTCGTCTTTTGTTTTGTTTTTATGTCGGCTTTGTAGCCTGTGGTTATCCTCAAAGGATTGGTGATAAATGCAAAGAGGGGTAATCGATGACGAAGGTAGAAACAATTTTGATTTGTCTTTTCGTTTTGTGATGTGGAAATGATTTGAGACCACCGACAAAAAAAACAAAAAACAAAACAAAAACAAAAACGAAAGCAAGAAAACAAATCAAAGAAACAACAGTAACAAAATACAAAATGAAAGAAATACAGAAAAAAAAAAGAAAAAATATTCTGGTCGAAGTCTCATGTCGTCTGTTTTCAATGAATCAATTTCGGTTCATTTGAGTTTCTTTTGATTTTTGTTCTATTGTTTCTTTCTTTCTCACTTTCGTTCTTTTTCATTCGTCCATTTCTTTGTTCCTTTCTATCTCTTTTCTCTCTTTCTTTTAGAGACCACAAACCAAAACTGTCACCAAAACGGTCTACATAGGTTTCTTCAGTTTTTCAAGGTCCGGCTGGCTATGTACGTATGTATGCATATATTGCACATTCAGGACGCACCAAAAGAGCCAAAGGGCGAAAATTTAAACATTTACTACTTATTACATACAGAAATTTGTTTTTTTACTTCCCCCATAATATATTTTTAGTAGAAAGGTTCAATTTGCAATGCCAGTTTATGCTAAATTAATGTCTTAATTCAGGTCCGACAGTATTACCGCTCGTTTTTCTCGAAAATTAAGATATATTTAGTGACCACAGCCCAACAAGATGCGATATAAGTAAAATTCATTAATCTCTCTTTTTTCTAATATTTGATTGTTCATCCCCGATACGGCATGCTACGAAAAGATATTGGTCACGTGACGTTTTCTACTAAACGACCAACCAGACCTATTTATTTTTTTTCTTTCATCTGCTCCCTGCATTTATTTAGCCCATCTTCCATTCTTTTGGCAGCATGAAGAACAAAGTGGTTAATTTATCGGCGAGGTGCAGAGTAGCATAGTGGTTACCCGCAGGGAAAATGGAATCGGCGAACCGAGTTGATGCAGTGCAGAGTGGCGTGGTGGTTATATTCACGGTAAACAAAAGGCTGCTGGTGTTCACTTCACACTTAGGAAAGACATGAATTTGCCTCTCACTCCAGCTATCGATAAATAGCTGAGCAGTTAGATCCCTTCAGTTCTGGAAAGCAGTCTATCTAAAAAAAAGAAAATCTGACAGTAAAAAACCCCTTGAAAACCTTGTTTATATGGCTAGCAATTTCATCCCGTAAAACTTACTTGCTCCTGAAGCTGCATAGCGATCCCGTAATCCACATGGAGTATACAAGAATAAACCAACGCGTCTAGTTGATCACTCAATAGAAATCGTCACATGATCAACGTCTTTTTTGCGGCATGCCCTGTTAGGGGTGATCGATTAAAAAAATTGGAAAAGGGATGATCAATGAAAAGGTTACATCTTTCTCCCTTTGCTGAGCGATGATTACTAAAAAAGTTTAAAAAAGGTTAAAGACAAAGCACAAACGTAAATAAAAATAAAAATTAAATGAAGAAAAGGTCTGTGATTGATTCATATATCTTTATGATATTATACTTTATACATTTGACATAGTACAACGATAAGTTACTTAACAGGAATTAACGTCAATTTATTCCATTCAAGGGAAGGTATGGCGGAGGGCAAGTTCAGAGGAGTCCTCAATAAAGGTGAACTTAGGGACCTGGGTGGTAGATAATCCGTCTGAGCCCGAACCCTGTCTCCCTTGTTTCTTTACGTTTCTATTGAGATACCGCTGATAACGATATTTAAGTAACGGCGTAGCACTGATAAAATCCAGTCGATAATGGTACCGTTTAGAAAGTCTTTGATGCTTTAAGCAAGGAAGTCAATCCATGAAGCTCACAAGTGGAGTCAATCGATGCCTTTACGAAGACATCTCTGCAGGAATCACACCATTCAACCTTTGCTTATCGAATGTTTTACTTGACAGATATCAATCAAGTGTCACATCTTTTCCCGTTGATATAAGAATGTCGGCAAAGTGAAGGAGTATCATGGATCTAATTCTCCATCCTCTTTTCTGCCCCGTATATTCTTCAACGTTGTAACACTCATGTCAGGTTTTTACTCACCCAGAAATGATGAAAATACAAATCTTCATTGAATCTTTATGATAGTTTTATTTTCATATGAAACAACTAATACATTGTAATATAGATAGATAAAAATGCAGTATAGATATATACATAAATGTACGTAAAAAAAGAGAAGAATAATACACTATCATAATACGAGTCATTTTGTCCATAACGCTGGATTATGGACTTGTAAAGACGAGTTATCTCGTTGGTGGCAGCAAACACATTAAGCTATGATGCAGACATTTATATAAGATATTAATAAGTCTATCCTACGATCTTGCTGTGATGATTGGAAGGCGATGAAAAACACACACACAAACCAGCCAAACTTTGCCATCATCTAACATTTTTATGTCGGTGTAGAGAAAAGAGATGTAATACCATCGAATCTGAGGTTCAAAACCTACAAGAAGTTTAAAAAGATGCTGCAACAAACCTGTCTAGCTCTAGATAGAGAGAAAATGCACGATGCTAGATTAGTATGTTGTTGCCTTGGGCGTCTACTGGGGCGGGGGCAAACAGGGAATTCCTCTAAATGTCTGCGTCATAGCTTAACGAGTTTGCTGCCACCAACGAGATAACTCTGGCAGCTCCTACAGCCAAGCTGATTCCACAACGTATCGCATTCCGCTTCTGCTTGGGGTACATCAGCGAGAATTAGCCATCCCAGCAATTCCACACGCCTCGTCAAAGCTTGTGCCCTAGAGAGATCACTTCAGTGTTGTTTCATTGTCAATTAAGACATGGGGAGGTATTCTTGTTTCTATGGACTACTCGTGAAGCATAGGGCTGAAACCACTCCGCAGCAGTTCTAGTAGCTAGTAAGTTTTTACGGGGTGGAGTTGCTGGATCCACGCCCAAACCCACCTTCTTCTAACGGGCTTGACTGCCAAGCTGTTGATTTTTCCTGTCAGATTAACCATCTCTTAGATGGACTGCCTTATACGGCTAAAGATATCCAAATGTCTTTTTACATACTCATAGCTGGGAGATAAGTAAAATCATGTCTCTTCCAAATATATGAATGTGAAGTAAACATAACCAGCCTCGATCAAAACTCAAACTCAGTCTCATTTTCGTGCCGGTAATTGTTATGTGACTCAGCACCTCCACTAACACGCCCTGATAGCCTTGAATATCTTCTGCTCAAATCATTAACTTACTTTAGCCCGGGATGGTAGGAAATTTAGATGACCGTTTTGAAGGAAATCCATATAATAATACTCTTTTCAGGGGTGTCACCAAGAAACGAACCCAAGATCTTGCAAGATTCAGACACAGTAACCCTCAATAAATAATCTAAGAATATAACGAAGAACAATCTGTTTGTCACATACTGTAGGGTAGACAATTCAAACAATGGGGAAGGGAACTGAGCAGAGTTTTTTTCTGTTCAAATCCCAGATCGATTCAATAAATCTTTCGGTATTTACTCCGTGATTATTGATTTATTTAAAAAAAGGTTATTTCCTCTTTTGAGATTTTGTTGAATTCACAAGAAAAATGGTTAAAATCAGACGAAGTGGAAACGTTCAACAGAATCTTTCTTCGAAATATTCGTAATTATATGTAGTTGGAAATAAACTAGGTACTTCCTTTACTGCCCCTTCCAACCTCATCATCACTAGCCGATCCGTTGGCTGATGAGAGATGTGAACACTCCCAGTGTCTCCAATCAAGTGTCACTACAATCAAAAAATCTCTCTAACCCTGACGCTTGCATCATGGCGTCTTTGTTCGAAGAGTCAGCCAATGAGAAGAGAAAGCAGACTTTACGCTGTATGCTGATTGGCTTGGTGAGTCAAAATTCCCCATAAGGAACTGTGATTGCCGACTGATCCCACTATTAATTCCTTCCAGAACTAATTGTTTCGTTTTCTTGTTCGATGTGCAAACACATTTTCACTACAGCAACCCCCTTAAAATTTATACCCGAATTATACTTAACAATAAGTGGCAATAACTTTTGGAATTACTGTATGAACATACTGACACAGTTCACAGTTTTTAAGTATAACGTTAGCAAAACAACGGGTATTTACTAGTAGATATTATTATGTATCTCGTTATTGTCTTGTGTCCAAGGCAAAAACAATCATTGGAATTTTATCCACCATCTTGCTAAGAATGTTCATTTTGCCGCCATATTGCTTTTAAAAAGGGAAGTGTTTTGATATATTTTTCTTAAGTCTCCGTCTGCTTTTTTCTCCTTTCGATTTAGATTCCGCTCGTTTGAGCTTTTCTGGGAGCAAGTCGATTCTTTTGTATGTTTCTGGGATAGCTGCAGCGACTTTCCCTTTGTCCGTTTTATAGTCAATATATTCTTTGCAGTTTTATAGCCTTTGGAGTGAGATGGAAGCGTACTTCGCTGCTTTTTTTATTTTTCTTGTGTGTTCTATTTTGTTGGACGATGCCGAGGTTTAGGACAGTAGAGAAAAAGGGAGGTCATGTCTGTTGGAAATGAAGAATAAAGGTTCGGTTGCATCTGGCTGGGTGGGCGTATGATGATTGTGATATAATTTAAAATGATATCGTTAAGACAACGTTTGTTTATATCCAACACCGGATACAGAATAATACCAGGGACGTGGAGAAGAGTCAGATGATATATATATATATATATATATATATATATATATATATATATGTATATAATGTCAAGAATATAAATCATCCCTAACGTATAGATTCAGAATTTCAATTTTTCCTTCCCCAACACTTGTTGTTGTGTCATGACGGGTGCATTAGTTTCTAGTTTGCCATTTCCGTGTGCATTTAGTGAGCTAGCCGAGTGATGTTGAGTTTTGTGACAGGTAGATCGCTTCCTTTTTCCTGCGGCAAAATAAATTCAGACGTCAACAATATAGAAAGATTATGTTAGATGGCAAAGGAATGGCAAAGGCTGTTTGATGGATGGGAGCCCGGAACAAGGACTGACAGGACATTTATTCGTGCGAACAAGCCCCCACGAGGAGAATAGTCCAGGGAGACAAGATGCAGAGAGCGACAGGGCCATTCTTCCATCCGGGGCTTAAACCTAGTATCGTATTATTTTGAAGGAGTCGCCCAAACCGCTCTGTGTTCTGAAAACTCTCTCCTTTTCGGTCTCCACGGAGGAATAAAACGCGAGATGTTTGTTTTCCATACAGCGTGTTCTGTCGTGTATATTCGTGCTCCAAAGTTTTCACAATGTTTGTGCATTTTCGTTCACAGATCTTCTTATTCACTGCTGCACCCGATTTCCTGAGAAGTTGTACCCACAGGATCAACGATATAATGCAACAGATGTTCGATTTGGTACCGCGCAACACCGAACAGAATCTCTCCCTCACCAACCCAAAAGAATGAATTAGTGGTCTTGCATCTAATTACGAATTAAACATTCATACAGCTGGGTGGTGCAAAAAAAGTTTCGGACTATTGCTTAATTTGTGTTTTGTGTTTTGTGTATGTATGTATGTATATATGTGTGTGTGTGTGTGTGTTTCATGTAATAGCAGTTTAAAAAGTGAAAGTTGTGGAAACGATTTGTTATTGCGTGTTAACTTTTTTTTGGTCGAGGCTGTAGCAATAATTCTGGTCAGTTTTTAGCGTTTTGTTCATTACAATGTGTGTGTGTGTGTGTGTGTGTGTGCGTGTGAATATATATGACGCTTCCTGTAGAGCTATGCCTAATAAGCTTGTCACGTCAACTGTTCGATTGGTAGTAAGAGAGAAATTAGTTGACAGAAAAACAGATAAAAGCTTATTTTAGACGTAGCGTACAAGCCCAATATAATGTACGCTTATATTTTTAGCGATATCTATATGTATAATTTAGCAGACCAACAGGTAGTCCAGGAAGTTAGTATATAAGCAGGATCGAGGATATGGCACAAATATTCACATTGAGCTCCTATACAGACTGCATTTGCAGAAATTTAGAGTGATAATCAAGGAATAATGTATGCATTTGCCTCTCGGTACCTCTTCTCCGAAAAAACTACTAGGCCGATGGACCTGGTAGTTGGCATGAAGAGTCTCTAAAAATTGACATCGGTCAATCATCTCGGTAATTCAAGGTCACCAGATGTCATTTTGTTGCCAATATTCGGTTCTAGACGTCAGAATGAAATATCCCTCGTACCAAGATTTTCGCCATTCATTCTTCTTCTGAATGGCACACGTATTCTTTTGAGAAAAATCAATTCTTGAACAATTTCTGGTGTTTTTGGTCGTATATCTCATTTTTGTTGATGAAACACCTCCCAATAGCAGCATCAAAAGTAACACCCCGATGTTTTCATTCCTCTCTTCATCATTTTTTCTCATTGACATAAAATAAGTGGGGAGGTTGTGGTGGGCCGAAGCATAGCGGCACCCCGTGTTGCTGTTAAATATGGTCATTTTTTTAAGGATGAAATTTAAGATAATTATTCTGCTGCCCTTTTTTATAAAGCATTATTATTATTATTACTATTATTATTATTATTATTATTATTATTATTATTATTATTATTATTAATTCTTTTATCACTGTTTATCTCCATCTTGATATGCTGTTTAATTTTTAAATATATATATATATATATATATATATATATATATATATATATGTGTGTGTGTGTGTATGTGTGTGTAATGATGCTATATATATATATATATATATCACTGACTGAACAAATATTTGAGTATACGGAAAAATTTTGAGTGATGATAAAGGAATAATATATGTATATGTATGCCGCTGAAAGGTTTTGGGATATGTGTATACATATATATACATATATATATATATATATATATATATATATATATATATATATATATATATATATAATATGGTAGGCTGGGGTGTAGCAGTCCATGGAGTCGGTATATGAACTGGGCTGAGGATTTGGAGACAATATATGACAGGACATCCATCAAACGAACAAAAACACAACGCCATAATGGCGGGGCTGAAAACAATGAAAACGATTGGTTGAATAAAAGTGGCGGGAAGAACGTCCAGTCGACCGGAGATGACGTTGTAAAAATGGCCGACCTGATTTCCCTTTTGTTAAAAGGAAGCGATAAAATAAGTTTATGGGCACAAATAACAGAAGGATTGGCTCGCCGATCTGGAGTATTTACGTTCAAGACTCGGACGGTCTGCGATTATTGACCTTTGTGAATAAATAGTGTCCATACACTGGCTACGACATCAGCTGTCCCTGCATGGGCTCCACACAGCACTATTTTCTCTTGTCTCGGCTTGCGATATGTGAAATAGATTTAGAGGCACCAAGTACCCGAAGAGGCGTTACTAACATCACCCTTACTCAGTTACCGCATCATGTTCCAAAGCAGTCACTTACTGACCAGGCTCGACGCCACTCAATTTATGTGATCGCATGAGAACCGGCATAATCAACGTGATATTTATTGACTTTTTACCCTGCAAAAAAGCAACAAAAAACCAAAAGTTTAACCACGAAACACTCAGAGGTTGCATACATCTGTCAAAGCTGTGTACTGACTAAAAACTGAATGAAAGTCTGTTCATATTTAGCTACGATGAAAGGAAGGTAACTGTGTTTCAAATTCCCATATTTCGGATTATACGATAGAATATATCCGGATCGAAGGAGAAAATCCTGGATCGTCCTTAAAATTCAATCTGTTTCTCCTTACACTATGACGAACTCTTTCATGAAATGTCGCTGGAAGTATTTGAGAACTTTTATAGATAATGAGTGGACAAACAGACAAAAATGAGTGAATACATATGCCTCTTCCAACTTCGTTGGCAGAGGTAACCAGTAGCATAGATTATAATATCTATTTATCTATTTATCTTAGTCTGTTCATATCTATCTATCTCATTCTGTTCATATCTATCTATCAATCAATCTATCTATCTATCTATATCTATCTATCTATCTATCTATCTATCTATCTATCTATCTATCTATCTATCTCAGTCTGTTCATATCTATCTCTCTCAGTCCGTTCATATCTATCTATCGATCCATCTCAGCCTGTTAATATCTATCTATCTATCTATCTATCTATCTATCTATCTATCTATCTATGTTGCAGTTATGATGCAAAAAAAAACAAACTATTATCAATGGTCATGTCCGTTGAAAAGGTGCATGTTTGGAAAGGGATCTGACATCATTATTTGATGCCTGCCATAATTGTCATGTAATATAATTTTCCGTCAGCCGTACGTAACTACGACTTCGAAATATTTCAGTTGCTTCTTTTCAGTGTTGTCGATTTAGATATTTCATATCTAAATCTAGATCTCTAAATAAAAAGTGAAGTCAAAAATTTTTCTACGTTGATGAAAAGATCATTTTTTGTATCTTCGTTTTCGATGAAAACAAATTGTAAAAAAAGCAGTTACAAATTAAAAGATTGTAGAATATACTTCCTCATATTGGGTTTGATGAAATAAGAAAAACAAAAGGAATAGAGACAATATTTTAACCGTTCATTCCTCGAGCGGGCTTCATGAAAATTTCCATGAGGTTTAAACTTGAACGCTGTTCTTTGTTTATGATGTCGTTAGTAGTAACAATCAAAACAGAAATATTATCATTAATAGTATCAACAATAAGAACTGAAATAAAAAAGCTGTTTCCTTATATTTAAGTTAATTTAATCTAATTGCGTCCTATAGAAAAAATTCGACAGAAAAACACCTTGATTCTCCCTCTCTCTCTCCTTCTTTCTCTTTCACTCTTTTTCATGCTTTCCCTCTCTCTTTTTCTCCATACTAACCAAATATTTTAAATCACGAACGCAGGTGAAACAACATATTTGGACAAAAAGCTATCGATTTAAAGATGAATTTTTAAATTGACACTGCTATGTTCGGTACACAGAACAACATATCTGGCGAATATCAACTTCATATGAGGGTTTGTTGTTGAGTTATATCAATGCACACACACACACACACACGGAGATTTCTCAAATTATATTGAGCTTTGAACTTTTCGACAGTGTTTTCAATCAAAAGTTGTCACCCGTATTGCACGACACGTGGGGCAATGATTTTGTATCAATTTTTCGAACGATCCATGGAGATACAATGTTTGTAGCAATTATAGCTTTTTGCTTGGAAATGGTAGTTAGGAAGATCGTGTTGCACCAACCTCCCAAGCCTGCCTGCTTTGAAAACCAGCATCCGATAACGTGGATTTCAACCTGAACATCGACTATTGGCAGTCGTGGGAAATAGGTACCCCTCCGTATCTACGAGGCAGGCACTTCTATTCATTGTTAATTTGTCCCTTCCTCGATTATTTGTCGAAATGCAGATTTTCACGGCAGATAGGCCTCCCCATTTCCAAGATTGGCACTTTGTCTCAAACACTAAATACTCGTATCCTAGTAAAAGGTGTGATACCTAACTGGTATTAACGTCTCTTTCTTTATGTCTTTTCTTGAGTTTGTCATATCTATCTCTGCGCTTGTGTTACTCACCTATTAAATCAGTCTTTGCTTACATTCCTCCTCAAAGTTTCAGAAACTGTCAACCAAAACTGTCACTAAAACTGTTTGCAAAGGTTTCTTTAGTTTTTAAGTTGGTGTGGCAGGCTGGCAGGCTGGCAGGCTGGCTTGCAATGGATTATCACACGCACAGGCTGCGCCGATGGAACTCTAGGGCTGAAAATTTAAGCATTTACTTTATTTACTTTATTATGTATAGAAAAATGTTTTTTTTTTGGGGGGGGGGGACCCCTACCTGAATAGGCTTTCATTGGGGTGCTCAATCTGCAAAGTAAGTTTATGCTGAATTGGCCCCTTAACTCGTGTCCCACAGGATTCACGCTTGTTTTATTTAAATATTCAGACTTTTTTCATTGTTTAATGCCTGAGAAGTAACTTCATCAACCCATTTTCCTATATTTTTTTGATCACCCCCAACACAGCATGCTGCCAAAGAAACGTTGATCACGTGACGGTTTATATAGAATGACTAACCAGACGTGTTCTTCATTGTTTTTTCACTCGTCTTTATTGTTTTGCGCATGATCTACTAACTATTATCGAAGACAACAGAGTCTGGAGTCCAAGTGTTTTTTTTAAAAGAAATGACGTGTCATTTTCTGATTGGCTAAGAATGGGGCACTAATTACGCAGACAAAAGTGCCTTTGCTTTGTTGCGCTATCTTGTCGACTTATCAGCACTTTGTTACTCAAGGGCAGATAACCCAGTCAGTCGGTTAACCAAAATGCTTTCGTAATCCTTTTATCTGATGTAATTAGCAGAACGTTTACCGCTCTCCAGTTCCCATCCTTCTGCACGAGCGGCTCCTTTGTTGTGGTTCCCGACGCTTGTACAAATGCGGGCATGAAAAGCGTCCGCGTATTCACCTACCGCTGTCTCGGTTTCTGACACAATTGCTTAATTTATTGCTAACTTTACATCCAAAACTGAGCCAAAAAAACATCTAGAAATATCTATATTATCAATATATATATATATATATATATATATATATATATATATATATATATATATATATATATATATATATATATACGAAAATAGATTACAGATTATTAATAAATTAGATGAGACTTTAATCGTCAACAATTATTTCATTTCTTCTGCCACCAAAGTTGAAGAGATATCGTGTGGTGTCCATTCGTCTTCCCACACGATATTTCCAAAAGTACTCAATGAATTTCAATGAAAGTTGGTGGCGAGTGAAAGGACTATGTGTATTCCAGATTATAGTGAAAAAAGAAATCTGGAAAACGAACGTAAATATGGATATCTATTTATGCATTCATGTTTTTGGAGATCATTCCGTCGAGAAATGAGGACACAAAGCCTGGATGTCAAAGGTTAAAGAAGGGGGACATTGTTGGATCCATATATATGTGAATGCGTTTAAAACCATCAATGTTTTCCCTTCTTAACTTTGATAATGCTTGGCCTCCTTACATCACTGCATAGATAAGAGTCCCCCTTCCCAATCCTCCAGGTTCTGTGACATCATCTTAATCATTCTTGGTCTAACGAAGCTATTCCCCGGCTAAATGATCACCACAAATATGAATAAATAAATATTAGGTATTCGTACTTACCTCCGGTTTCCAGATTGTCTTTTTTGGTCATGAAGGTTTATGGGAGGGTTAGCAATAGGATAAGGAAGATTTGGTTGGATGGGGCAGATCCATGCACAATTACCTCTCCTTCGTTGTAGTAATATGGCCATATCGCATAATATCACAAAATGCCATATCTGTCCATACGATATCTCCGAGGATTCTCAATGAATTTCAATGAATTTTTGTGGAATTGTTGGTTATAGACTACAGGATTGAGTGATTACTCTTTGGGATAGATCCATACAGAATTATTTCCTCTGATAATCTGGTGTTGGCAGAGCTTTCCACGCTCTGAGTTATTCCTACTTCAAATATTATTCATTTCATTTGCATAAATCGAATGGAAGTATAACTGAATACTGCTAAAAATAGTGAAAGAGAGCATGAATGCCCAGGCTCATTGTTGTGGGGATGGGTAGGCTTGACCCTAACCTCGAGAACTTGAGAAAAAATCAACCTATTCCAGAGAATTGTTGAGGCCAGGTGGGATGAGTAGTTGGACCTATACTAGCTGTTTTTTTTTTCATATCGGTGAATTTTTCCGATTGACACTTTTAGTGGTCCATAGATAGTGAGGGAACGCCGTTCTCTCTCCCTAAAAGAGTAAGCGGACGCCATTACCATGCATTTCCATAGCACTGCACCAGTGCATTTTTTTTTAAATTAAAAAATCATCTATGTAGCAGTTTCTCACATCTAAACAGAACCAAAAACATGTAGATCTAGATGAAAAACATCTAGATCTAGGTGAAAAAGACCTAAATTGGCAACACTCTTTTCTGTCCCAGCCTCGTTATATAATAATTACTGATTGACGTATTCATGTACTTCTTATCTATCTCTGGTCATGGCTTAATTCGCATATCGGCAACACCTTCACCTACAGTGTTGATAATTGTTTTCCAAAAACAGGGCAACCTTAGGTTTCAAATATCATGGCAAGCATACCACCTTGTTCATATAAGATTGACATTGTAGAATCACACAGAAAGATGGCCTTGTGACATATTTGTCTGAGTCAAGATCTCAGTCTGTCCATGCTTATGTCTCTATCTCGGTCAATCTATCTATCTATCTATCTATCTATCTATCTATCTATCTATCTATCTATCTATCTAAATCAGTGGTTCTCAACCCTTCCAATATCATTTCCCACTTTTGTCAACTACTACTTTTCCTTTGAATAAATCGCAAGAAAGAATAATTTCAAATAATCATTTTATTTGTGTATAATGGGACAGCTTTATAACAATAATTAGTTTTACTTTACAGTTGGATTCTACAGTTGCTGCTGTGTATTTTTTATATAAAGAAAGCAAGCGAGAATAATCAGGAATATAATTCGTAATTTTAATTTATTACAGAAAAAATAAGAATTCTACTATCATAACTGATATAAACATCAAGTTGGTCTCTGTTCTTGTTGTTTTGCTACTAGTTCTCCGATTCATGTGTTCATTAGTGAGGAACACATTCCCTTTAAGCAAAAAACATTCATCATGTCTTTTATTTTTACCGAATATTCTCCGTTGGGCCACCTAAATTCTTTACTCTGAGGAACCCCTGGTTGGGAACCATTGATCTAAATGATACCTTAAGGTCTATCTATCTAGTAATAGCTGAGATCGTCGCGTATTTCTCACCATTCTGTGTCTGTAGACAACATTGGAACCTATAAAAGCCAAGATTTCGTAGGTTGATTTTCAAGGCAGACATACTTTCTGCACAAGAAAGATTGATGCAGTAGATCTTATAACTCTTTAGGATTCCGTAAAATCTGTACGAATTATTTGCGTTTCTTCACTTTAAGAAGGAGAAAAAGAAGATATCTGTAGTAATGCTATCTTAGTTTATATATATCAGATAAAACAATGTCAGCGATTACGAATTTTTGATTAGTAACTTCTTTCATCATTTTAGTTGCCTTTCGTCGCAACCAACTACAACGTCAGTCTACGACAGTCAGCAAACAGTGAAGGTCGGGAATGAAGAATAAGCCTAAGGCGAAACTCAAACTAGCATCTGTTTTGCATCGGAAAGATTACCTATGAACGACAACTGCTCTACCGAGTGAGCTACTAGAGCTCTTAAGGCTACCAGGAGATAGGATGTAAGCCTTAAACTCATCGTACTACTGCAACTAGCGTCTGTAAAAACAATAAAAAATATAGAGTCCACGGATTGGGGAAAATGAAGGATAAGTTTGATTAGATTTGACCTTAAGCCAGCCCTAAGAATAGAACAGTTGTCATACTCAGACAAGATTCCCAAGCAAAATGTATGTTGTATATATTATACTTAGTACCTATACTGGGAGATCCAACCAGAATCGAACCTACTAACGACGGCCAGAAGGTTTAGCTTGCTTTAGTTGAACTTTACTAAAATGTCTCCCCAAGTTGATCTGTTGGTGGAAGTTATAAAATAATCCAATACAGATATAAAAGCACTATGTCTTAATGTTGCAATATCTCGTGTCTTATTTTCAAGTTGAATAAAACCGTTATTTATGGTAGATATTTTGGTTTTATCCACAACAAGTACTTGTGATGAAAAGCTACTCGAATCAAGAAGAAAAATATGTATAAGTAAAACTGATAATGGTTAATTAATTTCTTTCTCATTGAAGCAGACTGTGTTCAAATTATACGCTGGTTGATTTCAATACTGAATCTCATGATAGGGACCTTGTAATAATGACATGGCAAGACTTTCTTGAAAAAAAAAACGGCCTCATACAAGACTTAACTGAGGGCCTATTTATTCTTCTCCCCTGCGTCTGATGTAATCTTTCACTTGACACGTTATGACGTCAGACATACGTCATATCTTCTTACTGATTTAACGTCATGTCGTAGTCTACTTGTTATTTGTCTTCGGACGACTGAGCAGAAACAAACATCTTTCGGCCCCCATTACACAACATCTCACACATTTTTGCATTTGGAGATTCAAGGCGCACGTTCACTCCCTATTCCAGCCTGTTCAGATCTATCTATCTATCTCTCTCAGTTTCATCATATCTATTCATCCATCTATCTATCTATCTATCTATCTTTCTATGCCGATTCGCATTTCTCTTTTTTTATCTTCCACTCATTATCTAACTAATATATACTCGTAAAATGACGGGGTTATCTATGTATTGATCGGTATTAAAGAACAAAGCTGAAATATTTGGTAATTTATTTTTGATGAATCAAATATTCTAATTTTAAGCTTTTTTAAAGTCTCAACTTGAAGGATGATCGATAATAAAGTCTTAAAACAAGATGTTATGTAAGAAAACACTAATATTGTGCAGTATATAAGAAAGGTTATAGAAAGGATCTTGTATTAAAATATAACTTATTTCATAACAAAATAGAGTTGAATATAATTCAATTGAAAATAATTGGAAACAGCATATCTTATTCGAAAACCCCTTTTTTAAAATCTCTGTTAGTCTATTCCACATGGACCAATCCATAACTTTTAGGTTATAACAGAACAGATAATTATAAAATTGAACATACTAATTTACAGATATGGCTTTGTATGGATAGATTGGTATTTACAAAGCTTTGTTTAGTACAAAATCATGCAAAATAAGGCAACAAGGTGTAAGGAAGACTGTGTTGTGCTAGTCTTTTAGAGGAAAGGGCTGCCTGTCTCGAAAATCAGCATTCAAAACTTGCTTTTTGATGGGTTTGAACCCTTATGCTGGAAGAAAACATGCAACTACCGCTTGTATTACTTATATCTTGACAGCTGCTTGCAAACGGTTGTTAAGTTAGATCAGATCAGGTATTCTCAACCATGCAATGAGGAAATTTCACTTTCCTTGGGGGAATGAAATTGTTTCTGGAAGGGAATTGGGATTGACTGATTGGTAGATTCAAACTGTAGAAATATGGATCTTTCGGCAATGCTAGTGCTGTGAAAATACCTTTCCTTTTTAAAATAGTACAAGTAAATATATATGTGGTAATACAGAAAAAACACAGGGTTATGAGTATATCATTTGGAATGCATTTTTGAGACAGGCAATCTAAGAAGGGAGAGGAATGACATTGTGAAATATATTCAAAATGGTCCACGGATCAAAAAGGTTGAGAAACACTGAATTAGATAGTTGTGCATTTGCCACAAACACCAGGTAAAAACGGGATCACAAGAAAATTCGCGCGGTTTAACCTCTAGCCAAACTAAACTAATTTTATCAAATATTGATATGGGTTCCATCTGAGCCAAGAAAATAGCATCTAGGTCTTAGGTTAGTGTTTTAAAAGTAGAAATTACCTTATATTTAATCTTTTGCTACTATTTACCTTCATTTCTACGTATGTTGCTTTTTATGGCAACCAAAACAAGGCTGATTTCCCTTTGGCAGTGAATAAATTTATAGCTCAGATCGTTAAGAATCGAACTCATCAACCTCTGTGTTGGAGAGTCACACGGTTGATTCTCGTCCACTCTTCAATTCAATTCGATGTACTGTTTTAGCTGCTCTTCACCTTCGTCTCAATTTTTTTTACCTTGTCGTGAAGCAATGATCAGCAAGCAAGTTTAGAAAAGTTTTACTTCTGTGTAGTAAGTTTTATCTTCACCTTTGATTTTGTGTCAGACAAGCCTAGTGATGATCAAAATCATATTCTTTAAACGCGTTTAGATGTTTATCATCAACAAGCTAGTCAAGCAAATCACTACTACTGTAGTTAGTTTGATCCTTATTGGGTACTCCCAGTTGTGACATAGTACCATACTACACTGGGTTTTGTAAGCATCAACAGAGCCGCCTGTCGTATTGCAGTAAGTGACAAGTTATTTTTGCAATGCATTACTAGTGAGTTAGATACTTCAAGGTATTTACTCACAAGCTAAGCATCAACACTACAAACGATTTTCTGTATTTTTTCATGTACAACATGATTCTTGTATAGCACGATTACCAGATTTTGAGGAGAAAATAGGTATAAAATTGTTACCTCTCGTATAAGATCGGTACTCGATTTGTCTCTATAGTTAGGAAGTTGAAGATGTTTATTTGTAATTATCAAATGAAATAACATAGGAAAAAAACGAAGGTAACTATCTTTGTACATCTTGTGTACTCAATTTGAAGATCAAATTAATAAAAATAAGTTTCGAACTCCTAAACTACAAAAATGTTTTTGTCTCATTGAACAACCGCAGTCACTAGAAGAGGAGAAGGGTTCCATCCGTTGAAAAAAAATGTGCGTGTGTTTGTGGGTTTGAGCGCTCCTTTCCATACCGTTTTGCCTTCAGATTTGAAAATTAGCATCAGTTCTCCATTAAATCCCTTCATTTTTTTTGTTTATGGGAAATAAGCTTTTGATATAATTAATAACGTCTCATTTCTTTAGAATCTAGAAGTTTCTAGATTTTTTTTTACTCTATTTTAGTTATTTTCCAGTGGAAATAGACATGTATTCTTCAATGGAATTCTTTTTACTTGACTTCAAATTTTAAGGCTACGGTTGTTAAATCATTGACTCAGTTGGCGTTTTCAGTTCATTTTTACTTAAATATATTTCTAAGTGAGTGTGGGGTAAGTATCACCTCTGTCATCGAATGGGCATAATTTTAGTAACTTATGATTCTTTTTGTGACCTTTTTCGCTCAAATTTACTGTTATGATATATCTGTGTCCGTAAATTTTGTGTTTCATGGGTAGAATCCTAATGAAATATCACAACAATTACTTGAAGATTTTGTCTTTGTAATATAAACAAAAATATTCCTATCGTTCATCTACTCTGGTGGCTGAAGTAGCTGCGTATTCTCAATTGTTGTCAGTCGCTGATGTCAAACTCCCGACAAAACCTTGACTTTGACAAGAACAATCCTTACAAAATTTAGGAGAGTAAAAATTAACACCCCCTCACCATGATTTGAAATCAAGACCAACTGATTGGTAGTCGTGTCTCTTACTGAGCCAAACTTATAAATCTTATATATTTATGAAAATATGTCTTACGGATACGCAAAGGCTTATTTCATTCAAATAAATACGTTATAATTTTTTTTATTTATCATATATACTATGAAAAGTTGCCGAGACCATCTTTAGTCGGAATAGGTGGAGGTGCAGCAGTCAGGCTTGTTTTGTCTATAACCTTTAGAAGAATTATTAACATTCCAGATTTAGTTCAGGCTGCTCAGATCTCTTCTTGGCACTCTTGATGTTGTAAACACTACGTTTCGGCCGATTCATTCTTCAGTTCTCGACAGGTACCAGCCAGTATCACCAACTATGTAGATACAACAGAAAAGACTTGTTCCTGAGCTGATGCCGTGGCGAAATGCCTTTGTTACACCCAATCAGTTTATCTAGTACAACTAATGCACACACACACAAACACACACACACACACACACACACACACATATATATATATATATATATATATATATATATATATATTTCAGTATATGAATTAGATTATTTGACAAATTGGAAAAATAAATTCGATCCATCCGTAAATACTGTTTTTTGACGGGTACTCTGCTAGTCAAGATAGAAGAAACAACTGAATGTTACATTACATTCGATAGATGAGTGTAGTCATAGCGTCGACTGAACTTTTAAAACTAAGCGAACAAAGAGAAATGCAAGTGAATCTAACTTTCGGGTGTCTGTTCTATTTAAAGCAAATATGGAGACGGGGGCAAATGGCATTGAACGGGTGGGAGAACGGCTTTCCTCATTGAATGACAATTCGAAACAAACTTCGAAATCTTGAATAAATCTTCAAGAGGCATAATATAATAGTCCAGGGTGGAGGATATTTTTGTCGATCCCTTGTCGATGTCCCGTTTCCAGGGCGGGGTCGGGCGGTCTGGGGGTGGGGATCTTCACTTATGGTACACAGACTCATCAGAGGAATTGAAGCAACGGGACAGGGGTGGGGTTGGGACGAGAGGTACGATGGTGGTGGTGGTGGTTTGAGGAAGGGGGAATTAGAAGAGGGAGAGAGTCATGTCAGTTTTAAATGCAGTGTCGTATTTTGCATATCTGCCTGACGACATTGTTTCTAAACCTGTCCGTTTGCGCACAGATATGCAGAGATAGAATGTCATGTTAATACAGTGAGGCAAATAAGTACTGAACCCCAACCATAAATATAAGTTTTATTTAGAAATTACCTATGTTTCTAATTGTCAGATCTACTTGAAATTTTGTATACAGCGAATTTCTAACAACAACAACAACAATAATTATAATAATAATAACAATAATAATAATTGAAAAATTACTAACATATGAATATGTAAATTCAATGATATCGATTACTAGTTTAAAATGCAATATATTTCATATTTGCTGTCAAAAATGACGGCGTATATGAAATATATTGCATTTTATATACGTAGACAATAGAGATTTGCATTGAAGTGAGCTTGGAGGATAGCTTTCTATACACGTTGCATTTTATATACGCGGATAATAGAGATTTGTATAGCAATGAGCTTGGAGAATAGCCTTTCTTTATATATTGCATGTTATATACATGGATAATAAAGATTTGCATCGCAGTAAAATTGAAGAACAGCCTTCGGCACACATTGTATTTTGTATATATGGATAATAGAGATTTGCATTACAATGAGCTTGGAGAATTGCCTTCTATACACATTGCATGTTATAGACATGGATAATAGAGATTTGCAATGCGGTGAATTTGGAAAATCGCATCCTGTTGACCCAAAACAATTTTCAAAATTTTCTTTTTAATTTTATTACTTTTTCTATTTTTCGTTGAATTCTACATTCTTATTAACTAATTAGAGCATGAATTAATTCCCATTTTACTACGTTAGTTGCATGAATGGTTTTCTATCTTACTATGCCAGTTGAGTCCAATAGTGTGGAAGAAGGCATGTGCACATTACTAATTATTATATGAGTGGGTTCAACGGAACAAAAGGTTTTCAACCTCCTCAGGAAGGTATACTGATATTTAGTCACATAGCCTTTGTTTGCTATGACAGCCTATAGACCGGCGTTTCCTAACCTCCATGACCCGTTTTGACACCTAAATATTTTTACCCCCCCCCCCCGATAACTATAAACATAGTTATTTAATTATGAATAATGTATTAAAAAGTTCACGTGAAAACTGACGAACTTTTCCTTTGTAAACTGATCTTTATCCATTTAAGATAAGTAGAGCTGAGAAGCACAATCTATGCAAAAAGAAAAAAAACAAAAAACGAAAGATTGCTACTTGAACTTTAGGTCACATACAAAAACTTTTGAAATTTTTTTTGTTGAAAAATCTAGTTACAACAACGTAGTCATCTCATCACTTTTATACCGCACGAAGTTAGTAACTATGGAATCTACAGTAAATTCAGCGAGTAATGGTGTTTCATCGTTAGGAAGTTATCAGTTGAGCTCTAACAGGGTTCAGCTTTGAGCCACAGGAAGTTTTCCTCTTTTCACACCCAAATTCTGAATTGCCTCTGAATATGTTCAAATTGTCTCTTTGTAGGGTGTGATCCCCACGTAATGAATCACTGCTTCAGATGTGTATTAGAGCTGGTTACCAGATTTGCATGGGCATTAGGTAGATTTAATAATTAGAAATGAACAAATTGAGAAAAAAAACCCCCAAAACAAACTATATTTTGAATCAAATATGAACTTCCGAACAGTGACAGACTGCGAAACAAGCTCATTAACCATTGCTCCACACGCGACAAGTTCATTTCTTATACGTAGAGGAATCTACATATTACAATCACGGTTAATGATATCAACTGGTTAATGTTATCCAAATCAGTTGGTCCCAAATATTGTATTTAAAGTAATCACAACAAGCCTCTCCCTTTATATATCCTTTGCTCAATCAACCGGTTATTGTCATGTGAAAGACCCTGCTCTGAACTGATCCTAATAAGCGACTTTCTCTGTATGTATAAGAATGGACGTACCAGAAAGTGACTGAAAAAACTAGAAATATTTTTTTACAAAAGAAACAGAATGAAACAATTATTTTTACATAAGCTACATCTTTGCTGATACACTTTTCGAAGGCAACGTTCATTAATCTGTTTTGACTTGAGTAAACTTGAAAGATTTGATGACTTTGGAAATTTGCTCAGAATCGCCCTCACTGTTTCTTGTCATTTCTCTTTGTGTTGCCGTCATGTACATCTTTCTGTTGGTATGGCTTACGTGTACACAAACTCATAAACACGCCGTCCCAGCTCCTAACTATTTCTATAATTATATCTTCTAACCGATCTACACATCTAAACCTTTGTGTAAACTCACTAACACATTTACCGAACACATGTTTATGTATACATGTGTATAGACTTCATATAAAGGACTTTTCACAAGCATTCTTGTCCATTACACTAAAACAAAATACCCTCCCCAATAAGGTTTGTCCACACCACTCCTGTCCCACCCATTGTTTGTCCGTGCAATGTGTACACGCCTCGCGTATATCACAGGCCGAAACATTAAATCGCATAAATTGCTTGAGAATGAAGGCCTCAATCGAATCTCTGGTCCCAATGGAATTCTGCCCTTGCTAATTATGACCTCAATAAACGATGTCCGGGTTCCCAAGTGACCAATTGAAAGCTTTGCGGACGGAGACCATGTTCATTTTGCCCATTCGGACGTGTCTCAAAATTTTACGTCCATCGCACATCGGTGAGAAGCCTGTGGATCCACGCATGCGTGACTTTCTTATGTCAGTTGGAATCTCAATCGTCACTTCGTCAGCTCCACTGCCGCCTTGCGATCTATCTCTGCTACCATCTTTACCACCAGCAATGCACACACCACCGTCGTACCATTGGTATTTTTTAAGATGAAAATTGGGAAAATCTACTATGGAACAAAGACAATTGGTCAAAAATGAACAACTAGTTTATAATAAACATGGCACAGAAGAGATCTGTGGATGGAGTGGGATTAAGGGTCCGAGCTGGACTTGCACTTGCCACTGAATTCCAGTAGTTCAGTGATAAGAGCAGTCACGCGTTAAGTGAGTCATGTTTCGGCACAGTGAGACATGAATTCGATTCTCATCTGGAGCTTATTCTTTTTTCTGATTTGCACTGTTTATCTATTTAATCAGTGCACAAGGAGCCCACCCTGAGTTTAGTTGCAATGAAAAGAAAGAACAATAAAGTTGAAGGTAAATAGTATTGAAATTTAAAAATAAGCTGTTTGGTTCTGAAAATAAAGGTTTCGTACTATAAAAAGTAATAATCCTTTACATCTATTTGTGATAGGGGTTTTGATAGTAATTCTATCTTTTGACTAGTGTTTTGTTTCATTTTCAGTTGCTTTTCCTCGCAACTTACCCAGTTGCCGTCAATCTATGATAGTAAAAAAACCCAGCACGGGTCAGAAATAAAATATAAGCTCTCGGTAAATTCCGTTGCATGATTGTGAGGTGATCCGACAGAATGATTGTAAAATGTCAATTGGAAGGTTGGGAGAAATTTAAGAGAAAAACAGGTGTTACATCTCTAAAGTGATTATTATCACGTGGGCATGTTCTGATGTATATCGACAGTTGCCAACCACCTTTTTCAGGAACTTGCAGCGGGTGTAGAGAAAACTGTATACTGTTTACCTGTTTGAGATTTGAGGAACGAAATGAGATTTTTTTTCTTTAATTCATCTTCACCTTTCCAATCGCCATTTTAACAACTTATATATACGTGTGTATATACGCTCAGTAATTATCTCCGTAAATATCAATAACATATTTAAAAGAACGGTTTCGATCCTCTTTTTGGGAAGACGCACAGAACCTGCGAAAAAAATGTCAGTCAGACAAAAGCAAATGAAACTAAAATAAAAATAAAAACAGTGGTATTAATCCACAAAAACAATTCAATGTGATCCCAGGAAACATGAACCCCTTTTTCTGCTTGTCTGATTTTTAGCAAATGATCATTCAATAAAAGGACCTTGAATTTTCACGTCATCATCATCCCTTCAACGTTCGTGGTTGGATATAGACCTTCCTGCAAATTCGCCTGAACTCTCGATAATGGGATTTGCGGCGCCAATATCTCCTGAACCAGTCTAAATCGTCACACCAGCTTATTTTTTTGCCTGTCATAATTTCGCATATAATGACTGAGGATCCACGTTCTTATTCGTAATGTCATACAGTCGTCAGGCATTCTTGCAAAAATATCAGCCATTTAAGTTTTTTCTAAAGGATTCTATGATATCCTTGACTCCTTTTTTCTCTGATATAATGAGCTGTCTTGCAATTTTTCCATGTGATGTTGGGCGCAATTCTCTCTTGTACGCGTTTCATTAAGTCGATAAACAATGTTAAATGTGAGGTACTGATATATCGAATTACATCGTCGTTAAAAAGTACAAAATATACTATTTTGATATTTACTAAGCTTATTGTAGTTCGATACAGTTTGTGACGGTTGGAAATGTGCAGTCACTCTAATGTTGCTTACAGATGGACAAAATAAATCGAGATAAAGCGCAGATGTTCAAAGATCTGGCGGCTTGAGACCTTCCGTCAAAGCAAATTGGCGTAAAGTTAACTTTCAAAAATGGGAAATAGCTGCGCTTTTTTTTTATCCTGCTTTGGAGTTGGAACATTTCTTTATGTTCATTTATGCCAAACCCTTTAATCCTTAAATCACGAATCGTTAGAAATAGCTCCGAAACGCAGTGAAACTCTTCAATGAAAAGAATTGAAAAGAAATCCTCCGTGAATTGAATAGAAACATTAAAAAATCATTTAATGGCCAAGAAGAGAATATTTAACCAGAAATTATTTCACTTGAAGTAGACATTCATTTTTCGAAATATGAATTTGAAGGTTTACGTCGAGTCTGTGAATCAAATCTCGAGACAAGACCTACTGAATTACACCTTACGTCAGTGAAATAAATGTTCAATGGTAATTTTGGATCTCACTAATCCTAGACTGATCACTGGATTCAAGAGTTCTTCTATTCTGATATTTATTGTTTTACCACAGTCTGAATTCATCTTTCCTCTCTCTAAGTGAATATATTGCTGACAAGTGATCAGGAGTCGAAAATTGTTCCATCTTCAGAATAGTCTTACACTTCATCACTCAGATATAATTCTGAGATGTGACAGCAAGAAATATTCGGTGGTTAAAAAATTTAAATGTCAATCTCGTTTCCCGTAAAATACTCACTTGACTATCAATAGCATGGCCAACACCTTCTGTGACATATTCGAGCAAACTGCGGCATTGGTATTAAATTAGGTTCTTTTATAAGCCTTTTCTTACAACACATAGGTAGAGATTATTAGTTGAGGTTCATATTCATTTGTTCGAAGAATGAAAATAAATTTCAAGTGTCCGAGATCTCGTCGGCACTCGCGACTACGGAGTGTCCGATGACTACACAGCCCTATAATTGGTTTAACTCTTTAGTGCTAGTTGGTAAGTGGTGGTAAAATCCGCTGTTAAGTGAATCCTAATATTCTAAATGACTAGAAATTAAGTTAAAGAACAAGAAGTCCTTGCTCGCAATTCCCGAATTTTAATATCCAGTGTTGGAGTGATTGGGAGCACATAATGTTACTTGCGACATTTTCCCCATGCAGAGGGCCGTAAAAATATATCTTACTCTCTGCATTGTCGGTTAAGGGTGATTACAAAAATCACTACACATACCGAAGTTTCTTTTTGTATTTTTTTTTAGGGGAGAAGAGAGTTTCAAGTAAGCAATTTGGGGATTTCTATTCCTTTGTCCTTTCTGTGTCGACCTCCCAACATAATAGATGGTAGCCATCTTTGCAAAAATCCCAAGGACGTAGATTACGAGACCGGACAGAAAAAATGGTGGGTTTCATTGTTTTACGACCTTTTTGTTTTATGGCTTGAGCTTTTTGTTTCGTTTTTTGTTTTTTCATTTTTGAAGGTGGAGGTAACATTATCTTTTAATTTTATCTTTTTTTTTCTTTCCTGTCCTTAACCTCTTTTTTATAACTGTCCATCGTGGCTTACATTGGCATGGGACAGAGGCTTTAAGAATATCATTATGCACTCTTTTCCTTACAGCCCTCGTAAAAAAATACCCCGGATGTACGATATTGCAGTTTTTCAATGGTCTTCACGAACCCATATTAAATCGTTAGACATCGCTGCAGTTATGGCGTCCAACGTGATCTACTGGAACTCATACCGAAATGAAAAACGAAGTTTTTTTTAAAGATAATCTACAAGCTATCTCTCTCTTTCTCTCTGTATGTGTATGTACGAATGGATGTATGTAAGAATGTAACCACCCTCTCCCTCTCTCTCTCTCTCTCTCTCTCTCTCTCTATATATATATATATATATATATATTGAGACTGATTCCCATGCCATATCGTCGTGTAAGCATGGAATCTGGAAGGTATTTGCGAATATTTTTGAAAAGGGCCCGAACGAGATTAATGTCTGTCAATAAATCTAGGAATTTCGTCTGCGTTTTTTGACACTGGTTTCTGTAGCAAGGGTTCGTGCTACGGGATTTGATTCTGGTCTACATCTTTCTTTTTTTTTTTTATCTCTGCCAACGAAGTTGGGAGGGGTATATATATTCACTCGTGACTTTCCGTTTGTCTACACGATATCTCCTAAAGTTTTCAATGAATTTCAATGAAATTATGTTAAAGGGTGGGTCATGAGATACAAAAGCACTGGGTCAATCTTCACCTCTCTAGCTTCGTATCTATTTTGAGAACTAACTTTCATGCACTTCAGTGATTAATTTTGGTGATGCACGCATAGTTACTCCCAAAGCATTGTAGCTATATATCCACACCACTCAATATCTCCAAAAGTTCTCTGATATTAAATGAAATTTTGTCGAAAGGTAAGCCATAGGTAAAGAAAAATTTATTCAATTTTCGGGAAGATCCAGGAATCATATAACAGTTACCTGCCTTGCATCGATTGTATTTTGAAAACTGACTCTCATTCAGTTTCTGATGGCAATAAAGTATTCATTCTCTGAGTGCTTTCTAGTTTTTATTCTTCCATTAATTTTTGGTTCATTTCCCAAACATTGACACCTTATTGACTTCCTAATTTGTCCAAATTGCGATGAATAGTCAAACGGCTGACATTGAATTGTTTACCAAGTTCCCTGTCTGTAATAGTGGGGTAGTGATGGCATTTAAACAATCATGTGCAAAAAAAGAAAGTTTCATCTTGAGAAATTGTGTGGACAGGCGTATAGCTACCTCGCAGGGGAGGTCCCTGGACAGATTCCTGGATCCAACCCCCAATTTTTCAATTCTTTCTTAGTCCTTCCTCAAAATGTCATTGAAATTTATCGAGAACGTTTGGAGATATTGAAAGTGTAAACGGACAAGTAAATAAACCAAATATACCTCTTCCAACTTCGTTGGCAGAGGTAAAAAATACGCAGTAAAGTTATGAGGAAAACTTTAACGGTTGGTCAGTTTTAATGTGCATGTGTACCGGGTACTTCCAAGCCTGCTGCTTTCTCATTTTCTCACAGATGTCATACTGTTATCGCCATGGTTCTATGATCCTAGCGAATCGACAATTTCGCTTCGAATACATTTGCTCGGTCTGTTGAGCCTTTTCTTTTTTGAATTTCGCGACAACCAACTTAGCGTGTCGGTCTTTGCGAGGAAGAGGAAATGAAACTCCAGGCGTGGACATTTGTTGAAAATCTTCAGACGGTTGCTGTTAATTTATTGGAAATTCTTTGCCTTTTGTTACCGAATAACTCGGCTGAATAACAATCGAAGTAACGGAAAAGTGAGGAGAAGTTGATAAAAATTTATTAGAAAGGCCAAGGATCATTTGCTCTGGGCTTGAAATCGGCTGGAGTTTGTGACGGAAACTGTACGAAACTATGGCCATATTCTAAATGGTCAGCAAGCAAACGATCATGCTTGATTGGTAGTCAATGAGAATTCCTGGACATTGAACTCTCGGCATAAATATCAAGGAAACGTGGTCAAGCAATAATTTCTTTTTTCCTATACCCGGGATCTGCCCAGTTAAAAGAGAATGAAAACGGAAGACGTGAAACAGGAAATATGGCGACTGAATCAGAAACAAGAGAAACGTTTCGTTTGTTTATTTCTTTCTCCGTCCTCCATATTTATTCAGGATACTTTATTTGTTCTGGGCATGCGTAGTGTTGACTTTTGATTGTAGGATGGGCTTTAAGATATCCCTTTTAGTTTTTGGCACGTTAGGTTAGTTAAATATTTGTCTGCGTAAATAAAGGAATTCGATGGACATAAAAGGGGAGCCATTACGAACAAAAATGTCGAACATTGAGGAAAGAAAGAAACAAGAAGAATTAATAAAAATAATCAATAAGCAGAAATGTTTGTTTTTATCTAAGTCCGCTCAAGTAAAAAATCAAGAATCATATTAGCATGTATCAAAAGTATTTTCGTATCTTACAGACCTTTACTCCAAAGCTTATTTCATGTACACATATAAAGACTCTCTATCATTACACTATATTATTGATATAAATTTTCGTGTACAGATGATCGGGTTCTCCAGTACCTTGCATTTTAAATCATCATAATTGACAACTGATTGTTTCCCAATTCTGGACATTTTCCAAGGGACAAGTCACCACTATCAAAATGCTTAAACCAGTCTTAAGTAGTACGGTCAGATGTTCTTTCATTTTCTTCCACTTTCCCAATTCTGTGTGCGGCTTCAGCTGTTTTGAAGCTCAATTTAAAATAATTGCCAGAATAACAGCTGAAACAAAAGGCTGAGCTGATTATTATTATTATTATTATTATTATCATTATTAATGATAAATATTATAATAACAACAACAACAACATAGTCAAGTAATAAATAAATTAGATGTGGTACGTGAAATTAGCTTTGGAGTAAAAGTCCGTGTAAAACAAAAAATACTTTTGGTACCCCTAATATCATCAAAAAATCCACAAGACTTTTTTCGACTAATGCCTATAAATTCCATGATTTTCCTTTTCCATCCCATTTGAAGGTGTCTATTTAAAGAATACTGAAACGGTCTTTTAAATTCACTGATTCAAATTTTTTAGATCTGGTAATGCAGGATTTCAAAAGAAGACATTTGATTTTGGCATTTGAAGACAAAAGCCTGTATGAACAAATATGTACGTAGGTTCATCAATAACTTCGCAGTCTGATACGTGGCTGTTAGCTGAATTTAGATCTGAAATTCCCATCCTTTAATGTTGGATTAATGCAATCGATATTTACAACTGAATTAAATGCATCGATAGGGAAGGAGAGTATGCTTAGAAAATAGATATTCATTATGTAAAACTAAAGACCGTTTCATCATTAAGCTGCCGACTTATTGATTTAGCTACGTATATAATAAGATTAGCTAAGTCTAGTGCTGAGGTTTACATGTGATCTCTGGGGATCTCTGTTGTGAGTCGTGATATCCATCGGTTGTCTTTGATTCTTGCAACATGGCCTACCCATTGCCATTTAAGTTTTTTTAAAATAGATTCTATGATGTCTCGGACTCCTGTTTTCTTCTTGATATACAGTGCTGTCTTGTGATCTCTCCATATGAGGTTGAGCATGATTCTCTCATGTGCTCGTTGCATACTTCTCAGTTTGCAGGTTTGTCTCTTGTTTAGGTTCCATCACGGCTACACAACCAGTTCTCGAGATATTTTTCGAAGAGATCTAGTTGATATAAGGATTGGGATCCAAGGTAAAAAAATTATAAGATTCGTAAGAAAACAATTTCAAGTCAGAATGTGAATGTGGGAGGCAGCACATTTTCATTCAAAATCTTCGTCTAAAAGAAGCCAAAAATGAATTAATGAGACGATGCCGAATAAATTTGAAAGACGAAAGATGAATTTGTAAAGCCAGTCTTAACGACAAACGTTCTTACAATCTTTATTTTCTTCGAACAAAAAAGCCTCATTACCCATCTCCCAAATAAGAAGACAGCAAAAAACAAACAAATAAACAAATCAGGACTCATAATATGTTGTTAACGTTTTTCAAAAGTAAATTAGAGAGGATTTCCCATTGTTAAGTTCAGCGAAGCCATATACGATTCCCATCTTTGCCGTAACACCAAACACATTATTTAAGGTTTCATGTGATGGCGTCAATGAGTACTTTGGGTTAAGGACCAGGTCTCCCGGGTTCTTTGATGGCAGGGGATTTCAATTGAAGCCCACGTAGAAGTTCGTCATCAACCAAAAAGAGAATTCGATCATTCAAATCATTATTATAACGAATTGATACATTATTATTATAATTGCTGTACAAAATGTAATTATAGTCGCCGTTAATAACATTCTTCCTTATGGTTCTTAATATTTACATTAATATCATTCTTATTATTGACACAATGGTTGTAATGAGTACGATAATCATTAGCTGGGCTCGTGGAAATTCCAAATCGTTAAAGCAAAATTTATGTTGCGAAATAGTAAATAAAGTTAACATTCTCCTTCGAAGAAAGTAGATGATAGGGTATATTTATGTATTTCTTTGCTATTTCCACGTTCTATTACTCTTTCGACCAGTGAGAGCGTAACAGGCGTGAACGTGTTTATAGTGTGATAATAGAAATCCTTTGGTACGAGAGAGAAGACAGAATTGGCAAGCTGGGTACGGAATTCAATCGAGGCAGCTTGAGTCACTTGAGCATACTTTGAATGCTCCCAGAAAAGCATGGATCCTATTCTCCCTGCACTGGAGACGTTTTGTTCTAGAGTAGTTAAAGATTAAATAAATCCATGTACATAAAACACAATATTTGTCAACACATACATTTTTGGGTATGATGCTTTTTAAGGAGAGCACAGATACTACATTCTGATCACTGGCCGAGTTCAGGAGAGTGACTTTTTGAACCTTGCCAGGCTACACAGATACTCTGACCCTTGACAGAAATTCCAATCCATACGTGAATAAGCTCATCAGTTTTTAGCTTTTGCGCCGACCATCTTTAGTTTTACAGGGGGGGGATACCTAAAGGGGATACCAATAAATCAGGGATGGATTCAAATCCTGGTTTTGAATCCAGAGTTGTCAAATAATTGGGCCCAGTCTGCTCTGTTATTTCATCCATCGCAAGGGCATTAGTACTAGAAATAGCCTCAGCCGAAATTTGAACTCGGTTCGCTGGTTCCATTTTGCAGTACCAGCAGCGGTTACGTCACTCCGAAGTTTGCTAGATAATGATGGAGGGAAGAAGTGAAGGAAAAAATCCATAAGAAAAGAACGAACAACAAAGAAATAGCTAAAAAAGGAAGAAAAGGCAATAAAGAATCAGAATGAGTGTGACAGGGTGCAAACTTTTGTCCCCCTCACCTCTCTCTGTTTTAATTAGAATGAATATTTTATGACAATTTTTATCAGTGTTCGCTTCCAACGCTTTTCATCTTCGTTCTGAACTTCATTCTTTATTGTTCACTCTCGAAGAAAGTTAAAAAAAAATCAAAAGAAAAAGAGAAAGAAAGAAAAATTGCACTTAGTAGCACCATTTGTATTTCTTTCGCCATTAACAGGCTCACCGTCCATTTAATCCTCAGTGACCTCACTTACCGGGTTTCTTTTTCAATCGGGAACAATATCAACTTTTCACCGCCAGCAAACACTGTTTCTTTGAGTCTATGCAAGACATAACTGTGAACAAACTTGTACGCACAGACACATCGAAGAGAGGGAATTATCTGATATCTGACCACGATGAAAATGGGAAAAAATGATTCTTGTCTTACGAAATCCATGATAGATTGGAATTAAAATTTAATACACTACACCGGACTTCCAAAAATCTTCAGTTTTCTGAAATCAATTTTAAACGCACCACTTTTCAACGGCTGAGTGCTCCATTTATTTCATTTGTTACTAACGGAGTTTGCCACGTTGAATATCTATGGAATAAAAGAAGGCAAAATTTATCATAAAATTGCCTCATAAAATTTTGCACTTCATTTTAAATCAATATCATTATATTCCCCCCTCGTCAATCCAAAAGATTTTTTTCATTGAAAATTTTCCCCAGGTCTGTTGAGTGTGTATACCAAATTTGGTTAGGCTGCACTAATACTTTTTTTTTTTGGGGGGGGGGGTCTGTAGCGTAACGGGCAAACACACAAACAAGCATGTACATAAACAGGAAGATGAATTAAATTGAATGTAATCTACAAAAAATAATGTGGATATATTTGTGTTCTTTGCAAATTCGTGTGAATATTGTTTACGGCGATTTCTTTTAACTGTTATTATTGCCTTCACCAAGAAAACACGTGGAAGATAAATATGAGAAAGATATTTAATAACAGAATAAGTGAGGAGTCAATATTGGTGCTGCACATTTTTGAACACAATCCACTGTGAAATAAAGCATTCTGAAAGATTGGAAGAAGATACAGGTAGAAATAAAAAAAGTAGAACGTGCTCATCATAAAAATATTTCCACTTCTGTTTTCCAGAGGAGCTACACTCTACGATGGTTAGTTGAGAATTAGCAAAATTGTCTGTTTCATTCCTTGAATAACAGAGACACCGACGTAGTTTAAGACATAATCCTGGCCACAAAATTTCATCAAAGTGTTTATTTTGATGCGTATAAGCTTTTAAAAGAAACTATCCAGATATAAATTGATTAGAAAATGCCTCTGCATTTGAACTGAAAACTTTCATTGTTCAATACAAAATCGAAAATCTGTCCATATAAACGCAAAGTTGTATGTAAATAATTGTATAATTTTCTGTCTGGCCAGAGTTCTGGTATAACCTAAACTTTAAAATGTATTGGTCCACATTGAATGCATTAACAGAGCTAAAGGAAACAATACAAGGGTTGTAGAATGTGATCGTCTATTGTCACGACAACAGAAAGTCACATGCTAGGTTGGAGGATAAGAAAAGTGAATCAGTATGTCTTTTTTTCTCCTTCCTTATATATATATATATATATATATATATATATATATATATATATATATATATATTAACACTTCTTTATTCAGGGTTGAGCACTCTTTAAGTGAGGCAACTCGTTCATTGTAAGCTTATGCAATGCTCTTCCATAGGAATAGAGCACTCTGGTGGGTGAGGAATTTAAACTAAAATAAATATATCGCTTAAATTCAGCCTTACAGGCCGTCCAGTTCCGTGGCTCAGTAGGATACCGGCCTCCGGGTCTGAAGCAAAGGTTTTAATCCTACCCTGCCCCGTGGTCCTGGGATGGCATAATGGATTTTCTATAGCCACACTGAAGAGTTGTAATACAACGAAACACAATAATGGATGACACAATAATACACACACACACACACACACACACATATTCCAGTGTATATAATATTTGTGTCAGACTAATCTAGGCTTAATAAATATCTATACAGAAATTTAAGTCATGTACTATGCAGCTGAGAGCCTTATCTAGAATTTAAGAATTTGCTTGTCAAAATTTAACCTTTCGACATCAAGACAACAGGTCTGAACATCGGCCTAAAGTTTCCTTCGTACACTTTGATCTTACTGGTGTCTGTGTTTGTCAGTTATTTAATTTTGACTAAACGACAGCAAAGTCATGTGACCAATGTCCTTTGATCAGGATAAGAGACCGGGTTTTGAAATAACACTTTACTTTTACCTTTCTTACTTTCTTTTTATAGTCAAAGTAGTTTGATTTTCCCACGAGGATTTTTACACCGAACAGGACCCCTAGATGGCATCTCGTGAATATTTTGTAAATAAATTCCTGTAATTACCATTGAACTTATAAACTATACATCATTGTGTATGCACAGATATGTGTGTGTGTGTGTCTAAGTTGGCCTGTCTACATATGTGTTGGTATGTATTATTATATACATGTTTGCTCCGACATACGTAACTGCAAGCCTTTGTGGAGTGTGCAACTTCACTCTATGCAGGTCGGCTCACTTCCTGGAAGGGGCAGTGGACTCGGCTCAAGCATCTGACAAGGAGATGGAAACTCCGTGCAGGAAAAACTGACAACCTCAGGACCTTGTTTCCATCACTCTTCCTCAGAGGGCCATAGAACGCTAACTCTTGTTTTTAAAGGTAGGAACGTCTACGCATATGCTGCACTTCACCTTAATTCTTCATAGTGCAAACCTGAGGGCAATTTCCCGCTTCTCTCTTGCGTAAACATAGCTGGTCACCCAAAGGTCTGCAACATACTTGGAGACCCTCCTTAAACCCCGATCATTAAGCTAAGCTATCATGAGTCTAAACATATATTCACATGTGTGTGTTTACATAATTGTCTACAAGTATATATATATATATATATATATATATATATATATATATATATATATATATATATATATATATATATGCTAATTGCTTGCTGTATTAGTGCATATATTTATGAACGTGCACATATATATGCACCTGTATGTTTTTGCAAGTATATCATTGTGTGTGTATGTATGAATATTTACTTAGCTTTACTTAGTTCTTAGTGCACGGTCTCAAGAATAAGGCACTGTGTGAAGATCGAACTCACTTCTTAGTAATAATGATCTTCGAGACCAGCTTGCAAAACATTACTCCTTGACGAGGCTATTCCTACGTATATGCAAATTTATACATACAGTAATGTGTAAAGTTACATGTGTGTATATATTTATGATTGTACGGACACTCACAGACACACACACACACACACACACACACACACACATATATATATATATATATATATATATATATATATATATATATATATATATATATATATATAACACAATACCTCCACCTGAAGAAGCTCAAACAGGACAGAAACATAAACGTGTTTTTTGTAGCGAATCCTTATTCCATTATATATGGTTTGTGTATACATATGTGTCTATATGAGTTTTATACTATACTTTATGTAGTACACTTCCCGTCATATATAGCACATATTGTATCTCATTCTGGGTGTCATTTAAGAGTGAACAGAGAGTGTAAGTACCAGTCACTTTATCCCTTTGGCCGACACCAAACCATGATCTCCATTGTACAATGTGCAGAGATTTTTGAGGCGATATTTTAGGAGGGAATCGAGGGACTTGCTTATGATATGGTTGGAAATACGTTATATGCGTGTACAGGTTTGTATTTATATATTCAAGCATGTATGTCTATAAATCCGTGCGTAAATATCTACACGTGGATGTCTGCGTCTGTCAGAGCTATTATTAAAACTCAACAAGCGTCCTTCGAACGAATATGCGTACACGTGAGAGACACCCCAAATCGTTATGTACGCGCGTTCGCTTCGGGCAAACGGGTCCGGTTATTCTTCAGTAACTAAAGGGGAAATGTAGCCAGCACTGGTATCCTAGAAACATGTTGTTACCCAAAGCCGTCGAACCAATAAATAGAGATTTTCACTTGAGCATTGTAATTTGGGGGCCTGGAACGGGAGGGTGGCTGGTTTGTGATTAGCTTCTGAGAGACAAGCAGTTGAGATTTAATTTCTAGGCACCCATTTTCACACTCCGTTCCGTTTGACTGGCGATATGGACAGGCATGAATTGGTTCCTAAGCGGCCTCCATAACATTTGTTACCGGTTCAGCCTTAAAATACTCACACAATTCAAATTGACATCAAACGCCGACCGCGTTTAAGGACCGACCATCCATGGTTAGGATGTTTCCTGTATTAGTGATCGAATTTTCGGCCTTACATTGGGCACTGTCGTCGAAATACGGTTACAGAGCTTGCAAAAAGGTCGTCGGGCGTAGATCATTGGGACATGAAGGTGAGAAGGTATAATATCCTGCCAATAAAGGCCCCAGTGGGGGCACATGTCTGTGTTTGAGGCTGGGGTTTAAAACAAGAACCGTGGATAAGGTCCTCTTTTGAAACGTGGATAAGTGATGCTCGATAGGTTCTTCAATATTTGAGGATAACCGTTTAGTATTAGAGTGTAATAAGTGGCTGGAAGTGGATGGGGTGGTTGTGTAGTTTTGGTCGATGGGAGAGGTTTTTGTATGTTTTGTGTTGTTAATGAGATAAAAAGAGAATAGAAAAGTAATGTTTGTGTGAAAAAGAAAGAGAGTTTGGAAGCGAAAGCGATAAGAAAGGAAGAGCTAATAAAGAAGAAGAGCTAAAGAAAAAAAAGAAGGAAAAACAATTGAAGGAGAGAAGGGTAGAGTATGAGAAAAATAAAAAGAGGAGATGAGGTTGGATGGGAAAGAGTGTGTGTGTGTGAAGGAGAGAGAGAGAGAAAGAGAGAGAGAGAGAGAGAGAGAGAGAGAGAGAGAGAGAGAAACAAGAAAAGTGGAAGGTGAGACGATTCGAAGCAGAAATTGAACAGAAAGTTGGGGAAAAAAGAAAATAGAAAAAAAGATGTAATGCAGACCTGTGATAAAGAAGACGAGGAAGAAAAAATAACAATAGATCGAAAGCATTACGGTGCAGGAAAGGAAAGAGAGAAAAAAAAAAAAAGAGTAACGAATGAGTGTTTATAAAGAAATTTTATAAAAAGCGTAGTGTGAAAGGAAGAGGGATAAAAAAAATAAAGATAGGGAAGTAGTTGTTACAAGTGTTGTGTGAAGGAAAAGAGAAGAAAAAAAAGAAAGAAAATCTAATAAAAAGTAGGGTGAAGGAGAAAGACAATGAAAAGGAAGTACGGTATTGAAAGAGTGTTGTGAAGGAGAATAAAAAAAAAGAAAATTAATAAAAAGACAGAAGTGAAAGACAAGAAGAAAGAAAGAAAGAAAAATAAGAAAGTCAATAAAAAATATGATTTTAAGGAGAAAAAGTAAGAAAAAATGTTAAGGAAGAAAGGTGGTAATAAAAAGAGTAGAGGGAAAGAGAACAAACGAAAAAAAATACAAAAACATTTTTGTGTCAAAGTGAAAGAAAGAAAAAAAGATAGTCAATCAAAAGATTGATGTAAAGAAGGAAGAAAGACAGAGACAGAGAGGGGAAAAACGTAAATGGAAAAAAAAAGAAAGAAAGGAAGAGAAAAAGAAAGAGAAAGAAAGAAAGAAAAATGGAGAATGTTATCAGAAACAGTGGTCCAAAACAGAAAGGAGAAGGGAAGAAAGAAAGGAAATAGGAGGAAAGGAAGAAAAAGGGAGAAAAAGAGGAGAGAGAGAGAGAGAGAGAGAGAGAGAGAGAGAGAGAGAGAGAGAGAGAGAAGAAATAAGTAGATAAAAAAGAACAATGAATGAAGGGAAGAAAAAAGAGAAAGAACGAAAGAAAGGATGGATGAAAGAAAAGAAGAAAGAAAGAACGGGAAAAAGATAGCATTTCTGTGATAGTGGGAAATGCAAACCACTTTCGCTTTCACTTTCAAATGTGTTCCCTCTTTTTTGTTTTCTTCTTCATCTCTGCCTCATTAATCTACATCGAGAACAACCTAAAACGTGTAGCAAAAAGGTGTGTGGGGAAGGCTGTGAATCATTTGTCCCTTTTGCTCTTTCGACAAGAGAAACACAAAAGGGAGCTGATCAGCTGGGAGGGATATATTAACCTATGTTCGAAGACATGTTCGCATGCGTAAGGGAATAACCACTTAATACAACTATAATACATCCCACATCTACGCACAAGTATACACCAAACACCAGCACGAAGACATCATTGCATTTGTAATAATTTTCATAGAAGTAAATATGTTGTCCCTACTACATAAAACAGTCAAATATTCGCGGATATTGAGTGCATTTGTAAATATTCGACTGATTGGTAAATATATAAGTGCATCAATTGTTTTGCGAATAACAATCTATAGAAATAAATGCTTAAGGTAACATGCCATGAAGAAAGCCTGCCCGGCTGACCATTACTATTATAGACCATTACTAGTGTAGTGAATTTGATCTTCATTGTGTGCCTTATATAATGATATCTAATACTTGTCAATAACTAGATCACCTTATCATGTCAATAGGGAGTCATGGTTAGTAAGTTAATCCCTCAGACCATTATTACTGTGCTGACGTCGCTCTTCATTTCGTCCTCTTATGGTAAATAAAGATGGTAAATACTTATAAGACAGATGCCCCTATTCCCCCGAACCCCCATAAGAATAGGATGTATCACAAGGTTGATTTAATGTGGGGATTCCACACCCGTAAACGTATGGCTATAGGCACATCAAACATTTTCTTTAGTCTTCGCAACTATTGTCGCAAGGGTATAAGAGGGCTGGTTTTTATTTTTTAGGACAGGTCTTGAATCCCATAGACTTGACTACACAAATAAGTACCACGCTTCATGTAAAACATCCTTGGCTCTGGCATCGCATCTGTATCCTTCTGGTCAAAATGGTCAGAAACTCCAGGGCGAATCCAGTTTGTTGCAATAAATTAATATTTTCTTTAATCTTAATGTCTGTTACTTTTCATTACAACTACTCTGACCCTCTACGACAGAAAGTAAACGTCGTAGATCAGAAATAAAGAATAAGCTCTGGATGAACTTGCACCATTTTACTCTGGTACCTTTGTCTATGTACGTCAGTTTCTCTATCGGTTGAGCTACTTGTGCTCTCACGGTTAGCGGAAGATCAAATCCAAGCATTGTCAATCCATATTTTGTTTTATTTCATATTTCAGTTTCAATCTAAGCGGAACTCCACTCAGACTATCAGTTTGCAGCAGCGAGTAAATAACGCACCCATAAAAGTTCGGGTGATTTAGACAGACTCCCCCCTCCCGAAACGAAACGAATGTAGCATAAAGTTTTGCCGCTATCACAAGTGAACAGTATCTCTTGAGAGTGGTAAACTTTGTGAGACAGTAATCTAACTCACAACAGTACTTTTTCGAAGGGGATAATGGGAGCTAGTTGAGAGAGTAATTGTATATGTAATTATACACACACACACACACACACACACACACACACACACATATATATATATATATATATATATATATATATATATATATATATATATATATAAGCACAAATAAACAGGGAGCAAATATACACACAGTCACAAACACACACAAACACTCTTATATGGTTGTATTGTTCGACGCAGTGCCACGTTGAAATTCAAGCAAGTGGGGCAGATTACTTTGAAAACCAGCATTCGATATACTGACTTTTATCTAAACTCGAACACTGACCACTGGAGTAACTGGGAAATATGTAAATACTTTACACACACACACACACACACACACACACGTTCAATAAAATGGTGTATATGTGTTTATGTACGCGTGTGTAGATAGACAAAAATACAGAGACGCAAACATACATATGTTTGGAGAGATGGTCACCCATAAGCGTGGAGAGCGGGGCTAATCCTATAAATGTTCACACATTATGTCTTTAGCACAACAACGCCGCAAAATAACAGACCGGACAACAGCAACAAGAAAAAAGAATCAGGAACAAAGAGAGAAAGTTCGAGAAGGTGTCGGGCGTGGGCCTTAATATCCTGTCCTGACGGCTTTTAATATCCGTTATGCGTCTGTTGCCCATTGCAGCGTGTGGCTACCGAGAAGAAAGAGGCTAAACCGGAAACGCTCTCCACACAACTGATGGGGGTGACCATTGCGAGCAAGAGAGGAAAACAACAAACAAACAAAGTATTAATGTAAAACATAAGCCGAACAAACAAAATCAATCATAAAACAAAGAAGAAAAAACGAAAAATAGACGAAGGGGGCAAGCATCTCAAAAAGAACGCAAAAAGCATTCCTAACAATCAAAACAGACGAATTAAATCAAAAAGTAAAGAGTTACCTCCCTTACTATGGTCAACATTAAAAAAGAGGGCTGATCTCCACTCCTGAATAAACAGAAAAAAAACCCTGTTCTCTCCACCTGAATAATTACCTGAGAAATTAAAGGTTGAACAAGGAGAGGACGGGTTAAGCCGAAGTAAAACAAACATGTTGTTGCATAAAAGCAAGAAAAAAGGCAAATCATCAAAATATAAAATTAAATTCAAATTAAACATAAACTAAAAAGTATAAAATATAACTTTTCCTTCCTATCCAGCTCCATTACTGACACACTTAATCGAGTTCATAAATAAACCAATGAAGTTCTCTCTCTCTCTCTCTCTCTCTCACACACACACACACACATACATACCTGCACGCGTGCACAGAGAGAGAGAGAGAGAGAGAGAGAGAGAGAGAGAGAGAGAGAGAGAGAGAGAAAGAGATATTTGGTGCTAGGGGGATTGACCATAAAAATACTCATCTTGACACACAATAGTTTCCACCGTCTTCTTGAAATAGTTTTCTTGTATACAATTGTTGTTTAAAGATTCAATGCATTATCGGATGGCAAAAGTCATGTCTACACCGGGTTCACGCATTCTGTTCAAATTCACCCAACTTTTAGGTAACAGCTCATATATTACAAAAAATTTATGCTGAAAAATAAATGTTTCATGTTTAAAATAAATACTGATTTTTTGATGTAACTACGTGTGTAAATGTAAGATGAGGAAGCCACTCATTATGATCACAGATAATTTTGTCAGGCAGTTAATGCTATCAGTGCCAATCACTTTTTCTAAAAGACCATGCCTTAATTGCAACCAAAACAAGTACTCTTGAACAAACTGCACCAAAGCAGGGATTGTCAAAATCCAGGGAACTGGCAATGCCATTATTGTGGAATAAGAAGATAAATCTGTAAATCACATAATTACATAGTTAGCCAGACCAGCAGTAGCACAAAAATAGAGATGACAGGGTAGCAACCGCCACACACTGGCAACTATGCAAACGGCTGGGGTCCACCAATACTATTAGGACGAACCAAAGTCTACCCTTAAAAGTAGGGATTCGAAAGTACTCTCTGATTTTGATATTCGGACGGTCCAACCCATCAAAGCAAGAAGACCAGATCTGGTTGTCGTGAATAAGGAGAAAAGGACCGGCCAAATGGTGGATGTGGCTGTACTAGTGGACCACAAAGTGAACATGAAGGAGAATGAGTGATTGCAAGAATACCAGAAGCTGAGAAAAGTGTGAAATATGGAGGTTGAGAGAGTGCCCATAAAAGTAGGCGTGATTGAAACCGTATCTCAAGCATTACAATCAAGATAAAATGCTTTAGAAATGAGAGGAAGGGTTGATATCATAAGACCACGGCGTCGCAGGGGTCCGTGAGAATACCGAGAAAGGTGCTGAAGATTTGAGATTTGCTGTCATTCAGTCTTCAGCGATGATCACCAGGGGAACAAATGACTACCACTACTACTACTAATGATAATTCATTATTATTATTATTATTATTATTATTATTATTATTATTATTATTATTATTTTGCTATCTCACACCAGTTGCCTGGTGGTAACCGCTGGAGTTTGAGTGACAGCAAGTCTCCTCAAGTCTCCAGTCTTTCTTTTTTTTTACTCATAGGTCGCAGTAATACTGCGATTTACAGTTTCACACCGGTTGCCCTGTGGTCATCCCTGAAGGCTGAGTGACAATAAGTCTCCCCAGGTCTTCAGCCAACATCTCTCCTCTCTTTCGCCTATTATGTCAGTGCTGCAATTTGCATTTACGCTTTCATTTCCCTTCCTCTGTTGGGTCACTGTTGACAGTTAACGTTGCAGTCCTCATATTTCTAGCACTGTCCTCAGTATCCGTGCAGTTCCCAGTAGTGCCGTGGTATTATTATTATTATTATTATTATTATTATTATTATTATTATTATTATTATTATTATTATTATCCGCATTTTCACACCAGTTGCCTAATGGTTACCGCTGGGGACTGAGTGACAGCGAGTCTCAACAAGTTTCCACCCCTCCTCTTTGCACTCTCACAGTCCACAGCATTGCTGTGGTTTGTGGCAGCGCAGTTATTTGTGCCACCCTAGCATACCCCTTTCTTTGCTGTTAGGTTTTTACTAAAAGCTGGGGTCACAGGTCTCACATTTCCTGTACTCTCCTCAGTATCCATGCATCTCTCAGTAGTGCTGTGGTCTGTACAGTTTCAATCGTTCCTCTTATCCCAATTCCTCCATTCTCATTTTCAGAGTCTTAGGTACGGTTTCGAGTGCACTCACAACTACTGGTACCACCTTGACTTCCATGTTCCACACCTTCTTCAGTTCCTTTACCAGGTCCTGGTATTTCCCTAGCTTTTCACTCTCTTCTGCATTTACTCTGTGATCCGCAGGCACTGCTACATCTATCATTTATCAGGTTCTCCTTTTCGTGTCCACAATCACCAGGTCCGATCTTCTTGGTTGGATGGGGTGATCAGTTTCGATAGTCATAACGTTTCCCTATCTGTGCTATGAAAATAAAGATGAACATCTGGAAGTTATAATCCGGGTGAGGCGATAAAATCAGGCATGGCTGATCAAGTGTGGGAGAAAAAGTGTGATCACCAACCCTGTGGAATGAAGTCAGAATACAGACTTTAACCACCTCTTCAGTGGGCCTACCATAGAAATGAAACCTTATGAGAGCCTTTACTTATGAAAGAAATGACAATAAGCTTAAAACTGAAATCCCACGACACCTTCTGATTACATAAACAGGTAATACAAATGGTTCACTGGTTCTGTAGTTGAGTCAGACAAGTGACTTAAACAGGAAGACAAATGATACGAGATATTTTCTGGCAAGGACAGCGGAATGAGAACAATATACCCTCTTGGATTGAATAAAAGATTCGGTTCGTAATTCCAAGAAGGTCAATAACTACGACAGACGAAGGCTCTAAAGTACAAAGGCTGAAATGTTACGGATATAACAGCCATCATCTTTGAAGTTCAGGCAAAAATAAGAAACCGTGAGCTAGAACTCACCACCTTGTTTTTTTTTTTCATTTTTTCATTGGGTGTGGCTGGCCATTTATGTGTGGTGCGTATAGGGCGTGCAAATGGAGCTAGAGGGTCGAAATTCAAACATATGCTCCTTATTATGCCTAGGATTTTCAAAAGATTTCCTGCCCTTGGCAGATTATAGTTGGAGGATTCAATTTTCAATGTAAATTTATTGTAAATTTTATTTAATTTAAATTAGCCTTTTAGTTTGTGTCCGGTTGTTATGCTTGTTATTCGGAAAATTCGGACTTTTAAGTGTTGACGAGAGAAGTGACGTATTCGTTGATTACCCCTTTTCCCAACTTTTTAGTTGATCACCATGCTGCCAAGACGTATTGGTCGCGTGACGGTTTTCATAGAATGACTACTGAGGCCTGTAACATTTGTTGATTACAGAGTATTACCACATGTAGCCCATGTATTAGTACTCATGTATCTAACCATATTAGGAATGGAATCAAAATCAAGGTGTATGCACATGTATATCTGCATTTATAATTACAGGCGTTGTTCTACATGTGTGATTAAGGCAGGTCATTAAAAGGAAAGCTGAAAAAAATCCAACAAAAAGAAAAGCATTTAGAGAATAACAGGAAATAAAAATTAGTTAAACCAGGTGATAAATAGAAGAGAAAAAGCAACAAAAAAATGTGAAAAAAATAAAAGCTTTTGTGTTTGTATTGAAAGCTGTTTTTGAAAATCATTCACCGAGAGAAAACAAACAAGGGGAAGTAACCGATAAGAGGTAATTGAGTAGAGGGCGCTGGTTAGGGATGAGAGCTGGCTAAAGTTGAAGTGGGACGAGGAGTCTATGAAAGAATTAAATATAACGTATGTAGGAAAGGAAAACAGAAAGAAAGGGTTAATAAGAGGAAGCTTCTAACATAGGGCAAATAAAGTGGAGACAAAGAGAAAAAGATGATTAGACAGAAAAAGGGAGAGAGAGAGAGAAATGAATAGAGAAGAAGGTTGTAAAATGTCTACCAGAGAGAGAGAGAGAGAGAGAGAGAGAGAGAGAGAGAGAGAGAGAGAGAGAGAGAGAGGGGGGTAAGGAAGTAAAAATTGATAAAGAGACACGATGGTATAGTAGGAAAATCTTTGAAAAAAAACAGAAACGTTTCAGATTGAAGGGAAAACTTTTGAAAAGATGTTGATTCAGTTCAGTCATTCCCAACCCTTTTCGGTCACGCCCCCTTTAGAGCCGTTCTCAAGTTCTGGAGTTCTGTGTCAAACAGGGATACAATACGTAAAGATATTCATTTATAATTATATCACGTCCCTTTTCAAATGTGCTGAGGCCAACAAGTGGGTCGTATGGCCCTCGCTGTGTACGATTGAAAACGAATTTATCTAATTACAATTTAAGAAATCTCTTCCCGTGTGTGTGTGTACCACCAGAAATTATTTCTAACTATCAATCGGATCATCGTAAGCCCACAACTGTCCCGACCAACCAGCCAAGTGGGCTACATATTCTTTTCTCTTTGAGTATATATGTCTGTCTATCTGTGTGTGTGTATGTGTTCGGCGTTTGTCTAAGAACGTTTTTTTGTTTATTCAAAAAAGCGCTTTTTTTGGTCTCTGTGATCATTTAGTGGCCAACAATGCCCAAATCTCGAGCTGTTTTTTAAAAAGATAATTTTAGATAAAGCATCTATTTTCTAAGACAATTTTAGATGACTTTTCAGATAACTAATTTTTGAACATGCGTGGTCCATGGGGATCCATTTATACGAAGTACAGCTATCTAAAGATCGATTGGGCCCCTATCAAGATTGGCCTTGGAAGTAACAGCCTTTTGTTGCTAGCCCTAGGTCAGGTAAGATGGTTATGAGATAGTGGTGAGCCTAAGTGCTCTCTAATACTCGTCTTCGCTAATCAACGAGGCATACAAGAGAAGAAACATTTCGCCAAGATATTTGGCGATGGGACATGATGCAGGAAGAAGTGTATTCATGCCTTTCTCAAGGGCATCATATTTTCAGTCGAAATTCGATTCTGATATCGCTTTCTATGCTACCCATAAGCAAATTGTTTCTATAAAAAACCGTAAGCTGAAAGGACGCAAGGCGAAAAAGCAATTACCAGTAATTCATACGTGGAAAACTTTTGCGTTTCACGACACTAAACAATGGTAGGGATAGTATGTTAGGCTGAGTCTTTGGAGGTTGGGTTTGTCGGGGTACAGGAGACTAGAGTATAAGAAGAGGGAAGAGGGTGTGCGTAGTTCTTAAACAAGTGCTGAACGCTATTTTCACTTTCTGCCTTTTTTTCTGTAAAACCTGGGAGTTGGTGTAAAGCGAACTTTAAAATCAGGGATTATCTATCTATCTATCTATAGATAAATGAATAGGAATTTAAAAATGAGGAGAACTAGAATATACGTTCATTCCCAAATACACACACACAAACACATACACACACTCATATATATGAATGCGAATGTGTGTATGTGTGTATGTTTGTGAGCCAAGAGAAATCGGAAGGCACGTATCAAAGTTTGTTTCACAAATGTCAAGAGCAGATAAAAAACAAATTGTGATCAAAGCGAATGAGAGAAACAGAAAAGGAAATCCAATTTTTTCTTGGATTGATTCTGAGAGTGAGAGTTGCCAAGATCGGGAAAGGTCGGAGGGGAGGGGAAATAAGTGACAAAGGAAAGAAAGAATAAAACATACAAAATCGAGAAAGAAAGAGAAAGACGAGGGAATGAGAAAGAGAGAAAGTGAGAAAAGGAAGAAGAAAGAGAAGAAGAAAGAAGAGTTTGAGACGGACAGTGAATTAACAGGCAAGGACTTGAGCAGTTGTTCTCAGTTCTTTTCCCATCCGATCAAAATTCCCTGCTTTATTCCGCCACCCAATATCAAAGATTCATACTAGCGACACAAGAACAATAGGAATAACCCATTTTTTTACCCCCCCTCTCATTTCATGTCTTACTGTTATAAATGTATTTCATTTGGTAGATTCCATTATAAAATATAGGAACGTGACAATTTAAACAAACACTCAAGGCTCATTTAAACTCACTTTGAAGTGGAATGCAATCTTGACCCCCTCCGTGATTGAGAATCACTGGACAAAAGGGTGTCACAGAGAGAAATGGAACGGGAAGATCGCTGAGAAGTTTCTTGGGAATTCAGTGTTTGCTGGAGGAGATAAAAAGTTGTTATTCGGATAAATTAAAGACAAAGATGAGAAAAAACCCCAAAGACATTGTGTGAGCAGACAGATAGACATATAGATACGAGACCATACATATACTTTTTTCAAATTTGTTGACAAAGATGAAGTAATTTTGGGTCTGGAATTAAAAGAAGTTAAAGAGTAGTAGGTGGTCAATGTTAAGGCAAAAGAAAATGGACATGTGAGAAAATTGAAAAAAGAAATTAAAAAAACAAACATTTTGGCGTACGAATGATCTAAACATTTAATAAGCATATATTCTTCTCTGTTTGTGTTCACGCCTCTCATTGGTTAGTTTACCTTCCTATTTGGACATAACAATGAAGATTCAGTCATAGAAACTCTTGAAAGTTTATGTCTGATCACACATTAAAACTGCTTGAATTGAATTGAGACTCAAAAAATCAAAAAATAGGATACTTGAATTATTAAAAATAATTACCTAATGCAGTAGGTTTCTTAGTGCCAACCCACATATAAATAGCCGTGTCGTTTTCACGAGTACATGCAAATATCAATGAGAGAGAGAGAGAGAGAGAGAGAGAGAGAGAGAGAGAGAGAGAGAGAGAGAGAGAGAGAGAGAGAGAGAGAGAGAGAGGGGGGGACTGAACTTGTATGAGAAGGAGGAAAAAGAAACTAAGAACGAAAGAAGTAAAAGAGCAAGTAAAAGAAAGAGTAACATTCAAGAGGTGGTGGTAGGTGACATGGTAGAAGACTCAAACCTCAAATGAAGAGGGGAGAGAAGATAGAGTGGAGAATTAGAAGAAGCAGGGAAAAGTAAAGGAGAGGAGGAGGAGGCGGACGGAACGAGAGGAAGAGGAAGAGAAAGAAGACGAAAGGGAGGAGATTGAAGAAGATGGAAGGGAGAAAGCGGGGGAAAAAGGAGGAGAAAAATGAAAGAGAGGAAACAAAAGGGAGAAGGAAGCGGACGCGAGGGAAAGAGAGGGGGAGAGGAGATCAGAAAGGACAAGGGGGATAAAAAGGAGGAAAAGGAGGAAGACTCAAGTGAGAAGGAATAAAATGAAAGAGGGAAGGAAGTAGAAAATGAAAAGGAGAAGAAGGAGGAGAAAGAAGATGCATGGGAGGAGGAGGAACGAAAAGGGATAAAAAAAGTGTTAAAACAATATGAAGAAAATCGACTAGACAGAATACAAAGGCCAAACAAACACAGACGGTTAATGGCCGTGTTGAACACGGACATTTGCCAAATTGGGGATCAGCCACACCTGAAACAACCAAAGAAAAAATGATTGAAAAATACAAACGGATTTTGTAAACATGTTTATACACAAAAGAAAATATAACAAGACCAGGGTTATATTCGTAGAATGTTGAACTATTTTTTGTCGCGTATCAATCTTGATTTTTTTCATTGGCACTACTTACACAGTTTTTCACTTCCTTAATGGAAGCCGGATCCTTGTTTTTTTTTCAAAAGTTTATTAAAGACCGAGAGATTCGTAAGATGGTAAAAATACTAGTCGATAATAATAATAATAATAAAAATAATAAAAATAATAATAATAATAATAATAATAATAACAACAACAATATTAATAATAATAATAATGATGATAATAATAATAATAATAATAATAACAACAACAACAATAATAATAATAATAATGATGATAATAATAATAATAATAATAATAATAATAATAATAATAATAATAATAATAATAATAATCTTATTATAGTCGCCAGAGGATTTTCTGTCCGTTCGTACGTTTGTACGTAACAGCCTCCACCAAAAACAACGCGATAAAAATCCCTGAAATTTTCTGTGTGTACCAACGTGACCCCGGGAAAGGTCCTTAGCACATAAGTTGAAATCACGTCGTGAAATATGTTTTTTTTGCAGGTGATTTACACTGTAAATGCTCGCTCAAACTGACTCATTTTTTGTTCCCGCTTAACTAGCTGAATCCACTGAGTATTTGCACACCGAATGGGGACTTCGTACAGTTCATAGAGAAAAGGGTAGAGTAAGAGGGAGAACGGTAGGTTTTTCAGTATTGTTCATAGAGAAGTGCTGAGAATGACTGTTTATTTTCTGCTAAGATTACATACATGTGAATTTAACTTTTTCCCGATATCGTAAAAAACTGTAACATTTACAATTATTAGTTTTTAAAAACAAATTAAATATCTATCTATCAATATAAATATCAATCTATCTATTTTATCAATTCTTCTCTCTTGACAGCAAGACTGGATCTAATTATCGTAAAACCAGAAAAATAAGACCTGCTAGATGGTAGATGTGACTGTGCTAGCGGACCACAGGGTGAAGATGAAAGAAAGCAATATATTAAGAAGATACCAGGACCTCGTTTTAAAAAAGGAGTGGTATATGAAAGTGTAAGTCGTACCCATAACAGTAGGTGCAGCTGGAACTGTGCAAAAACATTTTGACAGTGTTTTAAAAACCTCTTTTGTTCTGTGTCCCACCTCGATTGTTCAAACCTGTTGATCTCCCCCTCCTGATAACAAAAGTACTACAGCAAAAAGAACTACGTCTAATATACCTTTTAAAATACATGGCAAAACTTCAACCACTCTAAATACTGACAAATCTTTCGTTCACTGACACCACTCACCTGAAGTAGATAAATATCTGTTGAGAAACAAATTTCCAGTTTATGAATTTCAGGGCACTTACAAACATTTTTGTAATTTCTTTATAGCGCAACATTTAGTGACTACAACGCTATTATCCCATCACTTTGATACGTCACTAAGTAAGGGTTAAGCATTAGTTACTACGGAATTTCTCATATGATTAGGAATTAATAGTATTGTGTAATTAGGAATTAATAAGTCTCCACGCGACCTAGTTTTGAGCCAAAGATCATTTTTCGTTCCTCACCCCCAAATTCCAGATTGCCATTTTGTGGGGCGTGTACCACACTTGCAGAATCACTGCAGTAGAATACTGATAGGATGAATAAGAAATTGGAATAATAATAATAATAATAATAATAATAATAATAATAACAACAACAACAACAACAACAACAACAACAACAACAACAACAATAATAATAATAATAATGATAATAATAATAATGAGTTTTTACTTAAGAAAATAACATGCATTCAAAACTAATGCTTTGTAAGGAGAGCGTAATATTAACTTGAAGGTATTTTCTGCACAACTTCCTCCAAAGTATTACGAAAAAGAACACATTTTCTCACTTTAATACTTACTACATACATAAAAAGAAACGGAAAACAAAACGAGACAAAGAAAGAGGAAAACCAAAATTATTACCTTTAAGTAAAAGGCAGCTACAGTATGTGACACTCAGTTACCTGATAAAAACATTAATTCACTAAACGGTTGAAGAATTACCCTGTAAACCAGGGAAAAGGCGCTCACAGAAAATTTAGCCTGTGATATTAGCGTGCTAATAACCACTCAAAGCCTAAGAATAAGTCTAAACCAGGGCTTCGAATGTTGATTTTTTAAAATAAATATAGCAAACAGATCCTCCCCATTAGGGAAGTTAGCGTAATACGATCTTCTGAGCCGATTCTCAACCATTTGGCATTGTGACAGATTGTTAACCTTTAGCAACCTGTAGGGGACTTCCTGTCGAGCAAAAAGTGTGTCCTGCTACTGCAGGCGGCTCCGATCATCGGACAATGGTGTTTACATTTCGCAGAGGTGTTTTCATGTCAATTTCCTGTCATAAATGAACAGACACACGTCACAGGATTTCAAAGTTACCGAGAGGACAAAATCTTGGCTCCTTTGAAATAGAATGGAGAGTTCTAAAAAACGAGCTCCGTAAATATCGATGCTTTAAAAAAAAAAAAGAAAGAGTTTCATCCAGAAATAGCGTCAACAGTTGGCTGCCAAATTTGAAACCGCTTTGCCTAATCCGTACTAAAGTGTCTTACACTTCATCGCACGTGACGTCAACATACCCAGCGGACGTGCTCATTCGTCTACATCCACGTATTACATTGTAGATTTACACGTGCTTGCATCAACAAGAATGGTCTCTTTTTAGAATTGGAGAGAACAAATGCGAAAAAATAGGCGCCCAAAATAAAATTTGTTAAACACGACATAATAAAAAGAAAAAACAAAAACAAACAAACAAACAAAAATTAGGCCCATAACGACTGCAAGTCCCTAGTATTCAGTTTTAATAAAATAACTCCTGACCTTTCAAATCCGTTCCGTTACGTTTTATTTTCCATTCCATTTTTAGACACTTCCCTTTGATTAGCGGTTCGATCATGTCGATACACAATCCAGTCTCTTGAAAATTATTTACCCAGACAATAGCAGCTTGCACGGGTTACGCCCATGATCAGACACGACAGGGTAGGGGGTCAGGACATGCTGATGTCCAGACTGGTAGGGGAGCGCATATTTTATAAGTGAACTCATCACTCCGGGAGAAACATTTTTGATATGTATTGGAATATGTCTTACTTTTTGGTACCGATTGTCACTAGCATGGCACATGGGAAGGCACATATCTTCCCCGTTTTAATACACACACACACACACACACACACATACACACACACATATATATAGTCTAGAAAACTTTACAGCTTTAAACACTAAACATTAAACAACTTTTTTCAATATATATATATATATATATATATATATATATATATATATATATATATATATATATATAAACCATGATCAGTCGTTATGAGTTCACTGTTGCACAAAGGCCTTTCCCATATTCTCCTGATTGCGCTAATCGTTGTCCCCATGTCTTACCGGCAAACTTTCCTATCTAATCTCTCCTTTATGTGTCTGGTCTTTTCCTATTGCGTCCTACGGGCACCAATCGGTCAGTTTTTGCTTCATCTACTGTTCCTATCACTCGCTATTAAAGTCCCGAAAAAGATCATATTAATAGATAGAAAAACTTTTGAGGAGATTGAGGAATATATTCAGTAAGGTCAGGCGATGCAGCTAAAGAAAGACCACAGAAATGAAATGAGACGATTCATAACACCTGGAACACATAAGGTGTGAATAGAGACATTCCAAAGAGTAAAATTACCAATATGCTTAAGACGTAAAGTATTCAATCAATGCATAATACCTGCTACGGCGCTCGGGTGCGAAATCTGGAAACTTATGTAACCACTTCAAAAGAAAGTCAAAATAGCACAGAGGACAATGGAAATACTATTAGTTCAAACATATTCAGGCACCTTAATTAAACAAAAAGGTGCAGTACTCACAAAGCGTTTTGAAGTACTACCAAAACGAACGTGACAAATTGTATGATTTTTCTTGCAATTAATCTGAAAGGTGTGGAATAGGAAGATGTCAAGATGACTTTTTGTTTCACAATTGACAGTTGCATCGTAGACTTGAGGTTTTTAAAGCGTATCATCCTGGGCACTCGAAGTTGAAATATTAATGCATGTTGGACTACAGCTTTGAAAATCATTATTCTTGCTTCAATTCTTAAAAGACATCACTGTGGCGCAGTCATTTCTTTGGCAACACAGAGAACAGAACTTAGCTTAGTACATGGCCATGTAAAGGTGTCAGATTGCGTCGCGTGAATCTTTCAAGTAGCGTAAGAATGAAATTCTGGCTTTTCCTTGAGCTTGAAAACCGACCCGACACATGTTCACACCGATGCACACACACACACACACACACACTCACACACACACACACACACACACACACACACACACACACACATATATGTATGCAGAAATATTGTAATAACTTTAGCATTCGTTGGGGACTAACGGAAAGACTCTTGACGCGTTGGCACATTGAATAATTATGATATTATGTATCACAAAGGAATTTGCTCGGAGCACCTACTTACAAAATTCTACTTTGGACAGATTATTTATCTTTCTGATAGAGATATCATTTTTCCATATGTCTATATAACGTAAATTTTGTAGATTTGAAGACTTATCTCTGGTTAAACCGATTCTCCTTGAAGCACGAACACAGATGATTACTTTTCATAATAGATTTCAAATGGTTTCAAAAAATACTGTAAAGATCTGTGTATATAAAATGCAATATGTATTCATGTATCTTTTTTACATCACTACAAAGAGATGAGCGAACTTCAATCCTCTATATAGTGGACTCTTTTGGTGACTCAGTAGAAATAGAATTTTATGTTGAACTTGATGAAAAGTCCCTCTATGATTATTCCATTAATTTTGCTTTTAGTTTAGTTTAATGTTTACGAAGAATTCAACACGAATGAGAAAACTCGGAGTAACATAATGCTTTTGATATTTCAATTATTTAAATATGACCGTCATTTTTCGATTGCATGGGTAAGGAAGTATATTTATAAAATAATTCATTACAGTGAAAACTCGATTCTTTACACACTCAGGAGTAATTCTCTTGTTAGATTACTTTTTTGATTAAATCTTGCGTGACCACGGATCGCTTTTGAGAGATTATTTTAACTTTCAAGTCTCCTTGAAAAATAGACACAACCATTCCACTGAGCATACTTGAAAAAATGTATCTAAATTTGTTTTTATTGCAGAGAAATGTGGGTTTTAATCTTTCCATAACATGCATTAAGACAGTAGCCTGCTACCTTTAAATTTCGTCTCTTTACCGCGTGGAATATTTCGTTTTTTAAGCCCAACCCTCTCATCAGTTATTCTTAGCATAATTAAAGGAAAAAATTGAAGACAAAACGACCGAGAAAGACAAGGAATGGCCACCACACAGTCTCCGACTCTTTCGGGACTAAACTCTAATATCTAATTATATATTTATAATTGCTAATCATACAATAGGGCTACCTCAGCTTTCGTTCCCAAGGGGTAATTCTAAATACCAAAATCAGGAAAGCTGGTCTGGGAGAGATTTCGTTCCGTTTCAATTTGATTGGCTCGCGTAATGAGTTAAAATCACATCCTCAGACGAACACACACGTGTTATAAATACACCACTAATCACTTGGGTATCTATATAATAGTATTACGATGGCTTATTGAGTGGGATGTGATTCAATCCACCCGGCGACTGTTTAAGAAATCATCAGAGAGTTGGAGAAGAGTGTGTAGGGGATGGGGGTGAGGGTGGAGGTGGGGATAATTTATTGCGATTAATGAATCAAATTAAAATTATTTAATCTGTCCGGGAAGATCTGAAGAAAAGGAGAAAGGAAAAAAAGAAGGGAAGAAAGGAAGAAGGAAAGGGCGTGAAGAGGGGAAAAGAGAGACGATAGAGAGAAGAAGAGAAAATAGTAGAAAAGAAAACAATAAAGAGAAAGAGACAAAGAGGGAAGGAGAATGAAAGGAAGAGAAAAAGGAAAAGGAGAGAACATAGAAGAAAAGAAAGAAAAAAAAATAAAGAAAAAGGGGGAAGACGGGGAGAGGGTTGGAAGGGAAAGAAATACGGAAAAAGAAAAAAACGAAAAAAAAGAGAGTGGTAGAAAAAATTAGAAAGAAAGATAGAGAAGAACAATGAAAGGAAAAGGAGTAAGGGAAAGGAGAAGACAATAAAGAGTGAAAGAAAGAAAGAAAGAAAGAAAGAGAGGAGAAAAGGGAAAGGCAGAGACAAATACAAAAATGAAAGATGGAAAAGAAGAAAGAGAGAGAGAGAACATAAGGGGGAAAGGAGAAAAAATAGGAAAAAGAACAGAAAAGAGAAGAAAAGAAGATGAAAATAAAGAAATAAAGGACTACAGCGAAGAAGAAGAAGAAGAAGGAGACGAAGAAGAAGAAGAAGAAGAAGAAGAAGAAGAAGAAGAAGAAGAAGAAGAAGAAGAAGAAGAAGAAGAAGAAGAGGGGAAAGGATGAAGAAAAGAACCACAAAAAGAAAGAAAGAAAGAAAGTGACGACAAAAGAAAGAAAAATGGTGATAGGGAGAAACAGACCAATAGGCAGAAAATCAAAGGATAAAAAGCCAATTATAAAGAGAACGAAGAAGGAAAAGGCCGGAAGGAGAGGAAAAACGAAAGAAGAGAAAAGAAAGAAGGGAGAAAAAGAGAAAAAAGGAAGAACAGAAGAAAAAAACCAAAAAAAAAAAATGAAGAGACCAAAAATACGGTGATGCGAAGAGAAAATGAAATAGCAAAAAAAAGGGGTCAATTATAAAGAACACAATACTGTTAGAAAGGAAAGGTAAAAGAAGATGGAAAGAAATTGAAAAAAGAGAGAAAAAGTTGGAAAGTATTCAAAAAAGAAAGAAAGGAAAGAAGAATAGAGGACAAAAATAAAAAAAGACAAGAGAAAAACCACAACAAAAATAAAAAGACAACAATAAAAGAAGAAGATAAAGAAAACAATATTATCAGTTCATTTTTTCTGACGTATCATCAAATGACTGACGACGATTTTGATTTGATTAAAGAAATTTCCGTAAATTACTTCTTAGAAATGAAGTCCTACCTCCCAAGTGGCCATTGTGCGCATGTGTGCTCTCAATATGCAGGGTTGGAACAAAATTACATTTTTGTCCGATTTTATCCGATTAATCGTATTTCCAAATATTCTTGTAACCTAAAAGTTGCATTAAGTAATTAGGCTTATTTAGAGGTAATTAGTCTTGAACAACGACTATTACTACTACTATTACAACAACAACAACAACAACAACAACAACAACAAAGACTAATACATCTACTCGTCTGAAAAATGATACGTTTAAGACGGGGATTTCGCTCATTCAGAGGGGTCACTTTTTTGGTGACACCGGTGACGTCAGGTACTACATCACGTCATATTGAACGTCATGCTGAATACCAAAACAAAACAATCAGTGGGTGAAAGGCGGGATGACTTTTCTGAAACAAAACCCCCCAAAACAAACGTTATTCATGTTGCTATAAAAATAATTTTCAAGTTTCAAAATGTTTTAAATCGAGATAAAAACACACCAGCAGACTAAAATACATACGGTTTAAGAAAGTTTTTTTTACAGCCAGTTTATTTATAAATAAGTCTTTAGGGACGAAGGAATTTATACACAATAGAAAAAAAAAAAGGACAGATGTGATGTCATTATAAACAGAGTATCATCTTCATTTTCAAATACAGACAAAGATGCTTATTTTGATCACTTCGGTCACGGTCTTTCAACAATAAACGGCTGAGAGTATTTAGCGAAAGAAAAAGCCTCTTGTGATCACTTTAGATAAATTGTTTGGAACCGACTGATTTTTATAACAATAACCATGATGAGTTCAATTAAATGAACAAGTAATGTCAATTTCTTTTTTATCAACAGAAAAAATGACTTCAATCCTATTCTGTTCGAAGCTTATCGAAAAAGACTTCTAAGCTCGGGATGACCAACAATATTATTCTTCATCTATAAACATTTACGTCTTATTGAAGGGGTAGAGAATGGTATTCATTTATTAAAATAATAAGACTGGACGATCTCATGTACTTTCTTCATTCTCTCCTACTACGGTTGTTCACAGGCGTGGGCAACAATTACGAACAATGAGTCAATGTTTTTCTTAAGGACTAGTAATATTATTGGAGCAATATCTATATTTATCTTATTTATGAGAGTTATTGTAAGCCAATATTTTATTAGTTTGACTACTTTCTACCTTCATGTCAATTTTTTGATTTTTTTGTTTGCTTTCAGCTTTGAATGACGATCTGACTAGAAGTTGTAATAAAAACAACTAAAAATCCAGACAGAGGAAACAAATAATCAAAATTAATAAAATGCTGAGTAAATGTTTGTTTATTCCTCTCTCCACCCAAATACTGAAATATACAATTAAGTATTTAATCTATTGAATATTCTGAATTAATATTTAGAGCCTTTAATGTATATTGTTTTAATTTTTGGGACACTTTATTTACAATCCACTCTTGATTGTGGCTGGGGATGAAATTAACTCTCCACTGATGTCTTTTTTTTTTATTCAAAACATTTAAAACTGCTTATTATTTCTTATAGTAACATAAATGATGATTTTTTTTCTAAACAAACATTTCGCATTCCAACCCCCTGATTGTTTTAGCATGACGAGACGTAGGACTTGATGTCACCGGTGTCAAGAAAAAAGTGACCTTTTGAAATGAGCAAAATCTCGGTCCAAAATGAATCAAAAGTACCCATGAATCATTTAAAACAGCTGTTTCCAATTTTTTTTTCTTACAGCCCCCTTAAGATGTTCTCTTTTCCGGTCCCCCAAATCCCTGCAAACAGGGAAGCACGAACAGATATAGAAAAAATCATTTATTATCAGTCCAGTCTGTATTTCCCTTCAAGTGTGTCATAGCCCCTGAGGGAGCGTATGAATCCCATTGAAGATGACTGATTCAAAATTATACCCAATTTGGAAACCTGCAACGGTTATTTTTTAAAAACCAGTGGTGCTTTGATTATGTCTTTTACAACAATTATTACAATTAAAACTAGCTGTATTGATATAGGTATACCCGACTTTTTGAAAATCCTCCCTACACCACTTTTCAACTTTTACGAAAGAAGGTGACCCCCCCCAAAGCGTTCAGTGCTTGTTTTTGGTCAAACTGTTACAGAGGGATCGTATACTCCCTTCCTCTCTATCCTATACCCCAGTCTACTGTATCTCTAACCATTCCAAACTCTGACGACTCAGCTTAGTATACTATCATCACCATTTTTTGGCCCAGGAACAATAGAATGCTCCCGCATAAATCAATAGTCGAACCCTTTGCTTCAAGCTATTTCAGCTTATGAAATGTTTTTAGAGGAAGATTCTGCTCTTGGATAGCGGGAAAACATGTTTTAATGCATACACTGTAATGAAGTAACTCCCAAGGAGGTTAAATAAGCAAAGAGATGAATATAAGTTAGATAGTTAAACGTATGGACTGGTAGTTAATAAATAAAAAGATATCTAGCTAGCCCGGTAGATAGACGGATAGATAGCATGATAATGAAATGAATAAATAAATAGATAGAATGAGTGAATAAATAAATAGATAAAATGAATAGATAGAGAGATGGGCAGGTAGGTAGATAGATATGTAAGATGGGTAGATATTACTTTATCAACATCGGCACTCGCCACACAGGCAAACTAGACCGGATCCAGCCTACTCTCCCCATTTGTACGAAATGAGGGTTCCTTTTATTTCCCTGATTTCACAACCCTTCATTCCGACAGCATCACAATACCTCTTCCAACACTGTTGGCAGAGATAAATTATATTTATGATGATGCTGATGATGGAAACAAACCATTTTGTTACTATTTCACGCTTAGCAACCAAGAAAATAAACAAAAATAATTAGAATCATAATGATATTAATATGAATCGTAATAATCATGGTCATGGCGAGAAATGACTAATTTTGTAAATATGGACATTAATAATGCAGGAAAATGTCAGTAAGTAGATTCTGAAAATAAGTAGAAGTTAAGGACGGGGAAAACAGACGATGACTTCACTTATCAAACTTTACATCAACATTTTCCCGTCATAAGCACCAACATGGCGGCGACCGAATCGAGAAAACCGCCAGAAAGTATTCTTCCCTGCGAAAATATTTCAAGAGTCGAAGTTTATCGTAAACTGTCTTAGATTCTTACGATTGGGATCGATTATTATTATTATCATCATCATCATCATCATCATCATCATTATTATTATTATTATTATTATTATTATTATTATTATTATTATTATTATTATTATTATTATTACCAGTTGCCTGTTGGTCATTGCTAGAGACTGAGTGACAGCAAGTTTCCTCGGATCTGCAACCCTCCTCTTATCTCTCCCTCACCTATCAACGTAGCACTGTGGCTCGTACCTCCACCACCGTTTGTGGCGTGTGTTGTGTGTTTTTGTTGATTTTTTTGCTGTTGTTGTTTTTATTGCTGGTGTTATCTTTATTACTATTATTCCAGTTGCCTGGTAGTCATTGCTAGGGACTGAGTGACAGCAAGTGTCCTCGAATCTTCTGTCCTCCTCTTTGCACTCTCACAGTCCACAGCAGTGTTGTGGTTTACAGTGGTCATCGTTGAAGGCTGAGTAACACTCTCATATCGTCCTCACCTATCACAACGGCGCTGTGGTTTGCACCGTTTCCACCATACCCCTTTCTTGGCTGTTAGGCCATTACTAACATATTATTATTATTATTATTATTATTATTATTATTATTATTATTATTATCTTTACACCAATAGGGCTGAACTGTCTCATGATTGGACATCACATATCTTGTTCGTAAGTCAGATTTAGGAAACCCAACCATGGTCCGTTATAGGTAAAGTGAATGATGCCAATTCGAGGTTTGTCAACTTTAAGTCTATTTCCTCTTATCACATATTGGAATCAGAATAAGTTATTTTCGAAACTTGTCATGAAATGCCAATATTGAGGCAATATTTTAGGAAAACATCAACAACGAGAAGATACAGAAAATTCAGTAATTAGTATGTATACACGCGTATGTGCACTTGTGTGTGCGTGTGTGTGCATGAGAATGTGAGAATACATTTTTACAGAGTATCAAAATATCAACTTCAAAAATCGTAAAGAAAGAAGCGCCACGGTCTATGCATCATCTGACGTTAATGAAGCAAGGATTACCTGGGTGTCAGAAAAGTCAAAAAATTGTTTGAAAAAAATAGTAAAAATCAGACAAATGAAAGAAACTTAGTAGACAATAAAACCTAGTTATAACTAACATTCATCCACTCTTGTCAAAGAGGACTGCATATATTTAAAAAAAAAAATAGAATCCTACAAGCATTCTTAACGTTTAAATTTCCTGATCATTACTGTTTTTTTTTTGTTGCTTTGCACTGACGGAAAAAAAGAGAGACTTTCTGTTTCCTTAAGGATATTACACTTGAAAAAGGCTGTGGAATCGATCGACAGAAGTCGATTGTTATGGGATCCACAAAATCATCAAGAAAACTGAGTTCGATCGTCCGAAAAAAAACTTTTCAATAACATAACATAGAAATTCTATTTCTCCTTCACTTAAGGAGTTCACTATATAAAGATGGGCAGTTCGCACATCTCTATGTGGTGGACTCTTCTGGTGATGTAGAAAACTGTTACACACGAAACATATATGGATACACGCTGCGTTTCATAAATGTGGATGCTAGATAGATATAAATTTGAGGCAGATTATGAGTGAATTTGCTCTTGTATTTGCTTTGACGGTTTGCTTTCTCGAAGAAATGACTTTTGAAGTAAATGTCAGTAAACGTCAAGTTTTATAATCATCGATCGTGACGATCAATAAAAGTCTTATCTCCGGCACAGACCTTCATACAAAATGTTGGGAAATGTTTATAATTGTGACAACCACGTTAAAAATACAATAAAAATGTGCGTACGTGTCATCATTCTCAATTTATACACCCACATCCGGTTTGCCAGGCCTGTCAAAGTTTTGTTCTGTTTATGGCACCTGGTATTTATCAATGGTCATTCGTCTAGGTACTGACCGGGCTCAACGTTACTTAACTTGCGCTATCTTACGGAAACCGATGCATGCAACTTTTTAGTCTCCATCCTAGTGCTTGTGCCGAGTGCTCCGTGGAGAGGCATTGAATACCATTTTAAAAGTCTTTGGTATAATTTGGTCACAGACTGAAATCGAACCGGTACTCCAAAACTGGGTCACGGCGATTGGAGTGATAGAATTGTAAGACATATTTTATTGCTATTTCCCACCACAATCTGCACGACCCAACCTACACTCAGTTTGTGGGGTTCATTCAAGATGGGGACTGAGTTCAATCTTCACAGGATGACCCTCACTAGTGGCCGTTTGTCAGACTAAGCTAAACTTGATAAATACCTATCGAGAGAAGTAAGAATCAGGCTTTCTACTACAACATCAAGCAGATGTTTACATAATGACCTTTGAGGGGTGCATACCTCTAATTTGCCGACGTGGACGTTCAGGCCTTATATTTGACTACAAAATGGGCGTGAGTGCCGAACGATGGAAGAAATTTGCCGACAGACTGAGCAATTGCGCCCCCCCCCTGATTCACACCTGACATCAAGAAAACGATTAAAAATACGATAAAAATGTAAGGAATTTTTATTGGTATTCCCCTTACAACCCGCACGACCCGACTGAGTCCCAGTTTGAGATTTATTCCTTTTCAATCTGCCGTTTTATAACAGAAGATGTGAAATTGAAACTTGGTTTTTTCTTCTTTTTCTTCGGCATTTATCATTTCTATATGAGCTTGAAGGACGTCAGATACGAAATGGCGTCTTTAGTTTTTCGCTTTGACGCCCGGCTGAAGCGCCATGTTGTTTTTTCCTTTTGCAATCTGTTAGGAAAAGGGGAGGGGAAACATTTACTTAAGATTTGGCGATTAAACCGGAAAGATAGGGAACTACTGCAGAGTTGGGTTACTATAGCAACGGAAAAAATAAAATGAGTAATACACACACACACACACACACACACACACGCGCACACCAAACACACACATATATATCGAAAGAAGATTTAAAAGAAAAACAAGTAGAAGTCCTATGTGAGTGCCCTTGCACTTATTATCAACGTATTTAGTCATAGACACTGACAAACACCATGAAGGGTATCTATTTTCATGTGACTTATTATTATTAAGTTTTTGACTACTTTGCCTTAATTTTGATTCAAGTTGTTTTTTCTATCATTCAACCATCGAAGCTTCCGTAGCAAATTTGGCATAGCGGCTAGTGGGTTTAATCAGGCTTTCTTGTACTAAGAGAGACATGAATTCGAGTCTCACTGGGAGCTTATCCTTTATTTACCGATCCGCACTGTTCACTCGCCGACAATTTCAGTTAAGTTGTAATAAAAAAAATCCAATAAAAATCAATAAGAAGGTAAATAGTTGCGAAAAATTAATAATATTGTGTTTCAGTATTTCATCTGATAAAGATGAATGATAAAACTTATTCTCTACATACACGAAAATCTAAAGGGATCTAATCAGCTTTTGGTTGAACGTCTTATTATATTCATAAAAATCTCCAATCATGTCACTACTCATTATAAGAGAGATTTCGTTGCTTCCAACATTTATAAATCCTCGCCTAGTCAAGCAGAAGATCACCAAAATGAGGCCCCTAGTGGATACCAAACTCACTACAGGGGTTTTCGAGACTAGCTTGATAATCATTACTCTATAATGAGGTACCCTTTCAACATTAAAGGTCGAACAATTACTGCAACAAGCCAAATTCAAAACGATGCACTGCAGGTGTTGATCAAGGCTAGTCCGACGAATTCGACACCCCAATCGTAGGTTAAAAAATGGTCTAACATCACACAAATAAACACGATATCTATATGAAAATTTTTTCATGAAAAACCCAAATAATCCCAAGTGATCATAAATCATCCTTAAAAACAAACGACAGCAATAACTTATTTCTTTCATGTAATATATGTAAGATGCCTGTAAGTGAAAATGCCGAATCGTGCACTTCCTTATTTTACATGCTTCAAAGTTTTTTGCTTTTTTATTTACACATTTATTTGTGAAAATATTTGTGCTCATTTGGATACCCCTCATCCTGCTTAAAATCTTGGGTCTGTCGTTGCACTGACATTTGTCTGTATCCACGACACTGTCATCTGTTTAAGAAATTCAACATTCTTTTCAATCTTTGTCGACAAAGTTGAAGACGTATGTGTCCCCTTCTGCCCATCCGTCCGTCTAAACGTCCACCCGCTATTTTCAAAAGTTCTCAATGAATTTAGATACGATTTTGTCGAAGGGTGGACCGTGGGCTACTAAAAAGTAATTAAGGTTTTGGGACCGATCCAGGAATTTGTTTTCAATTAAGAGGGATCTTTATTATTCTGAATGGAAAGAGGTTAAAATAAAGAGTTGACAAGGAACTGAATTTCAAGGAAGTAACTTTTGTACATTCAATTCTTTCCCTTGTTCTCGATACTTTATTTCCATTTGATCTTTAGTTAATGCACGGCGTTCGCAGAGGTATGCGCTCTCTGAGTGTTTCACAGTTATTAGTTCGTTATCGTTTGTCTGTTTGCTTCGTCCTCTGTGTTTGTCTTTTTGCTTTGTCGTCTGCATTCACCGGGAATGAGAATCTAAGAGGCAGATATGCTGGGAAGTTGATAGTAAACACTGAGATATGTCTTCAAGTTTGACACAAATGGATGAGAGATTTGATTCTCAATAGAGATTAGACACTTGTTGTATTTTGCTGCTTTCTTCGCGGAAGATCTGATCCAAACACCCCCGCCTTACTCATCATTTCTTCGTTTTCTTCTTCATTATAACATAAATTGACTTTTCTCTCTCTCTTTCTCTCTTTCTTTTTCATTCATTCTTCCCCTCTTTCTCTAATCTTATCATCACCTCTCCTTTCTTTCCTTCTCTTTCTTTCTTTCTTTCTTTCTTTCGAATAGGTTCACAAAGACATTGAAAGAACTGAAATCCTTGGAAAAATTGAAATCAACCAGGCGACTAAAATCAACAAGAAGTGTGTTTGAGTATGGAGGAGACTTTCTGTCACTTGATATCTCGTGGAAACCAACCGTGAAAACTCAACGAGTAGAAAATTTTAAAATAATACCTAAACTGAATAAACAGCACAGAAGGAAAATGGCCTTAGTAATCTTTCGAAGTTTCAGTATGAATTCACAGACTCCCGTTATTACGGCATCTGCATGGATTTATACGAAGTGTATTAATAATGAGAACCTGAAAAGTATAGACAAAAATTACTTTTTATTACCCTTTCACAGTCTGATGCCCCATATTTGGGCTGCAGGTCTGCAAATAAAATGAATGAACCTAAAAGTTTTTTCAAAACAATCCACAAAACCCCTCAAATGCTGTTCCTGCATACTTATCTCCGACAATAGTCTCGCGAGAATATAGGGACAGCCCTACCGTTAGAACGCTTGTGCTGTCATGTAGTGCCGTTAGAACGAGAGTTTACTGTACATCATTCTTGTTTTTTCTTATCGTACAGTTGATCTGTAAAAAGCTGAAACCATGACTCTCTCATCTGATGCGCTGGGGATTTGCATACTCCATGTAACAGTGTGAAATTGTTTTAGCGTTTAGTTACCGTTTGAGAGAATGCAACTGCATCACTGTATGAGAAACTATCAGGGCTGATATCTTACGGACTCAACTCGGCAATGGTGGAAATCTGATAGAAAAGAGGCAAAAGAGGGTGTGAGAATATGGCAAAAACAACTGTTTATACCCAACAGGACCAATCAAAAACACCACAAGGGGGTTGCTTCGTAGCTGTAAACCAGAGAAATTTCGCTGAAAGAAAGTTCCACAAGCAAAAGGGAACCAAGTGCAGATTCTAACAAATGGAATCGCAGATTTAACTAGAAAGCCCTCAGACTGTGCACGCCTCTACCAACGCTACACATTAGCTAAACGAAAATCAGTTCATATATAGCAACAATGACATGGGTCAGTTGGTAAGTGTGTGAGTTTTGATTTTCCGTATTTCAGAGAAAATTATTTAAGAGCCGTATAAGTGATAAAAATTAAGCCACACATATATCAATTGTCAATATGCATTTTTGCCTGTCGCGCTTATGTTATCGGTGATTTTTGGTGACGTGAATTTGTAGAAGTTATATTTTTATGTTACTTAAACTTGGTAAATTGAATGTTTGCCTAATTTTACCTTTAGAGTAGTTTATTATTCATGAAAAAATGAACATACACAACATGATATTTGGCGTTTAGTCACCGTTGAAGAGTATTTATATATATATATATATATATATATATATATATATATATATATATATATATATATATATATATATATATATATATATTGATTAAAGACAATATTCATTCGAGGAAACGTAATGTCATTAAAATGTCGTTGGGTTAGCGTTGAACTCTTCTTAAATCACCTTTTAAACAATATATCAGTTTGGGCAATTTTTCACCTAATATTACATAAATTTTCATTTGTTCACTTATGATAAGCGTCATAGGAGCTACGGGTCATAAACTAGTATTACACATTTTTCTATCAACGTTCGGGACCCTAATCGGTGAAATTGAAAGATCAACAATTTCGGGTCGAAGAAAATTAAACAATGTTTTTAAAACGAATTATATTTGCTAAAATGACATGTTCGTGAAAGATAAAAACATACTATAAAAAGACCATTTGTTGATAATTTGGAACACATAACGTTGTACTCGCTTCATGAATAGGTACTAACAAGTTCCGAACAAGACAGACAATGCATTGAGTTACAAAGGATGGCTTAGGGTGTTAGATGAGGGAGGTGGATTGGAGAATAGGGGAAGGAAGTGGGAGGGAATGGGGGAGGCATGAATGAAAGAATATTTTTGCGTAAAAATGCAGGGAAAATATAAAATATGATCAAGAAAGTGTAAAAAAGTTCTGTTAAAGAACAAAAGAAAAGTAACACTAAAGACTAGAAACAAATATTGTTTTGTATTTATGTATTTTAGTTTCCTGACAGCCTTTTATTTTTTTGTCGCTGTTGTGTATGTCTATGCATGGCACAGTGTGTGCATGTGTATTTACATATGTGTATGTATATGTATGTGTGCATATATGTGTATAATTGTACGTGTGTATTTGCTACGGGTAAATTATGTTTCGAGTCTATTTTGAGTTGATGACTGTTGCTCGTTGGTAACTTCAGCTACTTACCTTTCTTTCCCTTCATTTAGTGCTTTTCTCTTTTTGGGGGGATATTTTTTACAGTTTCTTTCGAAGTCTTGGTTCTAATTCTCTTTCTTTTCTTCTTTTTCACAATTTGCAAGTTGTTGCTGCTGTTTATTGCAGTTCGAGGGAGGTAATTGGACGCGAATTCACATGCTTATGAGCATGAGTAAATTGTCTAGCATGCTTCTTTTTTAGTTATGTGCACACAACAGAAGAAAGTTATCCCGACAAACATTCTTGTGAATAATTATTATGTATGATATTGTCGGACTATTTTCACCGTCCAAGTGTTCATCCGAGCGATCCCACACTCAAGAACCTTAAACTACTGACAAAGGTCAGAGGGTACACAGCTAAAACGTTGTTATCGCACTAACACATAGACGAGGAAAATAGTCCGTCCATATCACACACAATAACTAAAACATCCTGTCCAACAAAGTGCGGACAAGAATTCTTTCGTGTAGTTATATCATCTTGATATTTTGTCGGAAAATGAAGATTTGTCGACCATTATTAAGTTTTGACTGGTGTGTCTTTCATCTTGATATTCAGTTGCCATCATCATCATCATCATCATCATCATCATCATCATCATCATCATTCTTTCAGCATTTATCGTTTGGCATATCTCCCCATTCATCAGGGCCCTCTGTCATGGGCGTCGTGGAGAAAATAATTTCTGATATTGTCTAGTTCGTCACGCCATCTCATATTTTACTGTGCACAGTTTCGCATATGATCTCCAGGGATCAACATCGTGAGTCGTGATATCCAATGTTTGTTTGTAATTCTCGCTCTATGACCAGCCCATTGCCATTCCAGTTTTCTGATGCTTCCTATGATATCTTTGACTCCCATTTTTTCTCCAATATACTCTGCTATCTTGTAATCCCTCCGTGAGTTGTTAAGCACAATCTTTCTTGTGCACGTTCCACGTTTCTCACTTTGAGGGTTTAAGGGTCCAAAATGAAGGCTATGCTCTCGGCGATACTTGAACCTGCTCCCTTCTCACACCAGGAATCCTGATTATTCGTACCAGATGTTCGCCGGATCGCTGATCAAAACTAATCACTGAAAATTACTCTTTACCTTTCCTAAATCGCTCAGCGCCATATTCATTTATTCATATTTCTTTGGTACACTTCTAGTTTTTTTATTATTTGTAATTGCTTTGATTTTCATTATTTTTACAAGATGCAGCACTGCCAGCCACTATTTTTTAACATAAGGGGTGTGCGTTAAAGTCTCTGTCAGAGCTTATCCTTCATTTTCGATCCAAGCTGTTCACTAACGGTCACTGACTGACTTTTTAAGTAGTTGCGATGAAAAGCAACTAAAATTAGGATGAAAGAAATTCTATACGTTTGGCGACATTGAAAGAGTTTTTCAGACAATAGATATCGTTCTTTTTGTTACAACCAGAAACAAAACAAAAAAAGCAAAACAAAACATGAGTTCAACCATCTCAAAGACTTTTTGAATATTAATGGCTCTTCTCAAAATTATAGACGATACATACACTGACCACTGCAATGATGTGTCGTCAGTAATTCGCTTAGGTGCCTGTCAGCAATAATTGTTATCATTTAGATCCTTTTCTTCTTCTTCTTCTTCTTCTTCTTCTTCTTCTTCTTCTTCTTCTTCTTCTTCTTCTATCAAAAGCACCTAATAACCAAAAGTCACACAGTATATGCACACATATACCAACGTCGCGAATCGACTAGAACTGAATAGAAATCAGTTCATATATAGCTAAGATGAAAGTGGTGACAACTGATCCGTTTTTCCATATTTCGAACTATTGTTCATTTCTTCTTCATGAATGAAAATATCTCTCAATCGTGCCCAGCCCATACTTTGTACTGAATGTCATTGAAATTCTCTGAGAACATTCAGTCTCATTATAAGGACGAACATGAGTGAATACGTGAATATAAAAATAAGAAAAAAGATGGGAAGATATATCTTAACCAAAAACAAATCCCTGGATCCTACCCTAAATCAAAAAATTAATTTTTCTAATCTGTATAGACCAACCGCCCCTCAAAATTAATTGAAATTAATTGAGAACATTTTGAGGTATGTGTAATTATATATATATATATATATATATATATATATATATATATATATATATATATATATATATATATATATATATATGACGCAGAGGGGATCCTATATCTGCACCCAGACCTAATCCTTACTAGCCTATTATCCATCCATTGAAGTTCACAGAGTTTTTGGTGATATTCTGTGGTTATGACAGGCAGACACAGGTGAATACAAGTACCACGTCCAACTTCATTGGCAGTGGCATAATATCTCTGAATCGAACAATATTCTGGATCCATTCCAAAATTTATTAGTTTTTCCTTACCCTGGGGCCAATCCTCCCACAAAATATAATTGGTATCCAGTGAGAATTTCGGAGATATTGTAGGGAAGAACACGTAGCTACGATACAGGGTTAGTTCGTAAATCAGCCCCCAAATTTTATCGATTATTCCTTACTCCATAGCCCAATCTCTCAGAATATTTCATTGCAATTCATTGAGAACTTTTGGAGATATTGTGTGCAGACAGAGAGACAGACGTAAGAGAAGACAGATCTTTTCCAACTTTGTTGGCAAAGGTGAATTGCGGTGATAACGATGATGGAAATTCCATCATCATCATCATCATCATCATCATTTCAAGAATAATCATCATAATCTTCATAATGATTTGATTAACTATCTGCATCGTCGTGTGGTGGTCGGAGATATTGAGTAATGACATCATTGTCTCTAAGGATGATCGCAAAGTGTTACAAGTCTTAATTGAATTAACGAACTTCTCTTTTACTGATTAGAAGCGACTAAAACGATTAGTCGCCTGCAGGCGTCGTCACCTTTTGCGGCCAACTGACGAGGCCAGAACACAAATACACGTCAGCTAGAAATTTTCGACGCAGAACGAAGTTCATAACAAAAAAAAAAAAGACAGTCTGCAATGATGGGATAGGGACACTGGGAAAGCATCAAGAGAGCGTATACCTCTGCCAACGCCGTACTTTAACTAAAAACCGAATATTAAAAAAAAAACAAACTAGGAAGAAAAATATAAATTTACAAATATTGAGTTTACTTACCTTGAAATTTGAATTCAGCCTTTTTCTCAAGTGTTTCTTTCAAGCTCACTTCCTACAACATAATTAAAGTATATCCCTATGAAAAACAAGTTCTTACATCTCACCCTCCGCAGCCTATGATCCATTCTTTACAAATTCAGAGAACTCCAAGAGATATTGTGTAGATAGAAAGAAAAAACAGGCAAACAGACATGAGAGACTACACATACCTCTTCCGACTTTGTTGGTCGAGTAAACAGGTGCGTATTGTGCAAAAATATACTTCTAGTTGTGATTAGTGTGGAAGTGCAGGGCTTTCGTAGAATGGAATCGGCGAGCCGAGTTCAAACTCAGACTGAGACAGTTTGTGTTCACTTTGCACTAATGTCGATCTCTCCTCTATCCAATTATTGGTAAATAGCAAAGCAGGCAAATCTCTATAATCATGGTTGGCAGCCAGTCTAGGTGAGGGGGCCATTTTGATTTCAAACCAACGCATTGTGGAGTGTGAAGAGCATGTTGCAACACAGAGCAGCCTAGTCATCCATTGTATCCCAGGCAGTACCAAACCGTCCTGATTATGTCTTGCCGCTGGACCCAGTCAGAGAGAGAGAGAGAGAGAGAGAGAGAGAGAGAGAGAGAGAGAGAGAGAGAGAGAGAGATGCTGACGACACACGCAACTCTCCCTTACTATGAGCCATTTCAAGCAGAAGTCATGACTTCAATCCTTGCAACGCACCTTGGCTTGAACATCTATCACAGGCATTGGTCTGAAATACACTATTATCCAACCGACCAATCAGACTTGCCATCATTTACGGGGCCACCCTTGCTATTCGAAAGTTATAATATTGCTGTAAACATCTTTCGTAAACCAAAATGATGTAACGGAACATTTTTGACGCAAAAATGGTGATGATGGTATGTTACACTGAGACGTCAGTGTGATGTTAAGTAAGAGAGAGAGAGAGAGAGAGAGAGAGAGAGAGAGAGAGAGAGAGAGAGAGAGAGAGAGAGAGAGAGAGAGAGAGAGAGAGAGAGGGAGGAAGGAGTACGCTTCCTCCACAACGACTTGCTATAAAGCAAACGCTGGGTCCAATTTTCGATTTTCGAAAAAGTGGTGTAAAGCGAACTTTCCAAAAGCCATTCATATATATGTGTATGTATGTGTGTATATGTGTGTGAATATATTTACGATTATTTGCGAGTCGAGCAGTTTCCTAATTAAAATTGATGGGCCTCTCATTTGTGATCCAGCGAAATCAAGAAAAGAAAGTAAAAGGAATCTTTTGATTAAAAAAAAAAATCTTGTTTGAAAATTAAATTAAAAAAAAAGGTTCAAACTATGTTCACCTCAAAATAATTGGAAAATTCAGTTTCAACCTGCAGTATTTCGTTTTTGGTGATTTGAAAATTTCATAAAAACTGTATCATATTTCCTAAGGAAAGTATTATTAGCTTTCTCCATTAAAAACATTATTTTATCGACTCTCTTTAGATCAGCCTGTATATTTGATTGAATGCCTATTTGTTACATATATATCAATTATTTTAGCTTTGGGCAACTATCGCAGGAGAGTGGGAAGCGGGTTGCTTTCATCACGAGTAGAAAGCCTGTCCAGAAAGTATACAGCTATTTGAATATCTCGAGAGCCGGTTATGTGACCTTCATATAATTTTGGATCAAATCTGAAGGGGCCCCATCGTCCATGTGCAAATATAGCTTTCCGTGAGCTTACTCAACCGGTAGTGAGATGCCAATAAGTGAGATCGTCTCATCCATAATGATTCACATCTCGGGCAAGGTCCTTTGGCAAAACATAGCACCACGCAGGTCTGTCTGCCTCTCCCTATAGACAGGATTTGTCTTCCTGTGACCACGGCCAATATCTATCATCGTTTCAATTGACCAGCGTCTGAACATCGTTATATGGGTAATCCAAAAAATAGATAACATTATGGAATTGATGGTTCCTTCCAAAGAAATTCAGAATAGGCATATACATCCAGCTGTGCATTTGAACTCGACTCACCGTTTCCATTGTCCGTGCCATTGATCATTTCGCCACTCCCACTGCCTCAAATGCATGAAAGTTGCTTGAAAAAAATGGCTTATTCAAGAATAAAGAAGTCTGGCTACTGCAGGGTCACACTCCGCTCCAACGTCTATTCCAAGTGAAAATAAATACTGCAACGTTCGTATCGCATGCATAAATAAATACAAAATTATAAAAATATGCTCTTTTAATATAAATATACCTATTGATTACAATAAAATGAGCCCTTGCATATTTAAGTTAATTTTCGGAGATATGTAAGACTTGTCAGTTTAGCTCAATTATTTCAAATCACAATGAAAAAACGCAAATTTTATGGGTGTAATTATTAGAATGAAATAAGCCTTTGCGTATTTCTAACATGAATTTTCATAGATTTATTAGACGTGTCAGATTAGCTCAGTTCCTAAGAAAGTCACCTTTCACTCAGTTGGTCGTAGTTTAAAAATAATGTAATGTCAACTTTTACTCTCCTAAATTTGGTGAAGGTTGTTCTTGTTCTTGGTACGATGCAAAAAAAAAAAAAAAAAAGAAGAAAACAGCAAAAAAAAAAAAAAAAAAAAAAAAAAAAAAAAAAATCCCCCCAAAAACCAAACAACGAAAAACAAGTCAACTCCAGCCTTGGAATTGAGTTTGATAGAAGTTAATAAAATCTGTATCCTAACCGCCAGAATGTTGACTAATCATTTTCTCCTTCAGTTGTATTATGAACTCCTTCACCTAAACAATGATGACCACTTTGTCGAAGTACAGAGCACACAAAGAGCGCATATCTCTGTCAACGCCATTGTCACAAAAAACTGAATCATAAGTTTACATTTGAACTCAACTCATCAATTCTATTGTCTGCTCCATTAACCATTACGTCACTCTCAGAATATGCTGTGATAAACAGTTCCAATGATTATTAACTACAGACTTCTCTTTAAACCTTGTTTCATTTCAACACATGATTATTTCCCATAGACTGAGTAACTTCGTCATTACTATGTTATTTCATCTGAAAAACTGAAAGATTTCCCTGTCTCGCAGTATTGGAAAAATTCCCGAATTCACACCAATTCACCCAATTATTCCTTGAACCCATCCTCCCACATGATGTTATTGAAATTAATGGAGAACTTTTGGAGAAAATGTCAGAACAACCAGACAAAAAAAAATTTATATATACATGCACATGAGTGAATACATCATCTCTGTCTTTATATGGTAGATATAAAGATATTATGAAGCAAATGACTGAATTCTCCCATCGTAAAATAATAGCTTGGGCATTTCCGAACGTTCTGAGTTGGTAATTGAACTTCTAGAGCTGAAGACATGTCCATATAACTGTTTTACAAAAACTTTCGACTCGTGTTTGGTTTTATTTTTTCAAACTTCTCCATATTCATTAAAGCTCATTTTTCTCTTCATATTCTCAAATTTCGCATCAAAATAGATTACGAGCGTTAATTTCGGGCAAATTTATGCAGCGTAAGTATATTAAATATATTTCAAGAGTCCATGTTACTTTTTCTTCCCCTCGTATAAATAAATACCTACATAAGCAAGTAATCATGTTCACCTAAAAAGGTGCATACCTCCAAAAATATATACATACAAACACTGAAAATTGACTGAGGCTACACACATCTTTTGCATTTAGTCAGGCATACATAAAGGCATCTTTTCATATACAGACGCTCTTCAGAACGTATGCACACACACACACAGACACACACACACACACACACACACACACACACACACACACACACATCATTATTATTCTAGTCACGATGATGGGTAAAACAAAAAGCCTAAATGTTTTCCTTACGGAAAAAGAAGAAGAAGGCCTGGGTCTTAATGATAACAATGATTACTATAGCTAGGTAGATAAGTTAGTAGCCATAACAAAATACTATCACTGACACATGGGAAAACTTCTGAAGGCTCATCCTTCTAGTTCTTCCTCAGATAACAGTGTACAAATTAAAGTAACGATCAGTACCATGCATTTAGCGTAATATTTCAATGTATAAACATATTTCCAAGACCAACCCACAACATATATATATATATATATATATATATATATATATATATATATATATATATATATATATATATATATATATATATATATATATATTTATATATGGCAGAGGGATAGTGTATGATATGGGAATATCAACCCTAAGGCTTGTGGGAAAAAATTTGTCAAATTCTTCGGTTGAATATGTTGGTACAAAATAAACTCGAAGATTTTCTGCTTAATTTTACAGAAAGGTTTTACAGCTCTAAATAAATGAAAAAAAAATCATTTGCAAAATTTTTTTTGTGTCACTTCAGTCACTTATTTCCGAATATACGTTGAATTAATTTATGCGATTTTCGTCCGTGTTTCTCACTCTAATATCACCGTACAATGTGTAGATTTTTTTTCTTTTTATCTTCAGTAAATTTTTTTTCTTTTCATCAGTTGTTTACAGGTAACAATGCTGGGGTTTGAAAACAAAACAGTTATAATAACATGGCTCTCCAGTTGTGCTGATTGAAGATTACTCCCCTGTCAGCTATGATTTTAATATGTAGCTTATATCATACAGCATGTAGTTTTTTAAAAATTTCATTTTATATAGGGTATTATTATAATGTATTGTATATGGATGTTATTTCATACCACACACCATTTTTTTCTTTTGAAACACAGGGTTGATTTACGTACTTGAGCTAAAAAACGAATTTGATGACGCAGGATCAATGAGTATAACAACAGACGAAACTCGTTTTTTGTGTCACTCCTATTGAGTGTTCACCCATGTGAACATTAAATGTGTTTTGTCGTTTTTGATCTCGGGCTGCATGCAAAACAAGTTATGATATCATTTTTAAGAATACTAAGTACACAGAAAAAACTTCTTGGAGTTGATTTTCTACCAACATATTCAACCGAAGAATCTGATGATTTTCCCACTAACCTTATGGTTAATTTTTCCACTTCGTACACTATCTCGCTTCCATATATATATAAATATATGATGAAGAAAAAGAATTCGTTAACCCTATTTAGGACATTTTTGAGGATGTGTCTATTGTTCTAGGGAGTAGAATCTTCCTCTTATTCTATTCATATATCTTTTCTTTTTCTTTTTTCTTTTTCCTTTGTTCAGTGGTTGGTCATTGCTCGTTATGTTTTCTGTTTTATTCAGTGGATATACTGTGCTTGTAGGTTGTTACAAATTATAAATTAGCTGGATGTAGTGTAGGAATTTTCTTTATCACTATGTTGCTAAACCATCAGATTTTTATGGTATGTTTCCTCTCTGAGAGTATTTTATTCTCACTTATGTATGTTTCCAAACATTAGAATTAACTTTTAGATGACCTTAATTGTCTAAGATAGTTATGGTGATTGGGTTGTTCTTTAAAGTGGCTGTTTTTCACTTTTTCGTTCAATTGGAAAAAGTTAGGATTTCAAATGTCCCATTTAGGCATAGGTAACATGGGGTTTCAATTTTCTGGCATAAACGTGTTTGTATAGCAAATCCTCTAAGATCTACTCTAGCTCAACTGAATGTTCAATGTCATATGTAGCGAGCTCTTTATGAAATAAACCCATCACCTATCAGATATTGTATTATATTGTATTTCTGAGTTTATGTATATATGGAGAGAGAGAGAGAGAGAGAGAGAGAGAGAGAGAGAGAGAGAGAGAGAGAGAGAGTCTGATACATATTCTGTATTGTTTGCCCGTCCCCTAGTGAAGAGGCTAGTCTGCCCTGATATTTTACTCATAGTTGAGAGAAGATGAGATGAATTCACGCCTTTCCCAAAAACGTTAATGCTAAGTGGACATGGATTCTCAGCAATTTGTATGTATCGATTCCATTGTCCGTGCTACTGCTAACCGCTTTGCCACCCGCATTTCCACTAATCAATTAAGATAGATACAGTTATAATGCTATTGGCGCCGTATATTCTGCTGAGATTTGACACATCTTTGAGTCGATGTATGGATGTCAAAGATCGAAGGATTTAACAGAAAATGAGAAAGACTTCAAAGAGAAATGATCCAACATCAATCTTCATAAATCAGGCAAAATTCCCAGAGAAGTGCTAATCTTAGAGTCACTACTACTTTCTTCACGAGGATTAAAGACTGATCGAGCGTGCAGAGGAGCGTTCGCTGTCAATTGTGTCGAAATATTAGAGCCATATGCCGTTACTATTTTAAAAGAGTTGCATGTCATTCCTAGGCATATTTATGAAGCTAAACGTTAAGCACTTTTACAATAATAGAGGTGCGGAGTCACCCTTTGCTTTACAACACAGGGAATGAAATTGGCAAGCCGAGTTCAAACTCCAAGTGAGACAGTTAGTGTTCACTTTGCAATAATGCCCTTTGGTAAACGATGAATCTATCGATTTCCCCTCCTTTTATTTGTGAATAGTAAAGCATACTGGGCTTTGTAGCCGTGGTTGGCAAACAGTCTAGAAGAAGGATAAGATTCCAAAACTATCCTGAAGATAGATGGACCATCTTGCCCATGATGAAACCACTGGTCCTCCAACTGCCCTGCATTGTATAACGGGATAGGTGGAGTTTGTTTTGACAAACTAATGACACCTTACAGAACAGAACAATTTGCATTGCATCTATCCGTGTACATTCCTATTTGTATATATATATTACCGTTGGTCGCCAATTGGACGGTTTCTTCTATTTCTCGTAAATTTTGATAAAATCTCTCTTTTAGTTGTCTTTTATCCAAAATGCCCATGGACGATCTATTCATCGTAAGTAATATGAAAATGGGATTAGGATTTCTTTCTTCGATACGTTATTTGCTTCCCAAAAGCAACAAAAAACATGTCATTTTTGGCAACCAGTCTAAGATACAGCCAACTCTGATTCCAAACTTGTGAATGGAGTCCCCTGAAGGCAAGTAAAGCTTTGTGAGACTCTAAGGACGTGACGTGATACGCAGAGCACTCTGGTCATCCACTGATTCATGTCCAGCGAGCCTCTAATGAGAATCATGTCATCTCCATTGAATTCTTTAGGTTTAGTGATCATGAATTCAGTAAAAGCACGAATTATGACTTCCTTAGTTCAAGACTCCATATCCCTATTTTCTTAGCTAAAACACAGTCAGCTGAGAGGCGTGGGATGTTACACCGTCCCGAAGAACAGATTTTGGCCCCACTCAAATTGTAGTGTTTACTCCATATGCTTTGTTGATGTTATCAGTAGCTTGAGGAATATTTTTTCGAAATTTGAAATCGTATTTGGAAATTAGTCTAACTTCTTGGGTAATCAATGTTGATTTAGAGGCCTGAAAAACTTCAAATATTAACGAATTATATCGATATTTACATCGGATCTGCTAAAACTAATCTTTCACATTTAGCATTTTTTCCAAGATGTCAAAAACCGACATTTCATACGTAACAGCTTGATACTCTCAATACTGCTACGTGTAACATCAGTTGATTACGATGATTGCCTAATGAGCGAATTAGCAATTGACCGGTGTCATCTCATAATTGGCCGCCTGTTTCGAATGTCACTACACTGTAGAACCATTTCTATTTCTCTCTTTCCATCTACAAGAATATTAACTCACCAAAGTAAAGGGTTATTTAATCGATAATTAGATTCGCATCTTCTAGTAATTTTCTATCTTGTTACTCTTCCGTTTTTTCTTGGTACTCTGTTGTTGGGTAATTATTTCATTTAGGAGGAAGTATTCGAGGGAAAATGGTTTAGTTTGCCTTCCATATTTACTCGTTGCCTGTGATGACATCTGGTCCCACACGAATGATGTCTGCTTTTTCCTTATTTGGAGCAAACAACGGAAGGGGCAACAGCAAAAAGAAACGGAACAATTAGAATGAAAAAAAAAATACTCTGAGAAGAAAAACAAAATGTAAAACAGAGAGAATGCTGAACAGAAATAGAAAATGAAAACAAACCAAAATACATTAAAACTATCGCGATGTCACTTAACTTTGTGGCCCCAAATCTCGATATAGCCTCAGAATTTGTATTAGGTTGCTGCACTTGAAATGTCTTGTTTTACATCATAGAGAATAATGCTAAAAGTGAAAGATTTACTCATGTAATTGCATTTGTTTGCAGATTCAATGTAAATAAAGGTATAATTCGTAGTTATTGGAGGTTTTCGATGCCCCTAACAGCAATGGTGCGTACGCAAATAATCGACTGAAAATAGCTCGGTTGGCCTTCCATATTTACTCACTTCAAGTAATGACATCGGATGAACGCTGGTCTCGTATGAACGTTGTCTGCTTTTAACTGTTCGAAACTAACAAACCACAAAAGAGTCAACAACAATAACATAGAAGAAACAGAAACAACAGAATGAAAATAAAATGAACAGAAAACAAACATAAAAAATAAAACAAAATGTGAAATGAGGAAAATGCTAACCAAATCATAAAAATGGAAACCAACCAAAATGTATCAAAAGTGGCGCAATGTCACTTAAATTCTTCAATCCCGATTCAGATTCATCCACCTTGACATTCTGTCTCATTGTTCCCTACAACAGCTTTATAAAATTTTCATGAATGCATACCAAGAACAGTGATATCTTATAATGCCTTGGTAAGTAGCCTATAGCACTAGATTGAAAATCAAGGGTTTCTAACCACGTCCTGGGATCAACTGTACATGGGATCAAATACTTGAGCGGAAGAAGTTTATTTCTTAGTGAAATAAATGACTGAACTATGGCAAATCTATATCGTATCAAATCAGTATTTCAATCACACGTGAAAGAAAGGCTGCGTAATTGTACATAGCCAAATAAGACGGCAACACTCTCCAGGGTACAATCTTTGGGAATATGGCGTTGTCTCACTATGCCCCATGTCTTACATTGCCAGACTTCCCAACTATATAACCCCATGAATATATTGTGCATTTCCATGATTTCAAATACGTATAACAATCGTAAAACAATCGGTAAAAATATCCACCCGTGTTTCTGTAGAGTTTGATCACTTTTTTCGCATTCTCTGTGGTTTCATTTCTGCATCCTACAACAAATAAACAAAAGGTGTTTTAATTGATGGAGAAACATAGAAATATATATTTTTTAGGATTTAGTTTGAAGCATACTCTCTTCCACACAAACCAGCTTGTGATGCACCTTAACACACCATTAGTGATGTTCCCTTGGATCTCCGGGTTTTCCAACAATCAGGCACCATCAAACACGAGACCCAGCTTGTGTGTTAGTAGCACAAAACGATCCAAGACCCTCTCCTAATGATCCACAGCCACTTTGAAGCAACTTCTATCAGCTCGCTGACCAACTTGAAGGTCATTCATCTACTGGCTATTGTGATACTCACTATGTTGCAGGCCCTGTAGATGCCATCGTTGATTTGGTATCCTTCAACAAGCTCAGCATATTTTGCCCCTCTTTTTCTTGTTGGTCTCCTCTGGTCCTCTTTGGGAATAACTAGGTCCAAGATAATGATCTGCTTGGTTTCCAAGATCAGCGATATTTCTGGCCTTAAACAATGATGTCTGAAAGGTAACAGGATGCATTTCTAATTCCAAACACACGTGAATGTATATATAAGATATAAATCCAAATCAATAACAGATAGCCCAAACCAAAAGAAAAAAATCCATTCATTTTGTTGTATTTGCTTCTATGTGTAGAGTAAACAAAATTAAAAACAAAATCTGTTTTAATCATAGAGCACGGAGACTTCTCTCGTGGAAACTACCTTCTGTTCCCAAATTTATCCATTATTATTCAACCTACAAATTTGCAAAAAATATTTGTGCCAAACTGTTCTTCAGTCACCTGGCAGCGACCTTTTCTTTTTTAGAGATACTCACACCTACACAAAATCGTATACTTGCATAGGAGCTTCTGCTACGCGAAACTTTCATGATGGATAACAAATAGACAAAAATGTAACAACCGCTGAAGTAATGTACTATATGTTCAAATAAACAATCAGACAAAAATAATGGAGCAGGGTGGTAGAAGGAGAAGTGCTATTAATGATTAGAAGAAAGAACTTCCATTTGTACCTGGGGTGTCGCAGGCGTAGCTGCATCATTCCATTTGTCCATTTTTATCTTACTTCAGCCAATCAAAGCTTCATCAGCAATCCATTAACCGTACATTCCGGGAACACGTACCCCACTTTATTCATTGCCAATTTCACTCGAGGCTTAAAAGCTGAAATTTATGGCTCGGATTCTGTGCTGATCGTCTCCTAGACTGTTTGCCATCCAAAGCTGGACAGCCCAGTCTGCTCTGCTATTTATTCATGGCTAAATGGAAAAGGTACGAATTCTCATTTTTCACAACGGTACTAGAGCGAAGTGAACTCAGTTTGAATTCTGCTCCATTTTTGTGATGATAACTGTTCGGCCACCTTCACTATTGTCAGGATTATAGACTTCAAATCTGACCTCAGCAGTTGCAACCGCCGAATTAATAATGGTCTATACAAGATTAATGCTAATCTTGGATATAAGAATCAAGTTCAGTTCTTGCATAATTCAAATACGTTATACTCTGACTGAAAAGTGAATGAAAATCAGGTCATATATAGCTATGAAGTTCAGAAAATAACAGTGCCTGATCCGATTTTCCAAATCTTCAATGTCTTGATGTATGAAAGAATATCTCCGAAATAATTCGCTGATCTGCGCACCAAACTTGTTCAATTCTTGGTAAGTCCACAATTCGCTTTTCTATGACATTTGATTAAAATTCATTGAAAAACACCCCGTATATAAACCTCAACCGAAGAAAATTTCTAGATCCATCAAGATTTTAATCGCTTCTTCCTTAGCTCATTGATATTCATTGAAGACTCTTGGATATATTATGTGGACAGAGAGACAAAGGTGAGTGGATATATATATATATATATATATATATATATATATATATATATATATATATATATATATCTTCCAACATTGTTGCAAGTGCTAAACAAATCAGGTTCAGCAATTCTAGCGTCATCAGTTATCAATGTGATGCCATTATAAAAGGCAGATCTGAACGAAATATTGGCAGCAACTTTTGTTGAACGTCTGCGAGGATATTTGATTCAAACAAATGGTAAATAACTCGAGATTCCTGCTGTATCGGCATAAAATAATCTGTTTATCCATCACTTCATCCCGGACTATTTGTTTATGTAATGCTATCTGTCGCTTTGGTTTATTATCCAATTACATAATCTAATCTACGATTCAGACTCGTCAATCTGTGTTATCTGTTATTGAACTTACTATTATCCAATTCGCAAGAGTGATCCGAGGAGAAGGGCGACGGCTAATGTTTTCCCGGAGGCAAAAGCCTGGGATAAAGCAAGAGTGATTGTTGTTTGATTCAGAGAATACACACGTTCAATCATTGGATACAATTTCGTCCTATCGTCCCCATATTTTGACGTCATATTTTGACGCTTCGAAAGTTATATGTGTTCACTCGTATCTGTCTGTTTGTCCACAGAATATCTCAAAAAGTTCTTCATGAATGTCGATGGAATTTCGCAGAAACGTGGACAAGGGAAGATTTGTTCTTGGATAGGGACAGGTCCAATGAGTTTTTAGAGTTAACTCCCCTGCATCGCAGCTACATGTCCGCACAATATCTTGGAAAGTTCTCAATGAATTTCGATGAAGTTATGTTGAAAGGTGACTAATGTGGTGAGAAGAATTGATTGGATTTTGGTGATGATCCAGGAATTTTTTTCGATTGAGAGTTTTTCTCCATTTTTTTGATACATCTATGTTTCACTCGTTTATCTACCCAATATTTCTTGAAGTTCTAAATAAATTCAAATGAAATTTTGTAAGCAAGTAAGCAATGAGTTTGAAGAAATTGATTAAATTTTGAGAAGATTTTTTTCCACTAATCAAGAAATGTTTTACAATATTCCGAAATATCTAAAATCGAAACACAGTTACCCTCTTCATGGTACCTATAAATGAACTGATTTTCATCCAGTTTTTAGTTGGTGTATGGCATCAGCAGAGGTATGTGCTCTCTGGGTGCTCTCTAATCTTATTTGTAGTATTAGAAACTGTCAACCAAACCTGTCAACATAGGTTTCGCTCAGTTTTTAAAAGTTTTCCAGTTGGCTAGATGTGTATGGAGATAGAGGGCTGAAAATTTCAATATTTACTATAAGTTATGTCAACAAAAAACGTCGTTATAGTTTTTCTAAATCCCCCTGAATGGGTTTTAGTAGGTGGTTCAGTTTGCAATGTAACTTCAAAATAGGTCCCTACTTTGTACCAGCTTGCTTTTTGAATATTCAGACTTTTTGTGATTACTGCCGACAAAAGGCGAAAGAAGTGATTTATTCATTGATCAACTCTTCTTCCAAAGTTTCAATTGATCACCCCTAACACCGTATATTGTCAAAAGACGTTGGATACGTGGCAGTTTGTACAGAGTAACTAACCAGACTGGTTTCTTTTTATTTTTTGAATTAGCATTTTTTTTGGCTTTGTTGAAATTATGTCATAATGTAATTTTTCCGACTTAGAAGCCTAGGAATGTTTAAGACATTCACAACTTATCACATTCTAACAAGATCTCTGTCTGTCTGTCTGTCTGTCTCTCTCTCTATATATATGTATCAATTAGTCTGTACCACAGCCTTTTGCTCTTCAAGTAAATCTGGTCCGATCTATCTATCTATCTATCTATATACGACTCAACAATTTCGTGATCAAGAACTTAGAAACAATTTCTGTCTTGATTTTTGAGACAAGGGGGTGCTATTTTTATAAAGCTATCTATTTATGTAACGCTTGAGAAAAACTCCATTTTTACAGCCAACTGATTTTTACAACGTCCACTCAATTGTCAACAAATCTAAGAAGAGTCATTAATATTCCAAGAGTTTTTCAGACAGCTGAACTCATTGTTCTTTTAATTTTGTTGTTTCAAACAATGGATCAACAAAACGTCGTAGTAATAACAAAATTAACAAGAAGAATGAATTCAATTGACCGAAAAACTCTTTGAACACCCCAAATCATGATCTTTGCTTATAGTCAATGGGCTTTATGTCTTTTGTGGTGTCATTTAAAGCCTATAAAGCAGATTTTACAAGTCTGAGCTTCAGGGTAATAAAATCCCTTTCAAAACACGACACAAATTTTTTTTTTATTTCAAATAACCTTAAAATTAGTGGACTTTAGGCTGGACAGTACTATCCACTGGTGGGCAATTTAAGCTTTCATGTAGGCAGTAAAATAATTACAATCTTTATCAAAAAGAAGTCGATTGCAAGGACCTCTTGCCACTTGGTACCCAAAAGATGATAACAGCCGTAGCATTTAATACACTTTGATAATACGCTCCATGAAATAATTCATCTCATCAGTAATGCATCCAGATCCAACCTGAGTTATGAAATCGTTGTCCCTTAGTGATACCACAGTAAGGCAACGCATTGGCATTCCATTACTTCTGTTGTGAGTCAGATTCTCACTGGGTGCCACATTATTTTGACGTTGTACCAAACTAGGCCCAGCTGAGTAAATATGATAGATTCCTGATAGAACAGTGGACTACAAGCAGGGCAGTACTGCCCGAATATTGGTGGACAGTACGGAAACTCCACCCCCTCAAAAGTTTAAAAAAGTGGGCGCTGAGCATAAAAAGGTCGAAGGTCACTGCTGTAAATCATTGTCCTTTCGGTAGCGATTAACAGGACATTTTCTTAAATTTGGTTAAGTCTTAAACTTTTATTTTGTTGGGAAATGATTTCAAACTGAAGCCTTGGGAGAGTCACTTACACAGTCGGCCAGTTCATTTGTGACCTTCTAAAGTTCATAATGCACAAGGGACATAGAGTGTGTCTCACTGCTAAAGGATTTGAGCTAAACGTTCTGAATGTGGGTAACGTAACATAACTCGCACTCTGCAAGAAAAAAAAGTTCTTGGCTAGAAAGCAAGTAAAGAAGCAAATCAAATTTAGCCGCTATAAAAGAGTTGATCAATGGTCGGTCGAGCCGGGATCGTAGTGGCTGGGTGTGGTCAATGGCGTGGCAGGGTGCGGTCAATTCGTATGCAAGGCTATCGCTGACCTCTTGATTAAATTACGGGTCGCTGGCCAACTTAAAGTTTCGTCGTTTCGTCTCTGGCGAAACTCTAACAGACGAAAAAGGTAAGGTTCAGTCGATTTAATAAAGTGGAGAGTGAATGGTGGAAAGAGTATGCGGATTTTGAACGGTCAGAAAAGTATGTTCACCAGTAATGAGTGTATGTATATGTGTGTGTTTGTGAAGGAGACGGATAGGGCATATGAGAGAGAGAGAGAGAGAGAGAGAGAGTAGAAAGTTAGAAAGAAAGAGAGGTAGACAGAGGGAGACGGAGAAAGAGGGATAGAAAAGCGTCAAGAGAGATAGAGTTATAAAATGGAGAGTGAACGACAAAAGGGTACACGGATTCTAAGTGCTCAGAGAAATATGATTGTCAGAAATGAGCGTGTGCATATGTATGTGTGTGTGCGCGCGCGTGTGTAGGTGAAATTAACTGACAGAGGGCGAAAAAGAGAAAGAGAGCAAGAAAGAGGGAGAAAGAAAGAGTGATAAAGAATCGTTGAGAAAGATTGAATTATGAGGTAATGGGATAGTGAGCGGTCAGAAAAGTATGTTTACCAGAATAGTGTGCATGTATGTGTGTGTGTGTATGTGTGTGTGTGTGTGTGTATGTATGTGTATGTGTGTGTGTGTGTGTATGTGTGTGAGATAGAGAAAGACAGAGGAGCGTTGAGAGTAATTGAGTTTTAGGAGAAAGCAAAGAGGAAAAGAGCAGATATAAAGTATATTTTATAAGTATATCAAGAGATGAATTGGGAGAGAGTGAGAGAGAGAGAGGGAGAGAGAGAGGGGGGAGAGAGTGAGAGAGAGTGAGAGAGGAGTCAGACTGACGGACAAGTAGTTAGGTAGACAGAGATAGTGTCAAATGCTCGTATGAAATGTTTGTTTAATTAAATTTAGTTCTCGTTCCAGATATGAGATGGCGTGTACTATTATATAACATAATAAACCGTTTTTCTGTCCGTAGCAATGATAATGTTGTAGACAACGATTCTGTTGATAAAAATATCTCCTACCCATCATTTGTAACAATTTTCGAAAGAAATCATTTAATAGAAATTCAAATATATCTGTGAATTTCTTTCAGGCAGATCAACTTGTTAAGGTATAATTTCATATAGTCTTATACTTTTGCGAATGAATTATGCGGACGAATCTACTTGGATACCTCTCTCTTCTTATGTATGCAGTTTTCCTCTACTATCTAAATGTAGAATGTTCTTATAAAACGTTTTGCAATCCGAAATACCGCAAAGCGAAGAAACATTTATCATTGTATCAATAAAGGGAAAATTTTTGAGCGTTTCCAGTATCACAAAATAAGTGGTAGACACTGGTTCTATATTTGGAAAGATGTTTCACTCTTAGTCCTTCTTCTGCATAAGGTACACATTGGCATAAGTCTGATGTGCGTGCACACGAGTCTCACAATCTGGACAGTATAATTTAGTGTGTCTTTTAGATTGATACATAGCACCCTTACGCTGGCTACGGCTTTAACCGTCAATAAAATCATTCATTTTCTGGGAAAATAATTACATTTTTATATTGGTCATCAATTCTAGTTTTAAATATTGAGTTGAAGGAAGTCGTCCACTACATTTACTCAAGACAGCAAATCTCCATGAAATCCCCAAAAGAAGACAATATCAGATGAAGGATCTCCCCAGGTTGGTAAGCTTTTGGTTGAGCAGGCTCAACATTCAAGAAGAAGATCTCACTAGTCCTTAAAAGAAGTATCAACAACCAATGCATTCTTCTGGTAGTCACCTATGGAGCTAAAACATGGATGCTAACCAAAAGATTGATCCTCAAACTGAGAACCCTGATAATTGCACAGCATGTAATCGTACTTAACATCACATGGAGAAATCACAGTACAGCACAGTACATAAGAGAAAAAAAACAACAAAAAACAAAAAAACAAAAACAAAACAGAATTCAGGGATATCATAGAATTAATTAGAAAACTGAATTTGAAATGGGCATCGTATGTTGCAAGGACGCCAGACAACTGCTGGATAATTCATAACGTAGATCCCCAGAGATCATATGCAAAACTGTGACCGGCAAAATGAGATGGCAAGTAAACAAGTAGATATTGGCTCCAAGATACTCATGATAGAGAGGTATAGTGAATATTGAGGAAAGTCTATGTCCAACAACGAAGGTTAAAAGACTGATGATGATGATGAGGATGATGATGATCTAACCAGAAGCAAGCTGTGCCTACGCAAGACGCAGTTTACGCTAAGGGCGCCCTTCCATTTTTCTTTATTGTCCGAATTACACTTCCTTGCAACGTTCTTCTGACATCTCCCCAGGTAACCTGGAAACATCCGCCTCAATATAACACCACTTTCCTTGTAAGAGCTTCTTTGTTTTCAACACTTATCCGATCACAGCTATTTAATGTAAATCGATTAGGTTAGTTGGGAAAGTTATCTGATTTTTGCATGTAGAGTTGGAGGCAGCGTCTGAATTCCATGATCCTTGTTTAGGCAGCATCGATGGAATTGTACCGCTTAACGTGTGGCCTCAAGCATGATTCTGTTACCACGGAGCTATCACTTGAGACGACGGCTGTTGAGAGATTAATTCCACACTACGTTTCACCAATGCCTCGCGGCCGATGGAACGCTTAGCGAATATTCATGTATTCCACTCATCAAAGCCTTGCGGTGATATGTTTGCATAATATGAAAGTGCAGACTGCATTGAATACACCTTTAATATCGACCCACCACGGTGTTTTTTTATCAACACTTTCCGAAAGTTTACTTTACTCCACTTTTTTGCTTTTACGGACAAAGGAGAGGAAGCTAAAATAGCATTCCGCATTTGTTTTGCAGTAAACCATTATAGAGGTAGTGTGTACGCTTTTCTTCTATTTCCTACACCCTAGTCTCATGTACCTTCCACCGCCCAAAACTCGTAAGACTCAGCTTAACATACTATCATCATCATTTTAGGGGTCTGTGGACACTAAAAATATCTCATGGATAAATGAATAGTAATTTTCGTTTTACGTCATTTCGGCTTTCAAAAGTTTTTTTCATTGGAATCATTTGAATTCGGATAACGAGGGAATCCCGATTATCTTTATTTTTGATATTTACGAAGCTTAGTTCTGTACGACATGATACCAAATCGAGAGAAAATAGTATAGGGACTTTATACATTGATTTATTGGAACTGTTATCCTTATCTTAGTTGTGTTTATACCTACAACATTTGAGTTGTGTTCTATCCAGTCTCCTTCAGGACAAAATAGACTCCTGAAGAAGGCTGCTGAAACGTAGTGAATATGAATCTGATTAGATAGATCATTGTTAAGGTGATTGTAGAGCGCATCCGATATGCCAATTCATCTTCTGCATTCTACAGCCAAAGTTATTCCTTGTAATTTCGAGAAGGGTCATTTTCATTTAAATAGAAGCTCGGACTATTGATCTAATTCTTTTGTTGATTTCATAACTATAACTTTTCGATTGATCTATTCTGCAGGTTTCGTCTGGTGTATAATCCGTGCAGAAACAGTGAGGGCATATTTTTTGTTTGCTATCATTTTCTGGGTAACTCAACTGAGTTTTTTTTTATATATCCCGTAACCCAGTGTAGTGTCAGTAAGGCACTAAAGAATTTTTCATCTTGGATGTGTCAAGAGAGAGATAGCTTGAGAGGCCCATTTCTCTTCTGGTTGTTTTTGACCCAAAGTTATCCATCTCCTAGCCTGGTTGCAATCCATATCTGTTTTTGCTACTGCTATTCATTCATAGCTGATGGGGAGAAATGTGTGCAAAGTGAACAGAAACAATTCCAGTCGGAGTTTGAACTCGGTTCGTCAATCTCCATATCTCGCACCCTTAACCGTTCTGCCACTAAGCACCTCCCGACTGAGTGAAAAGCTGAAAATATTGGACGTTGAAAGATCAGGCACAATGAAAACGTTATAACGGGGAAAGTCGCCTGTAATTTCAAAGGGGAGCTGTGTTCTTCCAAGCAACAAAATTGTTGGTCGATTTTCAAACAGGACTAAGGCAAAATGATCCAAAGGGTCAAATAACAAAAAATAGAAGCGGTGAAACGCTTTAATTCTGACTGCCTTTCGTTAGAGTTATTTTGTTCTCACGTCTTGGGGGAAAATCAGAAGTCCGAAAATCTTCCCACACCCAACGCGTACACAGCGGTGCCCAAAACGCGATTAAATTGTCGTAAAAGAAATCAGCCAACGATTTTAAACTTCATTAATTGTTCCATGGTAACGACAGACAAACATTATTGGTAAATCCCAGAAACACAATACTTCAGAAGTTTTTATCCAAGTTGTTTCTGTGGTTATTAAAATTTGTTTTCTTCAAATACAGAAGTAGAATTTCATGCAAAAACAATAACAATAACATCAAAACTGAACAAAAACAGAATAAGTAAACAAACAAAAGAAAAAAGTAAGGACAAACAAATAAAACAAAGCGATAAACATAAAAGATAATCTAAACTTTGCAAATTTCAGATTAGTGATTTGTACGCTAATCATTAGAACAGTATGCAATAAATAGTGTGCTTCTCTGTAGATTAGTCCTAACCAGCTAGTGTTGACTTATCACGTTCTTAGTTTATGAGAGAGAGAGAGGGAGAGAGAGACACAGAGAGGGTGAATGTGTAGATGACAAGCGTAGTCCCATTTGGATTTATCTGTCTCCCTCTTCTTTGATTTCGCTTCTCCATCAAGGTTAGTCTGACCAAACAAATAACGTTACCCTTTTCCATGTCCTGCCTGTCCTAATTTAGTTTTCCCATTCATAAAGACGGCAACGGGTTCGCCTCGATAGATACCAACATTACCGTTCCATCCTACAACTTGTTAGTACTGTAGTAGTTCGATCTAGACTGGGTACCCCGAACCTTTGGCCTTGAGCGGTGATTGTATTTTAACATTGCTATAATCATCAATGGCTATAATCATCGTTGATTTCATTCATTTCTTCCATGATTCACACTCGAGTAAAGACGACGGAAATTGAGATTAAAAGTTATTGAAAATTCTACGGCGGAAATATCTTCGCTATTCAGAAAGGTGACCGTAAGCGCCAATGGTGGCACGACAATAGGACAACTCTGCGTTCACTTCACAATAATACATTAGGGAATACATGGATCCACCCCGGAACCCAGCGATGGGGTCTTGTAAAAACTCACCCACGTGTCGCACAATACAGGAGCTATTGAAGCTGTAAGAATGGATAATAAGTAAGTTTACCTAAGTTCGACATAAGGCGGAATAGGGTTAAAAAGGACACACACACACACACACATAAGTATGCAATGTGCATTTGTTGTCTGGCACGCTTACGTCATCAGTGACGTATGATGATGTAACTTAGTAGAAATAGAATTTTATGTTACGTTAAACTCGATAAGTTGTATGTTAACTTAATTTTACTTTTAGATTAGATTTGATATTCAGGAAATATATTGAACACAAACAAGAAAAAGGCTGCGTAACATAATATTCCTGATGTTATAAGTACAATGCAATTGCAAATTTGCCTAATTATAACCGTCATTTTCTGACAGTAAGGATGGACTTGTACATATGATCCTAATGTATGTACACGTGTGTGTATATATGTGGGGAAAATGGTGTTTGGAAGGATCGTCTTGCGATATTCTTTCAAATAGAGAAAGTTAGTCTTAGAAATCAGCTTTCTAGACGTGGCTGTTGCTTGGGTTCGAACACAAACTACTGACTTCAATGTCAAATATTTAGCTTTATCGCATTCATAAAAAGGTTTTTTTTGCAGGTACAGGTCCAGATGTGGTAAAATGAAGGGCAGGTAGATTGTGTACCTTGAAAATCAGCATTAAGAATCCTGGCATTTCACCTGAGATCGAACCCTACAACTGCCACCGCTTTTAAATACAAAACTATCCCAGCCATGAGTGAGTCTTTTAGGCAATGAATTAAATTCTCGAGGGACTCAAGGCGTCATAATTGAGATTGGCACGATACATTCGTATCGCGTATCGAGATACATCAGGCGCCATTTGTCTTTTCTGAATCTCTTTCTGACATATTTTCACTCTACTTTATTTACTACGTCATACCCCCTTTCCTTTCTTGTTCGTCCTTTTTCTTTTCAGCCTTCATTTGTGTTCCTTTAACTTGAGCTCTCTCTCTCTCTCTTTAGCTCTCTCTCTCTCTTTCAGCAGATTATCTCGTTCTACTCTCTAATGTACGGCTTTAGCCTTTATTCTCAGCTTATCTCATGCAGACGATAAAAAATGTTATTTATAGGTGCACGTTTACATACGACTATGTGCTTTAAAGTTATTGTCGAAGTGTGGCTGCAGACACACACACACATACATAGACAGATACACACAAATATGTGTGTATATATATTCAGATTGAAGGGTGCTTTGAATATAGACACATGCACATGCACATATATACATTTCTGTACAGATATGGATTCACACGAACACACACACACACATACATATATATATCTGTGTGTGTGTGTGTGTGTGTGCAGATATGGACTCAGAAGGATGTATATATCTATATTAATAAAACTTTATTACTAATAGACTTTATGTAAGGCGTAACTGAAACTGTTGCTGATAAATTGAAGCTTCCTCGCTCCTTATGTTGGATTTGTATTTCGTAGGTAAATGAATGATAATTTCATATTTATTAATTCATTGAAGTAACAGATTGTAGATAAAAATTAGTTGATCAATCATGTTTAATCTTGGCACTTCTGAAATCTGCATTTAATTATTCTGCATTTTATATAACATAGATGCAAATGAGCCACCCCGAGCAAGATCTCAATTACATGTATATAGCTATATAATGCCAATGATGACGCGCAACCAATCTGCTTACAGTACATTCTGCAGTAACTTTGCACTGGTGCAATACTGTAGATAATGATGGCTTTCTAAGGCCAGGTCTTGCCAAGTGCACAACTCTAGGATGTAGCCTCAAAAATACCTTGTCCAGTCTCGGGGGATCAGTAAGCACCTGCGGCAGCACCTTCCCATTGCACTAAAAGGGGAGGATCGGGCTCAACCTGACGCCTTCGCAACACAAGTTGTGGGGACTGGAGCAACTTTTTGAACTTCTCATATATGGAACCTCACATTAAACCGACCATGTGCCACATCTTGCTCTTGTAGGGAAGCGAGCAGATACGAATTTACTTGCTGCACACTCTACTTTAGCGCTGGTGCACAGCCGTGGCCGATGATGGCTTACTGAGGCTCGGTATTGTCCCGTGGTTTCCAAAAAAAAAACTTGTCCAGTCTCTAGGGATCAGTATGCCCCAAGGTAGCACCTCGCTCTCATGAGGGTGAGTAAATACGAATTTCCTTACAGTATACTCTGCAGTAGCTATGCACTAGTTCAATATCGTAGCCAATAAAGGCTTACCGAAGCTCGTTATTTCTACGCACAAAGACCCTATATTCACCTGTAGTCTCCAAAATTACCTTGCCTAGGCTCAGGGATCAGTAAATCCCGGGGCAGCGCCTTCCGATTGCTTTTAAAGGGAAGGATCGGGTTCACTCTGGCGCCTTCCAAACACCAGTTGCAGGGACTGGGTCAATTTTTGAACTTCCCGTACACGGGACCCAGCATTAAACCGACCTTGTGTCACATTTTGCTCTCATGGTGGAGCGAGTGGATGTGCACAGAAACCCTAGGTTCGCCTGTGGTCTCCAAAATTATCCTGCTCAGGCTCTGAGGATCAGTAGGCCCCAGGGACTGGAGCAATTTCTTGAACTTTCCTTGTACAGTATTCCACATCAAACCGACATTGTGTCAAAACTTGCTCTCGTGGGGGACGGTTAGATACGATAATCTTGTTTTACATACACTAAAATCAGAATGATACAGAGAATATTTATTCTATATCATTGATGAAAATCCTAATCTAAGGACATGTAACCAAAACTAAGAAGAGGAGTCAATCACATGGACAGAGAAACAAACAGAAATGAATTATATTTACAAGCTAAATAACCAGTAGGACGGGTATCCGTCTTAGTGATTAATCTAGACCTACTATAAGTTGTAACTTTTACACCATTGCAAATATTAGGTGTTCGAGGTCAAGTTTTGTAACTTATAATGTTCATTGTAAAATTCGATCTATTAGAGATATAGCATCTCACTGTGATTATCCTAAATATTTACTCGAAGATTTCTTCAAATATCATAGGAAATGCCGAAGGCTGCCCGGATAGTAGCACAGAAAATGAACCCGGCGTCTCGAGTTCAAACCAAACTGGTATTGATATCCTTGGTGGCATAAATGTCTTCCCCCCAAACTGTGGGTAAAACGGCGTATAAAGACGTGAGTGGCACTACTTCGACAGTTTGTTGCCTCTGAGTATTTCACATATCACAAATTCCGGAGAACTATCTGAGACAAAGATACTTTTGATATGTGATGCCTGGGTACAGACAACTGAAGCCGTAGCAAGCGTAAGGGGACCATTTTACTTTACTCAATTAAACATTTTCTGATTTCCAGCTTTATACTTTATCATTTTTTTAAAACTCCACCCGTTTGTTGAATTCGCCAAATATATGTCTGACTATTTTAACAAAATCCAATTACTGCCATAGCTATGGCCAACAAATAAACTGTTATTTCTGATAGGGCACTTGGCGTGTTTTTGCATATTAGTCTTCGAAATTAAAAAAAAATAATATGGTATATTCGTTACGAGCTCTCCCTGATAATAATCATTAGATTTACATGTATCAAACCATCTGAATAATACTAAAAGTTAGTCCATTTATGTTTATATGACCTCAAAGTAACCAAAATGGTACATTGAAGCCAATGTTACAGAATCAATGTGAACCTCAAAATAGAGTTTTCATCTCTCATTAGGACTAGAGGAACATTTTGGGCCTTCAGCAGAAACTAGCAGGAAATTCAGACTATTATATATCATACGCTTGGATTCGAATATATATTCACATTCATATATTTATGTGTGCATCTACACACGTGTGTGCACGAGCGAGACTTCGACATCGAACTTCATATAAATATATCTATGTATCATTGTATGTATGTATGTATGTATGTATCTGATTTTTTTGATCTGAAATTGTCAGTACATAATGTTAAGCCAACATAATTAATATTCACCTCTGAATCAAGTGTATATACATGGAGGGCAATTATGTACGAGGTGTTTCCATGAAGAAATGTTTTCAAAAACAAATCTATTGCTTTACCTACGACCTTATGGAACTTTAAAAACAGTCCATTTCACTATCGATACATTGTTACCAGCGGGTTTTTTTCCAGTTCTGGAATGCCTTATGGAAGTTGTTTTGAAGGATTGTGTGCATGTCTGGCATTCTCTACTATCTTTTCTATCGTCTGAAATCGACGACTTTTCAGGGTGGATTTCTGCTTCGGGAACAAAATAAGTCGGCAAAGGTCAAATCAGAAGAGTTGGAAGGCTACAGGATAAGAGTTGTCTCGTGCTTTGCCAAACATTTCGTTCATCTATCAGCAGACACTGCACAAATTTTGCAGAAACACGATGTATCATATTTTTCTTGTTTAAAAAAATCAAGTGATACGAATCTCCACAGAATCTTACTTCTTCGGAAACTTCACAGACAATAAGAGAACGATTTCCACGAATCACAGCACGCACTTTTTTTAAATGTGATCGTCGACGTGAAATGTCCGAATTTGGCATCGTCTTTCGTGGAAGTTTTTACCGATTTGAAATGCTGGCACCACTTGTGACAGTGCATACAGCTCCGACAACCCTTCCTATCGGCTTCCTTGCAACAATATGAGTTTCTTCCCTAGAAAACGTACTCTTAATTTGAAACAGAATTTTACATAAACACGCCACTTTTCTAGAACAGTCATTGTTCAACTTGGGATAAAAAGTGCAATGCGCGCTAGACTCACCTTGGCTCTAACATGTGTAGATCAGTGTATTTTAGGGTTACCTTAATTCAATACCTGTGGCTACAATGCTTAGTTTGGGAGGAGGTTACACGAATAGATAGATAGATTGATAGATAGATAGACCTATCAGCGTCAACACAGACTGATATTATTATCATTATTATTATTATTATTATTATTATTATTATTATTATTATTATTATTATTATTATTATTGTTGTTGTTGTTGTTGTTATTATTATTATTATTATTATCATTATTATTATTATTAAGCTGCAAATCAACCGATTTTTGCATTATTCAAGGTAGAGCAATTTAGGGGTAGCTTAATTTGATATCAGTCTACATTGCATCGTTTTGGAGTAGAAGATGGACATACAAAATATTTCTCTAAATATATATATATATATATATATATATATATATATATATATATATATATATATATTATGTATAGGATCGAACTCCCCGAGCTAACAATGGACTATGAGACTAACTTGTTAACAATCGTTATGTCATTCTCTTTGTATCTATCTCTTCATGTCTCGATTTTGTTCGTCTCTGTTCCTCTCCCTTTCGAGTGTAATCAGATAATAACTCGAGACAATAAGTAGACAATTAGCAGTAATAGTTGCGTTGCTTGGAAGTTTTCAACGTAAGAAAAAGACACTCTGGGAGATCGATCGACGCGGGCAACTCTACAGGAAATCTGTTACCTGAGAACCGACATAAATCCTACCTGGTTTTAGTGACGGCGGCCGGAGAGAGCCAAGCAAAATGTCCGCCGACATTTTCTCTGCCCCAGCCTCGTTCCCACTTCCTTGCCTCCCATTTTTGTCCATGCAGAAGACA
>OY735205.1:4148508-4161008 GCA_963457665.1 Thysanoteuthis rhombus | reverse complement strand
GTCCAATATTGTATCATAGAATTATCTTGCATGTAAATTCTACCCTCTCAACTTTGAGGTTACATCCTTTATTAAATACCCTGTACGTTGTGAAGTAAATCTAAATTCAATTTTCTTAATTTTTGAGATGGGTGCCGGTAGTCACAACCATCAGTTTTTTGATTCTAGGAGTTATTTGGATTACTGTACTCATTCCTTGTGCTACAATCACTCGCTGGATCGGGTTCCTCTCAAGATAAGTGGCTGACAAAAAAGTGCATGTATAACATACCCTGCAAATATAACAAAGAATATAAACATCCCCTAAAAGTGATCTTGATGAATACAATGGAACCGTATTGCAGGAGGAAGCACAGATGATTTGGTATGGGAGACCATATCTTGAGGAAAAAGGGAACAGACTAAGCACTTTGACATACATTAGCCTCGCGGACAAACGTGGTGTGATGTTCTTGATTTGCTAATCTTCGTGTACAAAGATTATGGAATCATCTGTGTTACTCAGGTTGCCGTGAATGGGTTGGTTCGATCAACATGGAAGCGCTTGCGATACATGCATTCATGTGAATAGGTTAGTCTGATCAGTATATCAGCCATCATTTCGTTTTTTTTGTTACCATTTTCTGGTTTGCAATACCAAGAGAACGAACCTGTCTTTCCATGGAGAATGTAAACATAAAAAAAAGTTGTTGAATGAATCGGCCAAAACGTTGAAGTAACGACAAAAGCAATAAATGTATCGTATCCAATTGTCCAAACAACACTTGGAATGATACATAACTCTTCAAATTTTTTCTTCAGTATACATTAATATCTTTATGCTAAACGTATTATTCATTTATTACTCATTAAAAAACGTCTCAAAAATATTGACTGTTTGAAAAGTAACACCATAAGGCCACACTCCTTTGAACTCCCAAAATTATAAAGATCTTATCTAAGATGTTTTGCAGTTGTGAATAATGCATTTCGATTGTTATTTTCAACAAGCTGGCACCTACTTATACCGGGGTCGAATTGTGCAAGATTGGTTAGATTGTAATTCGGAAGGTCGCTGGCTAAAATTGATATTGTGCTATTGGATGGTCAGCGAGGTTACTTGACTCAACACTTCCGGGTTATTATCTGTGGAGAGTCCTGAGGGATATGATGTGTATCTCAAAACCTTCCACCCTACTGGAATTGAAAACCCAACTAAAAGGAGAACTCGCCACCATGGACGTTGAACTTTGCCAGAATGTGGGCTAATCAGCGCCTTCCAGACTGACTAAATGCTTAAAAATAGGCAGGACTCACATTTAACCTTACATGTGACGAATTGCATCTATGGTTATTAGATCTGTAGTTTGTTTATTGCACCAATAAGATTGTTTTACTGTTTTGGGACAAATCCGGCATCACTTCTGATGCACTCAGTAGATATTTTTCGTCTTGAACATTGGATAAAAAACCTAAACATTGTCGAGAGTCCCTTTCGATTAGCCAAGGAATGTAAAATAAGAAAACGGAATACTGAAGCAGAACCTAATTTGATAAAAAAAGGCGAAAAAAAAAGAAGCAGAGGTAACTTTCGTTTCAACGTCACACACGTGCGCATACCTGTATGAATTCACTTATTTATATATATATATATATATATATATATATATATATATATATATATATATATATATATATATATATATATATATATATATATATATATATATATGTGTGTGTGTGTGTGTGTGTGTGTAATATATATATATATAAAAGTAGAGGTTTCCATTCTAATGCCTACGTGAACGGGGATTTAATTGTTGGAAGGTTGACGTGTTAAATTACTAACATGTGTGTTCTTTAAGAGATAACTGGCATTTTCATTTGCACACTTTGCTAAACATTCGGAATGGATTTATATATATATATATATATATATATATATATATATATATATATATATATGAATATATATATATATGTATTAATATTACCTCTTGTTAAGGTTGACTATATGGGTGTACACATTTTGTGCTGCTACTGTCAAATTATCTAATAGATAACATCATGTAAGAGGTTCGGTAATGATGGATGACACAAAGGCAGTGAGATAGAAAAATAAAATAGACTGAAGTATAGAATGATACATACCAACATTTTATTATGATTATACTAGTCTAGCACGTAGTTTCTATTATTACTAGTCTACCCATCCCATCAAAAACTGAGGGCAATCATATAAATCAAATAAGTTTGCAATTGCATTACACTTGAAAGAATGTCAAAAGATTATGACGCTCTGCAATTTTGATAACCGTTATCCGTCAACATTGCCAAGCCCTAACCGTTCGTAGTAGAAACTTGAAATTTTGCTCACACATTCCGTTCAATGAGTACAGAAAATATTTTTTTTATAGTGATCACCTGTCCAACAAAAGGGAAGAGAAGTAACTTATTGATCTTCTCTTTTTGCAATGTTTTAATTGATCATCACCAACAAGATATTGGTCATGTAACGTAATAGTTAAATTCAATAATATATGGATGTATTTATTTATGAATAAATCTCTCCGTACTACTTCTAGCCCTAACCGTTTATTGTAGAAACTTTCATCTACTCTCCTCAATTTAAAATTCTCTCATTCCAGAATAACTTCTCAGGGAAGGGTTCAATTTGGAATGTACATTTATGATAAATTAATGATCACCTGCTTAACAAAGGGTGAGAGAAGTAACATTCATTGATAACCTCTTTTTTGAATTTTTAATTGATCACCACCAACACAACACACTGCCCAAAGACATTGGTCACATGACAGTTTCGTATGGATGACTATCCAGACCTATTTTCTTTTAACATTATTAATTATCAATGATTCAAAGTGTACTCATGATATTTTCGCCAAGATAATTTTACCTTAACCGAATTTAGAATTATGACATAAGAAGAAGCATATATGGTGGTGATTTATAATTTCTCTTAGAATGATAGTTTTCTTTATTTCCAAGCAGGATATCAGTGCATTTGCCAAAATGGGGAGCGGGGCTATTCTATAGTTAGCATTCGATACTTGTCTCCCTTGACAAAAGTTCCAGACAGAAACAGTTGACCAACACATGTATTCTATAAATAGATTATTATCCTCATGATAGAGGTATGTGGTTGCTATTTCCGGAGATCAACTGACAGCAAGTCTACAGCAGCAGACCTTGAATTCGATGTGGTCTAAATCGCTTTGATTCTTCCCTGAAATCTTTGATTATAATAGTCCCAATCTATCTGAAAGTGTTGAATAATCACATGAAACATGTGTTCCCATCGTGGTACACATCATAGAAAGCCATTTGCATAATGGCAGCGTACAGGTCCAAGGAAAATGTTTTCGAGGGATAAACAGATCCGTTGTAATTACAAGAACATCCACCAATAGATGAGGAACAAAACAGATGCGAAAACAAAAGCCAGACAAAGATTTGACGAAGGGAAAATGAGGAGTGTTGAAGGGAGAAAGTTTCTTCAACCTAATTCCTTTGTATACTTTGTTGGACCAGTAACCAGCTAGCTACTCTCCCTACTCCGCCTACTATCCCTTTGCCCTTGCAGGTCCGCCGATGACCGACTACCAAAATTCAAATTCTCTGCTGCTGTCGCTTGTTGCTCAGGTCTCTTTGTTTAAGGAGTTGACCAGTGAGAAGAGAGAGCAATTTTTAATCTGAACGTTGATCGGTTACGTGAGTCGAAACTCTTTTGAGAGTTTCTCGAAATCCTTGACAGCAATGTTTTTATCCACTGGCAGAGTCATATCTACAATGGGGGGTGTTTTTTCACTATTATTATTATTATTATTATTATTATTATTATTATTATTATTATTATTATTATTATTATTATTATTATTATACGCAATCTTACACCAGTTGCCTGGTGGTTACTGCTGGAGTTTGAGTGTCAGCAAGTCTCCCCAAATCTCCAGCCCTTCTCTCCTAGTTCTCATAGGTCGCAGTAATACTGCAGTTTACAGTATCACACCAGTTGCCCAGTAGCCATTGCCGAAAGCTGAATGACAATAGGTTTCCTCAGGTCTTCAGCCAACATCTCTTCTCTCCTTTGCCTATCATGCCAGTGCTGTGGTTTACATTTCCACTTTCATTTCCCTTCCTCTGTTAGGTCACTGTTAACAATTAGTGTTGCAGTCTTTATATTTCTTGCACTTTCCTCAGTATCCGTACTGTTCCTAGCAGTGCTGTGATCGAAACTATTATTATTATTATTATTATTATTATTATTATTATTATTATTATTATTATTATTATTATTATTATTATTATTATTATTATTATTATTATTATTATTATTATTCATGCATTTACATACTCATACCAGCTGTTTTAGTGGGTATTACAGGAGACTGGGTGTGTACTATAGCCGACTGCAAACGTATTTGCATTGCCACCAAGAATGTGATGTGTCGAATGACTTCTTTGACGATTACAAACGCAGCCTTCGAAAAATAAGGACAGAAACAATGTACAAAAAGCTGGACAAAGACCTATGAGGGAAAGAAGGGTTTGAGTTTGGCAAAAGGAGAAACGTAGACTCGAATTCTCCAAGTTGTGACGAGTAATGCATTTCTAAATCCTTACTTATTATTCAGACTCTGACTACATAACTAGTCCCTTCTCTACTCCCCGCTGGAGAGATATGTGTCTTGGTGGTTCATCTCGACCGTTACGATATGAATCTCTCCTGCTCCCGCTTAGCCTCAGGGCTTCTTTAGTCTAAAGAGTCGTTCAAGAAGAAGAAGAAGAAGAAGAAGAAGAAGAAGAAGAAGAAGAAGAAGAAAAAGAAAAAGAAGAAGAGGAAGAAGGAGAGAGATGTTCTTAAGATCTCTGTTGATTAGCTTTACTGGCCATACTACTATGAAAGAGACGCTGCAATTGATCAACAGAGATACCACAACTAATTCTCACTCAAAACTAACGGCCAACATTTGAACGTCCCAACAAACAAGCACGTCCACATATCGGATTCCCGTCCAGACAAACGCTTTTTGTCTGAACGTTCCAACATGCACGTGTATATTTCATAGATGAACATGCGTATTCCATAAGTGACAGCAGGCCAGCCTCAGTTTACAGCCTTCCTCGTAGGTACGAATGGCGTTGTGGTTTGTATTGCCAAGACCTTCTCCCGGTTTTCTAACCCATATATTATGTTTATTCCAGTATTTCCGCAGATACCAGCAACTCCATATTTCACACAGCCTCAATCTCCAATCTTAACTCCGACTGCATCAATGTTAACTTCAGCGTCTTTGTCACGGTTCCCAATTATTAGCACTATTATTTGTAAGATCACATCACGTCCGACTGTTTTTGCAGCAGATCAAGCGACCACAAGTCACCTCGAATTTCAAAAACTTTCCCAGTGAAAGAAAAAATTCCAGGTTTTGAAATGATGTTAAAAATGTCGAAACTGAGAAAATTAATCTTTGTATTTTGACACCGAAATATTGATTATACACATGAATCTTTCTATCTTCTTCTGGTCATATTTACCTTAGTCTGTTAATATTTAGCCATCTATCTCGTTCGATTCATATCTATCTATCTATCTATCTATCTATCTCAGTCTGTTTATACCTAGCTATTCATCTATCTTTATTTCTCAATCCGTTCATATCTATGTATTTCAGCTTCTTTTTATCGGTCTGTCTAGGTCGGTGTATGTATCAACAAATAAATGCCCGTACAAATATCAATATTTATTGTTTTCTTTTTGAAAATCAATTCTTGCTTGATATCCGAATGAAAGTGATTCTATCTTGACTCGGTTACAAAAAGCAAGCATTTTAGAATTTGGGCCACTTAAAAGGATTACTCTCCAAGTCATCCAATCTCAGAATATCTCTGGCCATTTGTAACCCTTTCTCTTATCCCATCCACCCACAACAGATCTTTATCCTCTTCTTAAATAATTTCAAAAGAATGAATTATTTGCATCATTTTCCGTAATTATTGCAATTGTTGACATTGAATGTTTGCTACAATAATTGAAACTTGGATCAAGCCTAAGTACGGTAAAAGCAAGGACTGTGAATATTGATTCTCAGGGCAGGCCCTTCTCGACTTGAAAGACTGCCGAAACATAATCTTCCTACTTCCTCTATTTGGCCTAGTGCTGTACATCGACAAGCAAAGTAATTACAAATACTCTGTTGCTTGTTACTTTCTACAAAACTACTGAATCGCTCAAACTTCGGACTGACAAGACATTAGTGGATTTCCTTATTCATCTGTTTTATGATAACTACTAAATACCCATTGTTTTGTTAACAGTATACTCAAGTATGTATTTTGTGCCAATATGTTTACTCAATTACTTTCTTGTGTTTCTTCTTTTCTCGACGGCCGGGTCGAGCAGTTTTCCTTTAACGAATATCTGCATGTTTCACCCGAAATCTTTTGAGTGCTCTTAGTCTGCTTCTATCTTTCACTCCCAGCTTTCTTCACATCCTTTGTGTTATGATTCCAGACAACGGACAGATAAACATGTTGCAAATTCCAATATAGATAACTTTGATATGAAAACGGTAAAAGGAAAGAGACAAAAATAGTGAACACCTATTTTCTTTCAAAAGATATCTTCGTATGTAAAACTTTGGGGGTGTTTGAATCAAAACTTGGTTTTAGCTTCTACGCCAGCTAAAGCTGCAGACGGCCCATCTTTTTTCACGATTACGCATGCGTGCAACTACTTTCGAACGTTCAAGACAAAAATGGGGAAGTCTGGGAAGAAAGAAAAAAAAATGACTGTTCTGAGGGAAAATACCAACTGATTGAGTGAGGAAACTAAAAAAAAGTTATAAAAGAACAACAACAAAACAAAAAAACAACCAAAAATGTTTGTCTTTATTTCTTTTCATTTGTTTGTTTTGAAGAAATGAGATAGGCCGGGTTGATGATCTGTGCCGAGCGGCTATGAAGCGGTGTTATTTATTCATTCTGGGAGCTGTCTGGATAGACAATGGTGCAGACGGTGTGAACACTGGAGTCCACTTTAGAAAAGAGGTCCGGGGCTCTCATTTTTTTTATTTATTCATTTTTTGATTACTTATTTATTTATCATTTTTTTTAGCCGAGTAAATGTGTGTCATCCATAAATGCTTGCGATAATAGTAGGAATACAGGTTGTCGCTGGGCGTACAAGTCTGAATAATAAAGAGATGTTGGGGTGGCTGAACGAAATGAGCGACCAGACGAAAGAAGAACAATGTATTTTCTTTGGTTTCTTTCATTCCTTTTTAATGATCTTCTTTTCATATTGGAAACAGTAAACCAAAACTGTCAAAATAGGTTTCTTTGGTTTTTAGGTTTGTCTGGCAGGTTGGTTATGTATCACGCGTGCAAGCTGCTTCAATGGAGCTACAGGGTTGAAAATCTCAGAATTTACTCCCTATTATGTATACAGGGACGTTTTTTTGTCTTGATTTTTCACCCTCCATAGGTTTTAAGGGGGTGCTCAATTTGCAATGTAAAATTTATGCTAAATTGATCCCTTAGTTTGTGTCCGACCGTATTCATGCTTTTTTAAAAATTTCAAATCCAGCCCTCTTAGTGATCATGGCCTAAGAAGATGCGAGAGAAGTAACTTATTCATCGATCACCCCATTTTCAATTTTAATTGAATCCCACATGTAATGCTGCCAAAAGATGTTAATCAAGTGACAATTTCTATTGAGTGACGAACCAGACTTTTTTTCTTCGTTCTCTTCGTTCGATCTCTTTCATTTCCCTCCTCTTTTTTCTTCAATTCGTTTTTACCAATATATTCATCCAAATTCATCCACGAAATCCTCCATATTCATTCACTCTTTAGTTATTAATTACTATTATCATCATTGTATATTCAGTACAGTTCCTTCATAGCATCTTTGGTTCAGTTCCCTCATAGCATCTTTCGTACTGTTCCATCTTGTTCCCTCTGTTAGCATCTTTAATTCAGTTCCCTCTCAGCAACTTTGGTACAGTTCTAATAATAATAATAATAATAATAATAATAATAATAATAATAATAATAATAATGATAATAATAATAACAATAATAATAATAATATGATGATGATGATGATGTTGTAGTTATACTTATTGCAAATAATGTATCAGCTAATAGATTCTGTTGAGTAGTTTGTCAGTTCTTTCAAATAGCAATATAAACTGTGATATCTGTGCAGATTTCCATCAGGCATCTGGATAGTCCGTCTACAAGTTTTGTAATTGAATGAATTTTGATCAAACCATTTCCAGCAACTTTAATAATCGTAATCTGCGGATTGACAGGTGTTATTGTCACGAAATTATTTCCACATCGCATCACATGAAAAGAAGAAATACTCATTGTGAATAACGGTGAGTATAGAGCGAAATCTTTCAAAAATATGAGACTCCGTATGTATTACACTGAAACATGCCAATACAGTTTTCTTTGCCATGAGAGATAAGTAATGCTAAAATTATCTTGAAACAATTTGATGTTTACATTTGCACACATATCCAGAGTATATATACGTATGTCACGAGAAATGATGCATCGTGTAAGATTGATGACTAAGATTAGAAGAAATATTGATCTTCAGCACTATTGTTACTACGAAGTCTTTTACATCTTTTCATCTTACACATCAACTTCATTTGCTACGATTGGAACATTCTCATTCTTGTCTCAAATACCAGGTTGTTGTACTTGAAATGTCATTGTTTTTACATCATGAAGAATAAAACTGAAAGCGGAAGATTTACAAACGTAATATATTTATGTAGGTTCAATGTAAATAGAAATATGATTCATTATTTTGGTGGTTTGTGGGCCTCCAACAACAGCGGGGTCTACTCAAAAACCAGGATTTCGAATCAAGGCATGATGCTACTCAAGCTGCTGATAACGTCAGCAAAGTATTTAAAGTAAACACTATTACATTGAGAACTGTTCAACGGTGATTCAATAGGTTTAGATCTGGAATTATAGGTACAAATAATAAACCACAATGGACGCCTAAACCCGTTCCTAATAATGAAGGTTTATAATCGAGAATAGTGGCCAATGCCTTTGGACAACGATTCGATCACTTCCTGGAGTCTTTAGGGCATCAAAGGCAACCATATCACGCTATCTTAAAGCAGCAGAAATGGTTAAAAAGTTGAAAGAATAGATTGAGAAGAATTACGATGACCATATTATTATTATTATTATTATTATTATTATTATTATTATTCAAACCAGTTGCCTGGTGGTCTCTGCTGGAGCAAGTCCCCAGAAGTCTTGAGCCCCCTTTCCACCGCCTCACACCATTTTTCACACCAGATGCCGGGTGGTTATCGCTGACGGCTGTGTGAAAGCAAGTCTCCTCACATGTCATCTCTTCTCTCCCCCACCTATCACAGCAATGCTGTGGTTCATACCTCCACTACTATTTGGATATTTTTCCCTCCTCCTCTGATAGGCTACTGCTAACAGCTGGAGTCGTAGATCTTTTATTTCTAACATTTTCCTCAGCATTCGTGCAGTTTCTAGCAGTGCTGTGGTCTGTACAGTCTCAGTCTTTCCTCTTATCCTGAGCTTTCCCAATCTCACCTTCAGGGTCTTTGATACAGTTCCGAATGCACCCATTATTATTGGTACTACCCCTACTTTCATGTTCCACACCTTCTTCATTTCTCTTGCCGGGTCCTGGTATTTTTCCAGTTTTTCACTCTCCTTCCTCATCACTATATGGTTTACAGGTACGGCCAGGTCGATTATTTGGCAGGTTTTCCTCTTCTTGCCTACGATTACTAGATCTGATTTTCTTGCTTGGATGAGGTGGTCAGTTTGGATGTCAAAGTCCCAAAGTAATTTGTGGTTTCCATTCTCCAAGGCTGTCTCCGGTTTGTGCTGATACTTCTTTTCGGCATGGTTAAATCTTATTCGTTTACTCAGTTCCCAGTGTATCATCGTTGCTACTCTATCGTGTCTATGTTTATACTCCTTCTGGGCTCGTCGATTACATTCACTAGTTATGTGGTTTACAGTCTCATCCCTCTCATCACAGAGGCGGCACTTGCTTTTTGTCAGTGTTCTATCGATTTTTTGTTTTGATTATTATTATTATTATTATTATTATTATTATTATTATTATTATTATTATTGGTTGACGTCACTTTGTTGTTAGTTGTTGTTAGTTACCATTAGTTTACAACAACAGGCTTATCTGAAGATGAGGATAACCACTCGGAAGGCGAATATTTTGAACTAGTATTTATAGTGAATGTAAAAAAATGAATGATAATTTCGTCTTGTTGTTAAACAATACACCCTTGTTTAATTTGATTGATGTAAACAAGAGAAAACAGAATTGTCTCATTGGTAAAACAGTATTTCCCATCGCTTAACATAAGAGCTTTTATGTTTTAAGTAAATATAAAAATCGACTGAATATTATTAAAACTTGAAAGTAAAGTAGGTATTATTTTTGAATAAATAATAGGCTCCCTCCACTGAAACTTCAATGAAAAGGTGACGAAATTCGATTGAATATCGTAGTTGTTATGACCGTAACTCTGAGAACAGACAAAATTGAACTCCTATCGAAATGGATGAAGTGAATGTAAAAATTTAAGAAAAAATGGATAATAATTTCTACTTGTTAGGTTTTAGTTATATAAACAAAAAACTTACGATATGAATATAGACATTTTGGCCTTCAGTACTTAAAATTCTTCACGTTACTTGTTCTGTCTTAAAATTGCGTTTTTGGCATCTAAAATCACAGAATTCTAAAACCATCTGCAGTGAAATATCTAGAGCCTACAGCTTTTTTATAAAATGCAATTTTCAGGGAGGAAACCTTACGACAGAGAGTTAAGCAAATCTCCATTAATATCATATTATGATGTATCATTATTATACTTAGAGAGAATAATTTCTTAAGTAGCTGTTTCTGTTAACTTGTTCGTTGGTTTTTCATACATCACATTCAACGTTCAAATCGACTTTTTACTTTGGCTTGAAGACTGGTGCCAGTGGAAAATATGCAACTATCTCAGCCACGAGGCAGGCACTTGTATTATCATCGTCATTCTTCTTGACTTCCACTACTGGCATTAGCCAGCTAGTACTGTTACACTGGCTACGGCATCTACCCACCCTGTCTGGGCTTCCCATAATCACAAGTGTCTTTCGTCTCGGCTTTTGATATGTGAAATAGACTTAAAGGGAACAAAAAACCCCAAGTGGCGTCATTCACTTCATAATTGCTTACGGCAACCGGTATTCATAATCGGTTATCCATCTAAGAACTGAGCAGACTCTGCGTTGCTTAACTTCGGTGATCGTATGAGAACCGGTATAACCAACGTGATTTGGCCGTAAGCTTAAATTATTGCCATCAATACTGTAATAACTATTATATAAAGTCGCCGAAAAATGTCTTTTTGCGTTCCAACGTTCTTCCATATATTTTCTTCATTTTTTTCCAGGTGGTGGGCCATCAGTAGATTCACGAAAATATTAATATCAGAGTAGAATGGACGGAGTGAAGGCCCTCCCTTCCTTCTAATACTTTCCTGTGGATTTTATTAATTTCTTTTCTTTTAAATTATTCTTATTTGAAATACTGCCAAAATTTGAACGTCGTTTCGTTTCGTTTTTTCTTTTCATTTTTGTTTCTCATGCTGTCAGCCGAGTTCAAGTTTCCCGCCCTTTCCATAATATCAGGTTGTAACCAAAGCCCTAAAGGTGAGAGCGGAAAATGTGATCATAAGGTGCCTCCATAATTACCGATGTGGATAAGGATCTCACCTAAGGCTGGTTATCACCGAGTGGAAAGCAATCATTTTCATTAAAAAATATCCCAAAGAACGGAGTCTGTTCGTTTTACGTTAGAAAATTATACTTTAGGATCCAGAACAAGGCTCAAATATATAAGGATATTTGATGTATGTATGCGCATGCGTGCGACAGCGCTTCTCGGCAGAAGTGTGTATATGCGATCTTAAGTACATAATGCAGTCGCAAATATATGAGGATAACTGATATATCTGTCTATCTATCTATCTATCTATCTATCTATCTATCTATATATCTATATATATATACATAAGAGCAGGAGCACATATCGGCAAGAGTGTGTATGTGGCTAAATGTATATAATGCAATCATGAATATGTAAAAATAACTATATATATATATATATATATATATATATATATATATATATATATATATATATATACACGAGTGCAAGAGCACATATCAGCCAAAGTGTGTATATGTGATCGTATATATAAGTGAGAGTAAATATATAGCGATAGCTGAGGTATGCATGTATATATGTATATGAATGTGTGCGAGAGTAAGTATAGGCAGGAATGTATGTGTATATATATATATATATATATATATATAAGGATTACTGACGCATGTATGTATATGCCTGTGAGTGAGAAGAGAAGTGTGTGTATATGGGAACGTACACATGTATATT
>OY735205.1:4132500-4148308 GCA_963457665.1 Thysanoteuthis rhombus | reverse complement strand
TGCTTTTCACGACTGTTAAATACCAATTCTGGATACATACGATTACGCAGGAAAATCTTGGTAACGATTTCTGTAGTGATTTATGAAGTTCAGCCTTGTCGGGTACAAGGCCAAATAAGAGCAATCGACGGTGATGCAGGAAGATTGTGTTGCACCAGTCTTACAAATGGAATGGATCAACAAACATTGGATTAATGGATGTTGCTTTGGCTAAAATGCTGACTACTGACAGTGGTCGGAAATACGCGACTATCTCAGCCTCGTGACAGGCCTGTTTTGATTTTGGTTTGTTGATATATAGCCTCATATAACTACAACAACGATATCATTAGCAGCAGAACCTTAAAAAATGCGGCCATCAAATGATTACACTGGGGTCAGGCATGATTTTAGGGTTCAAACGTCATTGCCAATAATTTGAGGCACTCTAGCAATACCACACAATATCATCAGGCTTTGTCGTTTTTTGTTTTTTTTTTGGTTTTCTTCTTTTCTGTTGTTGACAATCTGAGTTTGCCCGGATACACCAAGGTTGAGTCAGCAACACAACCTCGGCATCAGATTTCAATGGGAAATATATTAATTATTCTGACATGGGTCTTACGTCCTTTTCTCGTTTTGTTTTCTTGCGTTGATGAGCCAATTCGAGATTTCCCAAATCTAAATAGAACAAGTCACCACTTCTCATTGTTGCAGAGCTTCAAATGCAAATCTCCAAATTCTGTCTTCATAGCTTATAATGATATTTTTATGCAATCTTCATTAGTGATACCTGTGTGACACTACATTTGATTGGGGAGTAGGAACAGAACACCCTTAATGCCTAATAGGTAATAACCATATCAATTCACTTCATGCATATATGTACAAATATAAGCATAAATCAGATTGACATGGAAGTCCCTAGCGCCGTATATTTCACAATGTTTGGTAGGATTTAAAGAGAATTCTTCATTACGAATCCCTTAAACCTCTACAGACTTCCACTGGACAACACTAAAATGAGCAGTTGATTTGTTGGAATGATACTTTGAAAGTGAAAAGACGTTTTTGGTGAGTATATCTAGGTAATTGACAAGTGACTTTGCAGCGTGAAAACGTCCGTTTTAACGTTGCAAAGGTGGCGTAGGAAACAATGGTGGAGCTGGAATCAGAAATTCTTCCACGTGCAGCGTTTTCTATTGACCTACCACTTCCAAACTATAAGTTGTTCTGTAACATTCATTGTCTATTCTGACAAGTAATAGATATCAAGAGATTTTCCGAAAAATTCATCGAATCAAAAGCGGAATCGTTCTGATACGACTGAATGCATAATTAATCTGTAAAATGGGGTAAAGTCTTAAAGAATATGGTGAAATTGGTGACTGAATGATAATGATTTGAACTGATATGAATAAAAAGATTTTGTAAGAAATATACCGGAAATTTTTTAGTCAATTCTATAAGTCTTATATTCAAAAATACCGCTGAAATTTCACAAGAATTTGCACAAGTGTGGTATCAACATCATCATAAGCCTTTTAGCTTCCGTCACTGGAAACAGATCTTCCTTAAGATTCGCCAGACGTCTCTATCATTGGCATCGCAGAGCCAGTACTTTCTAAATTTATCTAGCTCGTGACGATCTTCTTGAAATGATATCTGGGACTCCTGTATTTTCTCTGATTTCCTGTGTTGTCTTATGATCTCTTCATGTGAGGTCGAGCATGATTATCTTTTGTGCACGTTGCATGGTTCTCAGTTCGAGGGTCAATCTTTTGGTTAGATTCCATATTCTAGCTCCATAGGTGACAATCAGGAGGATGCATTGGTTGTATATCCTTCTTTTCAGGACTAGTGAGATTTGTGTGTTCCTGAAAGCCGAGAAATGTAACGACGCGCGTACTCGAATTCTGATACCTAGGTACACAAAAACGCTCATAGGCTTATGACGGAAAAGGCATATATTTTACATAACAAATATCAATTTTTCAACATAACCTCTTTCTTTGTCAATGTACTTAATTCAGTGGTAAATATTGATAACATAAATCGGACATTGTACAGTGAAAATTTCAAATCAAAATTCAGTTGATATGAACGTGACAGGCTAAGGAGTTATCGATCCATTGGCGTATATCTACGTATGAATTTTCTAATCGTACCCGTTCAAAACACATTAAAAAGACGTTGGGACACCGTTTACAATTTTATCCTGGTTGTGTCAAGGACACGAAACCCAACAGTCCATCCCTCCCTAAGCAGGTTATCCATTTCCTTCACTGGTTGCTAGTCAAGGCTAAGGAGTCCATTTTGCCTATTTACTAGTAGCTGGGATGGGGGAAGAGAGAAGAGATGGACCGATGTTTTTTCCCCAAGGGCATTAGTGCAAACTTGACGAAAACTGTTTCAGCAGGTATTTTAACTCGGCTTGCCAATTCCATTCTCTCTGCTGTTAACCGTTGGGCCACTCTACACCTTTACTAATCATAACGCACCAACATGTATAGCTAATTATATCGAGCAGTTAATCCTCAATGAATAAACATATACATCCAGTATTGACTTTTTAGTGTCTGCAGATGCCACACTGGGAGTTTCAAAATTTGAACTCTTGTCGTTGATTACGTCACTGACAGCACATTTCCCCAACGGGGCTTGTTGTCCCCACATTTCAACCTGAAGTGACCATTAATTGCTATTATCTCTGGACTTTCCATCTCCCCAGCTCAACGTCCGTACCATCAACTATCTATCATATGTTGAGCTCTTAAAAAGGTAAAAAAGACCATTTCATTTTCAATAGAGCTCACAAATGATGAACTTCAAAGAACAAAGACAATAATGGAATAAAGAGGACTTTGAGAGTGATGAAAGAATTGACAACGTAACAAGGAATAGAACTGTAGAAGAAGAATGGGTTCTCCTTGTCAAACATGGTCTTTGATGGTTTTGAATTTTGAATTTTGAATCTATAAGTTTTAAGAATCTTTAGGATTATCAAGAAAAGCAGTATATAAACAATACCAGTTGAAATGAATGGTATTGAAAAAAGAAAAAGAGATAAACAAAGAACAACATGAACATCCAGTTGAAGAAAGATAAAAACTGATTCGTTTGAGTTGTTGGAAAATATAAAACTTTTATCAATACAGAACAGGAAAAACGAACAAACACAAACTCTCCGAAAAGTCAAGGCAAACAGAACGATTATGCAAAAAGTTGTGAACGAAATATCACAGTGATGCTGAAATTTTATATATATATATATATATATATATGTGTGTGTGTGTGTACGTGCGTGTGTGTGAGTGTATGTGTGCGTGTGTATGTTATTGAGTTATGTAATGGATATATGATCCAACAGAATGATTATAAATCGCGTTTGGGTAGCTTCTTCAGCGAAGCGTTGTTCATACCACTGACCTAAACAACTGTGAGTAAGGCAAACGCCAAAATAACGGTTTCAACCACAAATTCTCATCATTTTGTTTATTCACGGTCTATATCTGCTCTATTCGTTCCCACCAACGCGACTATTATGCTATTAAGAAATGGATTATGTTATTGAGAAATGGACACCTGCACAGACACAAACACACGCATATATATATATATATATATATATATATATATATATATATATATATATATATATATTTATATATATATATATGTATATGTATATATATATATATATAAATATATATATATATATATATATGTATATATATATATATATATATGTATGTATATATATATATATATGTACATATATCATAATAAGTATATATGTATACGTATCATAATAAATTTCCAATTTGTAAAATTACAAAAAGAAAGAAATATAAAAAAGATTTTATCTGCTGTAGATGTTTAATCATAATACTCGCTACCTCAGTAAATATAGCAATTAATATATAGAAGATAAAAATGACAAGGATATATACCCGGCGAATGTTAACATTTCGTCGGTTGCTGATGAGAACGTTAGACACGAAATTTTTACGTTCCCGGTTTTATGTCCTTGTAATTCTTGTTTCATATATATATATATATATATATATATATATATATATATATATATATATATATATATATATATATATATATATAAGTGGCTAGAAAGAGAAAGAGGAAGAAAAAGTTAGATCATTTATCAACCATATGTTTCACATTTATAGCATCACTAGCTGCCACCAGCTGGGCCTTTTGTTATCTACATAACAACCTTCAGCAAAGTTATGGACTATTATCAATAATAATATAGAATTTATCCGAAACTTACCTTGCAAATTGAATCATTAAAAACCTTTTACGGGAAAACACGCTTTTCTAGACATGATAATGAGCTAAAAGGAAATCTTCAACCTGTTGACTAATTGGTGCGTCTTGTACGCTTGATACATAGTCAGTCAGATAGGCAGACTGGTTTGAAAGCTGACGAAACCTATGTCGACGGTTTTGGTTGGAGATTTCTAATTATGAAAAGTAATAAATTTAATAATGAGAGGAAAATATTGATATATGTGTAGTATATATTATTTGCCTGCGGTGCCAACTTCAAGGAAACACTCAACTTTGGAGATGAAACGTAACGCATAAATTCTTCAAGGCTGAACTATGTATTTCTTCCTCTTCTTCAAGTGTGTCTATCTTAAGAATTAAACTTCACTTTATCCGGAGAGTCATTGAGGCAAAGCAAGGCAAACAGAAACTCAACAAGAAGAGGTCGATAATCCTTGTCGGATGAAAAAGATCAATTGCAATGATTCTAGGAAATATTTGTGGATATTCGTTTGTTTGCTAGAAACTGAATTTGCGACCGTCGAAGGAATGTTAATAGTTCTTCCACTTTGCAAAGTTCGCCGGCATTTTGCCTTTTAAATCTTGAAAAAAACGTTTATCATCAAAAGAAAAAAAAAAGAGAAATGTTTCTGAGTTGTGTAAGCAATATTTTTTTCCTTGATGCTGTATCGTCGAATGATGGCGATAATATGACTATATATCAAAAGTATACATGTTTTTTTACAGACCTTTGTTACAAAGATTATTTCATGTACATATCTGAAGACTACCTATGATTCCACTATATCATTAATATTAGTATCATAAATATTATATCGATGTCAATAATAATAATAATAATAATAATAATAATAATAATAATAATAATAATAATAATAATAATAATAATAATAATAATAATTATTATTATTATTATTATTATTATTATAGACAGCGATATAATATTTATTATTGTAGCAATAGGGGTTTTTACGGGACCGGGTGTTAGTCCGACGCACAAGATGGACCGTCTCACAGAGCTAAAGATCTCCAAATGTTCTATTCGCCCATAGCATGAAAGTAAGCTGATATCTTTCTCAAAGTGAAGTATACGCAAACTATCCCAGTTGGATTTCGAACTGGCTTCGCCCTACTATCTACTCGTAGCATAAACGCAGTGTACGTAAACTGTCCCGGCCGGGGTTTGAACTAGGTTCATCGATTCCACCCTCCATGCCGTCAAGCGTTAGGCCACGTGCACTTGCTTTTGCGTGTCTGTAGGTAGAATCTAAGTCTGTTGATATCGATCCATCTCTACACACCCACTCAGAAGAACCATACGTATAATTCAAAATTAATTTAATATAAAAAGAATAGGTGCATTTGGGACCAGAAAATTTGCTTTTAGGAGAAGATATAACCTTAACAAAAACCAGTGCATCTTCACCGATATTGAAAGATCCAACACCTTTCTGTGCTGTACATTCCACACTTTCAACCATATTATTGGTGCATATTTTTTATGAACGGAAAATTTTCCTTCAATGGCGGCTTTTTTCATTGAATACCGACTTTACAATCATTCCTAATTCACTGACGACTTCAGTCATTTTCAAAATTTACGACTTAATCTCAGAAATATTTGAATACTAACTAATATCTTCCATGTTTTTGTCTCTTTTTCACTTTCCCTTTCTAAGTTTGTTAAGCAGAGAAAAAAAGTAAAGAATCATTGGAAAAAACGACGAAAGAAATCATCGAAGCGTCTGGCCGACCAAACGACCACAGAAGAAAGAAATCAGCCAATCAGATAAAACCTTGAAAAAAAATGGCGACTTTAAAAGCCTCAAAATGCTTCTTCTGTTTCTCTGTCATGTAAAAGCCTCGTTAGTTAGTGACTGGCAACATTTCAATCCGATCATCGAATTTCTAGGCTGAAAAGAATTTTATTTTAAAGAGGAAATTCTTACCGTGAGTAATACGATTTGGACGGAGCATAAGTTTCTTTAAATGCGTTCATTCAATCCTCTTTTTTCTCTTGTCAACCGTATTTCCTTTTCTTTCTATATTCCCTCCCGCTTTGGTCTTTCTCTTCTTTTTTCTCCTTCTCTCCCATCTTTCTCCCTTCGTTCTCTTTATTCCTTTTTTATTTCTCCTCTCCCCCTTTCTCCTTATTTTTCCTATGCGTCTTCCTCTATTATTCTTTTTGGTCCTTCTCTCTCTTTCTTCTTCCTTTCTCTCCCTCTTTAATTTTTTATTATCACTTTCTCTCTTACTCTTATTCCATTTCTGTCTTCCTTCATTTACTCTTCCTTTCTTCTTCATCTCTTCCTTTCTTTCTTTCTTCCTTCCGTTTTTTATTTCTCTACATATTCTTTTTCCTTTTCCTCCTTTCTCCCCTACTTTTTTCCCCTTTCATCCACCCTTCTCTTTTTTCTTTATTCTTCCTTTCTTTCTTCTGCAATTTTTTCTTTTTTCTTCTTTTCTTTATTCTCCAATTCTTTTTTCTTCCTTTGTCGAAGATCGAACCATCCTAATGGAAGAGATTTTTGTATGAACAGGTCGAATTAGTCTTAAGATTTTATTCATTATTGTCCTTTCGGCACGATTTTCATCCCAGTTTGCTTCGTTTTGAAATCTTTCAACTCAGAAAGTCCAAGTGAAAAACTTCCTTTTTCCAATCATTCTTTCTCAGCTCAAACTTATGCCATTATTTTCAAAACGAATGTATGCATATGTATACGTATATACATAAGTGTGTGTGTGTTTTAGAAATCAATATGGCCGGTATTGTCGTGATGCTTTTGGAGATATTCCGGATGTATCACTTAGAAGTGCGACAAAATGTTCGAGGAACTTAGGAGAAAAGTGGTTTCCGAAATACAGGAGAAAGGGATCAAAATGAGGTTCCATATTCACTTGACGGGTGATTTTGAGGGATGTATGAGACATAGGAAGTGGTATTAATTGTCAGGACATATGGCCGGTTTATTGGGGGTATCAAAACATGTGTTTGTGCGATCATGGAAAAGTTGTCTAGGCTCATTGGCTATGCCCCAAGGGTCAGGGTGTACTCCAGTCGCTATCTTATTCGTGCAACAGCGAGTTACTACCAGAGAGACGGATTCCCAGGGACCAGACACGTTCCATTTCTATCCTATTTCGCCCAAAGAAGAGAAAACTCATCCAGGCTCAGCGTGAAAGATGAATAAATCGACTCACACATCACCATCGTCATCATCATTAACCTTTATAGGTCCACTGCTGGACAAAGGCCTTTCCTATCTCCTTCCATGACGAGCGTGATTGCGCTAATCCCTGCCATGTCTTACCGGCAAATTTTCTCATCTCTCCGTCTTGTATCTGATCTTCTACTTTTCCATGGACACTAATCAGTTAACTTTTTGTTCCATCTGTTGCACTTTCTCGCTATGTGCCCCAATTTTAATTAATTAATCACTTGTGCAATAGCCTTAACCATCCTCCCAGATCCTTGTTGATCTTTTCGCAATCGATTTGAGTTTTTCCTCACAATTCTCTCCCTAGCGTTCTCTGTGGAGTTCTGAGTTGGTTTTCGAGGGGTTTCCAGGTTTCGCACTCGTACATCATAACTGGTGATACGCATTAACTGAATACTTTACTTTTAAAGCTTATTGCTAATTTCATTTGCAACCATTTGTTAAGCACCGTTTCCGTGTTCTTCCTCTAGCTTTATCACCTGGCATAGGTAAATATATTCCCTAGCTTCCTCTAAGGCTTCACCGGCTATTCTATGATCTTTCTCGGGACTTTATCATTGAACATTACTTTTGTCTTTGTTCTGTTCATCTTCAACCCTATATCTAGCTTTTTTAAAATTTAAATCACTTGACATATTTTGTAGATCCTACACAGTTTCTGATACCTTTACAATAACATCACAGTACCTTAATTTGGTCAAATATTGCCCATCTACATTTACTCTTGTGTTTTCCAAGGCAGTTTTCCTGAAGTTGCTTTCAAGAATGGCAGTTAAAAGCTTTGGTGGTATCATATCCCTCAGTCTTACTCCTATACTAATTTTTATTTTCTTAGTACCTTTATGAAGTCTAATTATTGCAATGTAATATTCGTATACTTTTGCAATTACTTTTATGGTATAATTCTCATTTATACCCTGTTCTCGCATTGAGTTGAAGAACAAGTGTTCTATTAAAACAAATGCCTTTTTCATAGTTTGCATTAACCAAACAAAGTAGTTTGTTGTATTCTGATGTTTCTTCGTTTAGCTGATTCAAGATATGTGGGTGTTATATTGTCGAAAAGCCAGTCTGTTCCCCCTGGTTGATTTTCAACGCTGTAAACGGACATATTCGATTTTCCTATTAAATGATTTAAAAAATAAATTGAAACTCTGAAAGTGGAATCAGTTGGGGAGTTCGTTGTTTCAAATGAGAGTGGGAGATATTTCTACCTGCAAAACTTTTACCTTTAAATGGAAGGGTCCCTTGCTACGAACGGAAAACTGGAAAGGTCACATTGTACCTTATTTGTATAGTTGGATACATATTTATATGCTTTAAAAATAATTAAAAACACTCTGCTATTGTTTTCGCCACTTGTTAATATTGCACTTTTACGATTAACTGAAACATCATGCCTTATTTTTCCATACCCCACAATCAGCTTCCCCCCCGCAAATCATGTAATACTCCTCCCAGATGCCCCTTAACTTTCGAGATATCTTACGTCTGAGCGATGTCGACAAGTCTTGATGAATATACCTCTGACATAACACCGATCTTGATAGAGCATCACCGACTACCAGGGAGTTCTTTGTTTCACAGAGAGCTGTTATTCATGTCTCCCGTCAAGAAATGCACGTATCATTCTTAGTAAGAAGGTATCCCCCCATTGGATATTTGTAGTCGACACTAGACAACTGGCTATCAATATTAAAGGTTTTTACCGGGCGATGACCATGGCGATCAGAAACAAAAATAGCGTGCCCTGCTATTATCGTGTCTTTTTTGGAGAAGAGTTGAAGATGGCCGCCAACCTCCTTTCTCGGTCCGAATTCACTAAAGTTAAACCATCTACTAGATGTTAAAAAGTATTTTCCTCATGACGCTGTCATTGGTAATTAAGAGGTTGTCATGACATAACAAACGAGATGTTTTGTAAGGAGGTGGATCAAAAAGTGTTTTACAGGCTGGAATTTCACTTGGCGTTATCTGCTAATCAAAGTAGTGACATGTCGATTCTTTCTGTTAGGTATCTGTGATTATACCAAAAAAACAAATACTTCACTCTCTGTCTCCAAGACTTTCTCTTTCTATCTGTCGGTCCGTCTGTCTCTCTCTCTACATATGTATCTATGTATACATGAGGTGCTGCTCGGAAGTTTCAGGAATTTTAACAGCGCGGCGAAACGAATGTAGCTCAGGTTTTTGCTGCTGCCATTTATGATCAGTACATTTTCTGAGCCATTGCAAGAACAGTAAACAATGAACTGCATTGAAGGAGACAGTAGAAACTAGGTGCTAGGGAATGTACTTTTTTCATTATTAGTCTTTGGATTGCAAAAGAAAATATATATGTATGAGTGAGCGTTGGTGCGTGTTTGAGTGTCTATTTGTCTGTGTATAAATAGAGATATATTATTGAGTTAGGAAACGCATGAAAGTGTGAATAAAATGGATCTGCAGATAAGAAATCAATCGAAAGTCAATACCCTTCCCCTTTGTTTCCTTATCCCGCTCTCCTGTCTATTTCGAATCCTCCCAGAATCCGTCTCTCTGATAAATGCCACGGTCATCGGGTGGGATGAATTCCGGAACGCTTCATGGGAGGGGAAGGGTTAATGAATGAGGAACGAGAAAAGAATATAAACTACAGTGAAGGGAAGTAAGGAAATAACGGAGAAGAAGAAAGAGGAGGAGGAGAAAAAGAAAAAGAAGAGGAAAGAAGGGAGGAATAAGGAGAAAAAGTAGAAGAAAAAGTACGAAAACTATAATGTCGCAAAAAAGGATGATGGGATGAAAGACGAAAGAAGAGACAGAAAGTTTTGGAACAAGCTTCTTATTTCACACCAAGGTCCTTGGGGGAGACATGAATCCACCCCCAAGCTGTGGATATACAGCTGGGCAGTCGGATTCCTTTACTTCTAGAAAGCAATCCATTTTGGACACAGGACTACCGACCCAACCCTGTAAAACTTTCTTGCTACATAAACGACAATGCTGTTCTATACTCTATAAGAAATAAGAACTGTTTAAAGACAGAATACACAACATTAGGAGGATTTTAACTTGAATATCTTCCTAAGCAAAACTGAAAAATGAGTGTAGAAAAATAATCCAAACTACTGGATTTTAAAAATTGTATTTTCCTCCTGTTTTCAAATGTTCTCGTACTCTTGTTGACTTGATGCTATCATTGTTTGAATCAATTCCATATTTACACTAGCGTATCCTGGTGGGTACGGGCAGGTACCAAGTGACAGTAGGTAACTCTTTTATAAGTAAATATAGGTTTGTAAAAATATTTGTGCCTGTGTATTTGTGTGTGCATTTTGAGGTCCTTGCGGTCTTTTCGATAATGACACGTTTCACTATTGGAGTAGTACATCGTAAGGCCACTACTACTGTAGTGAATCCTTTTCTCACTTGTGTTCTTGAGCCTTACTAATCTAAGCTCAATAAATATCGATCAAGGATGGTTTCAACTTGGATTTTATATTATTTACGAATCTCCTTCGAGGAGGCCTAACGGTTAAAAGCAAGAATAATAAAATTGGTGAACCGAATCCTAACTTCAAGACAATCTACCACCATCCTGCACTTATGCCTTTGGAAACACTGGACACTCTAGCCATGGTTAACAACCAGTCTAGGAGATGATCAACTCTTATTCCAAACTTTAAGGAAGTTGGATGCCAATTTTGGTTACTTCGAGCAGTTCCTGCAGCCAAACTGATGCCAAACGAATTGTGACCCATTTTCCATTGGACTACACCAGGTATTCCATCGATTACGCACCCAATTACCTTCATACAATGGTCCAGGATCGTGCCCTGGAGACATCACTTCAGTATCGTTCCATTGCATTTCGAAACAGAACGAGGCCTCTTTCCGAAATTTTTAAATTTTGGAATTTTGAAAATAATTTCTCACTTGGAGGAACGTAGTTTCATGAAAAATCTCAAATCTACAAAGTTTTGATTAAAGCATAAAATAAAACTGAATCGTCATAAATTGATTTTGTTTTGATAAGTTTATGGCTTTCCCTTTGGCTTAGGTCTTTTTTATTGTTCTGTTATTATAAAGGAATTTTGTGAACTCGTTTATTAGAGAAAATTGGTCGATAAATATAAGATATAAATAGATTTGATCTATATTTTATTAGATGCAGCATTGTCACTCAATATTGATTTTGCTTTCATCTTAATTTTAGCTGCTATTCATGATAAGTACTCAGACCATTATATTGCTACCCATGATGCTATCAGTGTATGTAAAAAAATAACAAATATGACGCCGAGCAATCGGGTAGAAAGGGTATTAGTTTAATGGTTAGATTTGTTCTTCTGCCAACCCTGAAGGCTCCCGTTGCTCAATCGGTAGAGCAGCTGTCGTATATATACTGAGGCCCCGACGTAAGAGGAGTGCAAATTAGAGTAAAAAATTATTAACAGATTTCGTCTGTAATTTGGAGAACTCTCGGAGTATATAAAGATTGTTTGAAATGCAAAACACTGGAAACTGTGTGACTACATCCACACCGTAATGCATGTATGGTATAGTTTGAATGTACAGGTGGAGCTCCTACTTCGTCCGATACAGATAGTACATATTTGGATGATCCCATTCCAAAGTAGGAGCAAAGGAAGTCGGAGCTTCACTAGTAATTTTTTCAAGATTGGACAGATCTCACAGATTGTCCGTTTTCTGGGAACCAATAGGAGCTTTACCTCTAATTGTCCAACCAGAATTCAATTTCAACTGAAATTACAATTACTTATTCGGAAGTAACTTTGGAAATATTGTACAAAGCATTTCTATGATTTTATCATAAACAAATAGTTATTTAGTTATCTTAGTTTTATTTACTTTAGTTTTGGCACAGGACCACAAATATGTGGTAGCATGTGACAATTGAACTACCTCTTTAGTGGAAGCGAGAATAACTTGCTAAATATTACACCATGGCTAGACGCCTATTTTCTTCCACATAACTGGACTTACACCTATTTAATTTGAACATCTCGTCGTAGCATAAGACCAAAAGCTGGTCTGTAACATCATCAGCGAGTTCAATGCACACTGAGTGCTCAAACTTGTGATTATGAGCCAAACGTAAATTTCGCATAGTAAATAATTACACTTGTTCATTGGAGGAAATCTCTCATCCTATAAAACCACAAAAAAATAATATTTCATTGCATCTTATTTTATTTATACCTCTTATATCCTATATGGACCAGACATGAACGCTTTGGATTTTCTCATTTTATTTTTTTAGTTTATCAATTGAATATTTTTCCTCAATTTTTTCTTTTTTTTTGTTGTTGAAATTTTCGCCTTTATTCTCTGGCTACATTATTCATTGGAAACATTCTTCAAGAATTCAACTTTTTTGATAAAAAAAAAATCAGAGAAATATTAAAAAAATAAGATGAAATTCTGAGAATGTTTTAATTTTTCAAAAATGTTACTTCAGTTGTTGTCAAGGTTCAACTTGAATATGTCATCGCTTTGAAAATATTTAATAAAGAAACTAAAAATGAATTAAAGAAAGAAAGAAGACCCCAAAGAAAAAAGTAGAAAGAATTCACGTCTGATTCATAGCGGCTCTAGCAAATGGACAAAATACATGTCTTGCAAATGTCGAGATTTTTTTTCGCCAGCGAGACTCCATCCAGGAAACGAGAATACTGACATCCGGCACGTGACACTCAGCGTCGGGGAAATCGTCAGCCATATTTGTTGGGAACCAAATGACAATATGGCGGTTATGCGACGAGGTGTTGAATGCAACGGAGGGGAAGCCCTATGGAAAATTGGCGGAGAAAGTAAACAGGAAAAAATAAAGATTGATTTTTCCTCTTCTTGACTAAAGTCAAATATAAAGAAAAAGTGTTGAAAATGGAAAGAGAAGAAGAGAAAGAAAAAGAAAAAAGAAATAGAAAGAGACAGGAAGAAGGGAAGAGGAGAGAGATCGAGAGAGAGGAAAAAAGAAAGTGAGAGAGAATAGTTGACATAATTCGGACACATGAACAAACATCTCCAGTTATCGTTGTAATAACAACATCGAGATAATGTTTATAGTAATCATGGCTATTATTAACACCATAATCTATACTATAATGAGGCAAGGTGATTGTAGTAAAGTTCATTAGAATGTTAAATTTTAAGCATTCCCTTCCTATTTAGAATATAGTCGTGATTGAAGCAGATCCTCAACACACCATTAAAGAATTATCAGAAAAACCGAATTCAGCATGGTCTATTGTCCAAGAGCATCTTCAACAAATCAGAAAAGTCAACATACAAGAACGCTGGGTACCACGCTGACTTGCAACTAAAACCAAGTTCCATGTTTAGCAATCTGCCACATTTTATTGAGCAGATTGGGAGAAGAACTATTTCTTCATCGAGTTCTTACAGGGAGAAATGGGTTCTGTACGTTAATAGTAGTCCCTACGCCAAACTATTGAAGGGATCAAACATTGGCTATCATACATCTTCGCATCAAAGCCAGTTTCTTTTCACAAATAAAAGAGTGAAAAGTAGGTTCCAAGATAGACAATTGTATTAAAATATGTTGACCATTATATACATGACTGAACTGAAAATATTTCCTAATAAAAGAGGTTTCTCTTTTTCTAAAAAAAAAAATGACATTGCTTTCCGATACGAACACAATATGTTGATCAGCCTTTGGTTAGGGTTGATTGAAAAAAATTTTTCTGCATTCGAAACGAAGTTAATATAGTGTTTCTTTTTTCTGTTTTCAGTGGGTATATTTTGTGTCAATGTTGTGATTTTAAGTAACTTATGGCAGAATAGGTTTTAAACGTGTTGTTGTGGGTCGAAGGTTTCGGTGTGTGGATCTTAAGTGTGTGTATTAGAGTGTGTCATAAGCGTGTGAATTAGATTTACGGGGTAACTTTAAATCAATTGTAGTAGATGTTATTGTTTATAATTATTATGAGTTGTAGTAGGCGTTATCATTTATTATTACATTAGTCTCTTATCTAGAAGAGGTGTTAATGTGTGATTAGCCAGGTTAAAGTTTTAATTTTCCTTTGTGTCTACATTCCGAAATCATTTCGTTTCTTTGTTTCAGATGGGTCCTTTCATCTTTAGATTTTGAAATTCTTGGTTTCTCTACCACGCGCAAGCTGTATGTGTCTTTAAAATTACTATGGAGGCTGGAGTTACTATTGATAACCCATTTAACAGAAGGTGTAAGTTTTTTTCTTCAAGTTGCCAAAAGTATTTTGAAGGTGCTGTTCCGGTTCTTAGTTCTTGGAATTGAGGACATCTATCGCGGTTGTAGTATCCAGATTTCCATTGGAAGTTTGAGATTCCAATGTAATATTTTCTGTTGTTCAGTTGTTCAGTTGTTGTGATCGTTGCTAGGTATATCCATTTTTGGTTGTGCATTTGTTGTTCTCTGGGCGTATGCTTTCATTTCTGCTGTTAGATTATCTCCGTTATATTATTTTTGCTTTTACTTTTACTTTTACTTTTACTGTTTTTGCTTGACTCCATTAATTTTTATCATGTGAATTCATAATTCTGTTTATATTCTGGTACAACTGTAGCTGATTCTCAAAGCATTCCTCTTAGTTCGATCTTATGCAGTTGATTTTCTATGGGAAAATGTTTGTCGATTAGTCAGAGGAACATATTTTCAATATCAGTATATATTAGTTTGCAATAAGGTGGCTCCAGGAAGTCCATGAAAGAGATGTCTGGTGGATCCTGGAGAAGGTTATGTCCCACAACAGACGCTAAGAGGGTACGCTAGGTATTTAAGAACACAACATGATGTTATGTTACCCGGCATATACCGAATTTCAACTTTCTCATTTCCCTTTAGACGTATCGACAACATCTACATAACTGCTTTTAATCTCACACAAAAAATGAAAGGCGCATAGAGCTCATGACCCTATCTACCAACCAGAGTGACACAGGGATCACCAAATTCTTGAACACGGCTATTTCTTTTGTGTCAAAGGTCAGGAGTGAACTGGACCTTTTTGCCTTAGGTGCTATTGTAATTGGCGCTGTTACCTATGTTTTCTATAAACTTTAATTAATTATTAAAACCATTTTTTCAAGGTGATATTGCATAATTCTTTCTTCTGGTAAAATATTTTTTGTATAAGGAATTATTGTTAATTCTAGTGTTGATAGAATAAGGAATCGGTTTCAGTACTAATATTAAGTAATTCGTTTTGGTGATAATGTATGTGGGATCTTGGTCATCATTGGTTACACACGTCCCAGCATCGCTCTCCTATCTCCTAAATGCCCAACGTGAACCA
>OY735205.1:4027500-4130000 GCA_963457665.1 Thysanoteuthis rhombus | reverse complement strand
ATATATATATGAACTACTATACATTGATGTATAAGAACCAACTTCTCCAATCAATCGAAACAGTATCCGGCTTTGACGAAGTTTTCGTCTCTCATTCGATGGAGATATAAAAGCTAAACTGGAATTTTGGAAAATGTGGTTTGTTTGAAAGCCAAACTTTGCAGTTAATCTTTGAATCAACTGTGACAAGGGATCAGCTGAGAAAGATTGAAGCATGTTTAAAGAAAGAGGGATGTTTTCGAAATAAAGGGTATCAGGAAACAAAGGAATATTCCCAGAAAATATAAAAGGGTCACTACCGAAGTCGTGAAAACTGAGAACGGGCTTGGCGTCTACATTTTCCTTGGTATGATATCTGCTGTTTACTTTTAACCGGTCTTGCTTGCTGAGCGACCTTAAACGAATCTTGTTCTGACTTTTTTCATCTGATCTTTTCATCTCATTCGTTTAGACGTCTTTAAACGAGAAAAGATTGCAAATAATCGTAATTCATTTGAAGCAATTCCCTTCATTAAATTACGTCTCAAACTTTAATTCCCATTTAAATGGGAATTTGCAAAGTCTTATGATATCGAGAATTCATGCAACAATAATTCAAACAATTTTGTATTAAAGTCTGAGATTAGGGGTTCTCGTTTATTCGCTTGTTAATTTTCCCTGTTGTGCTATCTCAGCTCATCCCATTGCCCGACACAAGGATTGGACTTACAGCCCCTAAGTAAACTGCTACATTCAACCAATCATTATATTCTCTGGGCCATTGTGATATCCCTTAGTATGGACAGTGGCGTGAGGATAACCTCCAGGATGTGATAAAGTGATTCTGTGCCTCATAACACAAATCTCTGACGTTACAGCATTGCTTTGCTATTTCATAGTTTGCAACTCATCCCCACCTCATGGATTGAATGGAGTGTTCAGTTTGAAATTCTGAGGATGATACCAAACACAACATATACCTGAAGGAGACCTAAGAGTACAACAGCCAAAAGTTAACCATAACAACCAAAAGGATGACAACAGGTTGAAAACATCTGTGTATAAGAATGTTATACGTCGTCCTATCGTCGCCATCATCATCATCATTATCATCATTTCAACGTCCATCGTTGGACATAGACCTTCCTCAGAATCTGCCACATTTGTATAACATGGGCGTCGCGGAGCCAGTATTTTCTGAATTTGTCTAGTTCATCTCTCCATCTTGTATTTTGTCGGCCATGGTTTCGCATGTGATCTCTGGGGATCCATGTTGTGAGTCGTGATGTCTATCAGTTGTTTTTCATTCTCACAACATGACCAGCCCATTGAGATTTGAGTTTTTTAATAGATTCTGTGATGTCTCGGACCCCCATTTTCTTCCTGATATATTGTACTTTCTTGTGATCTCTCCATGTGAAGTTAATTCTCTGATGCACACGCTGTATGCTTCTCAGTTTGCAGGTTTGTCTCTGGGTTAGGTTCCATGTTTCAGCTCCATAAGTAACTATCGAGAGGATGCATTGATTGTATATTCTTCTTTTTAGGAATATTGGGATCGTCTTGCTTTTGAGGGTTGAGCTTGCTTTGCCGAAGGCTTGCCATCCTAGGGTGATTCTCCGCTTGAATTCTTCTTCTTTCGTGGGTTTCAGAGAAATTCCTTGTCCTATTGCTTCCGTATGATAGTTAAGTAAATGATGATCTGTCTCTCTGATGTTTAAATAAGCTCGTATGTTATTACGATCTTCCCAGGGCAACTTATATCTCTTCTTATTTACATTTTGCGGAGAATATGGGCTCAGAAGGTGGCCTAAGGGTTATCAGCACAGAAAATGGAATCAACGAACTGAGTTTAAACTCTGAAGCAGTTTACGCCCTCTCGGCTTTACGGGAAAGGCATGAATCCATCTTTCCAACCCTATCCCCGCTAAATGTAAATAGCAGAAAAAAACTGGCTCTTCAGCCTCGGTTTGTAACCAGTCTAGGCGAAAGACAACTCTGAATTCAAATCGAACATGTCTAACCCTCGTCCTGCGAATACGGTAGGGAGCAGCTTCGTCTTCAGGAAATATACAATTAACACGTCTCTGCTGAAGTTTCGAAGGGCTTAGCAAACCGGAAGCGAATTATATTAAATCGCTTAAATAGAGGAGAATAAGATAGTCAGAAGAAATAACGCGGTTGCTATCGCTACCTCCTCACGGCACCTCAAAAACATGTGGAAGATTTTCAAAATCTGATAAAAACGGTAGAACTGATTGAAAAATACCTTGTTATCATGATTGAATTATTATCCAATAATCCACAAAGGATAGGGACAATTGGTCCCTATTTCGATGAATCATTAAATATCCTTCAAGAAGAAATGTAGCCATTGAGTTTCCTTGAAATCAATTCGAAAGAAAACAGCTTAACGCCTTTGTGGCGTCTTTGTAACATTGAAACATTGACCAAATGCATTCTCCTTCCTTTTCATATGGCCGACCCGACCCGCGTATTGTCCCAAGGAGACGAAAACCGATCAATCAGTTTAAACTCACCACAAAAATGTTTACTCCGGCACAGGCGCTGTAAGATCAATGAAAGATCGATGCAAAGTACCCGGATGTAAACAAAATGAAATTTTCTAAAATAATTATTAAAAAAAACAAACAAAAAATATGGCGGATGATGATTCGACTGGGTAACAAATAAGAAAGCAATTACTTATATTCTTTTAAAAAATAATTTTTTATTCTAGTTTTATCTATTTTCTTTTTGTTTTCTTTCTCGTTTGGCAAACGCTGATTAGCTTTTTTTTTCTTTCTTTGCAAGGAAGTGGGAGTTGTTTGTTTCAGGTTTTTTATCATTTGGAGAATTACGTTCCACTTTTCTGCAAACTTTCAACAATCCAGTCCAAACTGGATAATCAACAGAAATCGATTTCTTTACTCCTAACTTCAGTTGTCTTCAAACTACAACTTGAGCGTCAAACTTTTTCACTGTTTAGGAAGGAAGCTTCTATTCAGAACTGTTTTGCAATGGTCATGTCATAAAATACTAGCATACCAGCTAGACCAGTGTTCAAAACTAAAATTCTCAATCATCTCATGCCTTTACTCTTCTCTCACCCTTAGTTCATAACTTCTTGTCTCTCCCTGATCTTTTCCAATTTTCCCTGTCCGACCATGATTTTATGCAAATGTTATACAATCATGGAATAGTTTCATAAGCGGAGAAATCATACTCCCTCAGTAAACTACCTAACTTTCTTTTCTCACTTCTCCCTTCCTCTCCTCTCATTAAACTACCTTTATTTTTTGACTCTTTCTTCCTACCCTTTTATTAAACCGCCAAACTTCCCCCTTCTCTTCTTAAACCTTCAGTCAATTACTTAACTCTCCCCTCTTCCAACCCTTGTCTTTTTCTTGCCCTCTCTTATCTAACTAATTTCCCCTTATGCCCCCTCTTCATATCTTCAAAGTAAAATATTCTTTTTCCTTTCTCTTTTCCCGACCCTCTTAATAATTTACCTAACTTTTTTCCGCTCTCTCTCTTCCAACCCATTCAGTAAACTACCTAAATAACCTTTCCTCACTTTTTTTTAACCCTTTTATCAAAGTACTTAACTCAAATTTAGAGTTCTAAACACATATTTTCAATAAAATGGGGTTAGTTTTTTCTTATGTTTTCCTATTATAATAGAAAATAAGTGATACATTTTCATTCACAAATTGCATTAGTTTGCTCGACCGAATTTAAAGCCAAATTTTGTGATAAACTTGCAAATATGAAGGAACGAATAAAATAACCCCTTCCACAATCTTGACGCATCTGCTTTATTCAAATTTGAATGAGATTTTGACTGATTGACCAACCAGAGCTAAATGATCATACTTCTGTCAAGTAGATTAATAGTATGATTAAAAGTAAAAAATGACAGGATTTGTTTTTTGCCGATGAATCGACACTTCTGCTCAGGATAAGAATATGTGTGATCTCCACCAAGAGTTAAAATGTCACTTCCTGGCCTACTGCCTCGGATATAAGTCCAGTTTGGTAGCCTTGCACCGATGCTATACAGTGACCGATGATGGCCTACTGAGGCTCAGTATTGAACAGTGCAAGAGGCCTAGGATTCGTCCTGTGGCCTTAAAAACAATCCCGCCCAGTCTTGGGGGATCACTTGGCCCTGGGAAAGCACCTCCATATTGCACTTAAAGGCCTTTGTAAAAATAGCTGCAGAGACTGGAGCAATTTCTGTTTAGCTTTCCTGTGTACAAAACCTTTCATTAAACCGACCTTGTCACATCTTGCTCTTCTAGGGAAACGAATAAATACGGATCAAAGTGTAGTATCATTGCACTCTTGCAGAAGTCACAAAACAAACAGAAAAAGTCGCACTATTCATTATAAAGACTGATAATCGGAAATTTCTCTTCTGAAAATGATCAGTGCACGTCTAAATATTTAACCTAATCTGGCACAAGGTCAAATTGGAGAAAATAGAACCAGAAAAATTGTTTCACCCTAATTTTCTAATTGGGGAGGGTCTGATTAGAAATGTAAAATTCGAAATCCTGTTATGATTTGTTATTTGGGCTTCATGATTGATCATCAAATCAAACCTCTTGGTAGACTTTAGGACTTCAACCATGACCATAACACGCTATTTTAAGGATATAGAAACGGTTAAAAAGTTTAGAAAATGGGTTCCATAGGAAGTGAATGGAATGCTCCATGGAAGTACCAGACCTAATACCTCTCAGCTAATTGCATCTATGATTATAGGATTGGGCTATGAAATCCGGCAACAATCTCCATATTCAACGGGCATTTCTATTATTATTATCATTATTATTATTATTGTTATTATTATTATTATTATTATTATTATTATTATTATTATTATTATTATTATTATTATTATTATTATTATTATTATTTGGAATCTCACACCAGTTGCCTGGTGGTAACCGCTGGAGTTTGAGTGACAGCAAGTCTCCTCAAGTCTCCAGCCCTCCTCTCCTACTACTCATAGGTCGCAGTAATTCTACGATTTACAGTTTCACACCGGTTGCCCAGTGGTTATCGCTGAAGGCTGAGTGACAATAAGTCTCCTCAGGTCTTCAGCTAACGTCTCCTCCCTCTTTCGCATATCATGACAGAGCTACTATTCGTTGCAGTCCTTATATCTCTAGCACCTTCCTCAGTATCCGTGCAGTTCCAAGTAGCGCTGTGGTCTGTACGGTCTCTATCCTTCCCCTAATCCCGATCTCCTCCAGTCTCTCCCTCAGCGTTTTGGGGACAGTTCCTAGTGCGCCCACTATGACCGGTACTACCCTGGTTTTCATGTTCCACATTTTCCTTAACTCCCTTGCTAGGTCCTGGTATTTTTCCCTTTTTTCACCCTCCTTCTTTTTTACTCTATGGTCTGCAGGTACAGCAACGTCTACTATTTGGCAGGCCTTCCTTTTTTTGTCTACTATTACTAAGTCCGGCCTTCTTGCCTGGATGAGGTGGTCAGTTTGGATGTCAAAGTCCCACAGTAGTTTGTGGTTGTCATTCTCCAAAACTGCCTCTGGCTTGTGCTGATACCACTTTTCCCCATGGTTGAATCCCATTTGTTTACTTAGTTCCCAGTGTATCATCGTTGCTACTCTATCGTGTCTATGCTTATACTCCTTCTGGGCGAGCTGACTACATTCACTAGTTATGTGGTTTACTGTCTCATCTCTTTCACCGCACATGCGGCATTTGCTGTTTGTCTGTGTTCTGTCGATTTTTGCTTTTATGTAGTTTGTCCTTATGCTTTTGTTTTGGGCTGCCATGATGAGCGATTCTGTTTCTCTCTTAAGGTTTCCCTTTCGTAACCACGTCCATGATTTCTCGTCTACTATATCTTTTATCTGTCTTTTAAACTCGCCGTACAATTTTTTCCCTTCCCACTTTTCTTTTCTAGTTTGCTGTACTGTTCCATTGTTTTCTACTTTATTGTTTGTTGCACTATCCCTCGCGCTCTTTATGATTTCTTCACTATTTGTTTGCACATATCTATCTAGGACTACTTTAGCTCTCTGGACACAATCTTCTATGCTGATGAGCCCCCTACCACCTTCTTTTCTCTTAACGTATAGTCTATCTGTATCATCCCTAGGGTGCAATGCTTTATGCATCGTCATAAGTTTCCTTGTTCGCCTATCCATTGATTGGAGCTCTTCCTTTGTCCATCCTAGAAATGGTCCTGTATACCTAACTACTGACACAGCCCAGGTGTTCATTCCTTTTATTAGATTTCTGCTATTTAATTTGGTTTCTAATATTTTCCTTATCCTTCTGAGGTATTCTCTCTTAATTTTCTCCTTCATCTCTTCCCGTTTTATCGTGTCACATTCAAGGACACCTAGGTACTTGTATCGGTCTTGTGCAGTCAATGCCCTAATCTTGTTGTTGTCCGGAAGTTCAATTCCCTCAGTCATTGTAAGCCTTCCTTTGTGCATCACCATGATTGCACATTTTTCTATCCCAAACTCCATTCCTATGTCCTCACTATATTCCCTTACTTCGTTGAACAGAGTCTCAAGCTCTCCCCTGTTTTTTGCAAACAATTTAATATCGTCCATGTACATTAAGTGGTTGACCTTTCCTTTTGTTTTAGAGAAGTGGTATCCTTTGCTGTTTTTCAGGATTCTGTTAAGCGGTATCATTGTTAGAACAAATAATAGAGGGGACAATGAGTCTCCTTGGAAGATTCCCCTTTTTATCCCTACCTCGGCTAGTTTGTCCCCTTCGGCTGTCAAATCTACTTTCCAGTCTTCCATTGAATTACCAATGAATTTAACCACCGGTTCGCTAATTTTGAACATTCTAAGGCATTCGAGTATCCAGCTATGTGGAATCATATCATATGCTTTTTTGTAATCTATCCATCCCATTGCGATATTCTTTCTCCTTTTCCTTACTTCTTTTAAGATCATCTGGTCTATGTAGAGTAAATCGTTTGCCCCTTTGGTTCCTATCCTACACCCTTTCTGTTCTTCTGGTAGTAGTCCCCTTCTATCCATTGACATGTATATTCTCTCCGCTATTTGCCCGGTCAGGATTTTCCACATAAGTGGTAGGCACGTGATTGGTCTATAGTTGCTTGCTATGTTCCCCTTTCCCGGGTCTTTTAGGATGAGGGTGGTTCTGCCTTTAGTCATCCATTCTGGTGCTTTGCCTTCATTTAGACAATTTTGGAGTAAGTGAGTGAGTCTGCCGTGTAACGTGGTGAATTTTTTGAACCAATACCCATGGATCCCGTCGGGCCCCGGTGCTTTCCAGTTGGCTACTTTCCTAAGAGTATGTTTCAATGTGTTTTCATTCAGTATTATTGGTTCCCCCTTGTCTATATCTTCTAGTTCTTTTCTCATGTTTCCTAACCATTGCGGTGTTACGTTGTGTCTTTTTGGGTGCCCCCATATGCTATTCCAATAGTTCTTGGCCTCTGTGGCATCAGGTTTTATGTCCTGCCTTCTTTCCCCATTTAAATCTTGGTAAAACTTTTTCTCATTGTTTTGGAATGTGCGGTTTTGTGTGTATTGGGCCGTTCTTAGTCTGTATCTTTTTAGTCTTGCCTCTTTGGCTAGTCTTTTCTGGTGTAACTCTTCGACTACAGTTGCGATGTCCTTTTGCGTTACTTTGTATTTGTTATAAAGTCTTACTCGTGGTCTGTCTGTGTGTGGTGTGTTTCTAAGTAGTACTTCATCTCTCTGTAGTTGGGAGATCTGCCTTTGTAACCTTCTCTCCCAGTTGGGTTTCCCTTCCCTATTATTGCTCAGGTTCCTATCTTGTGTTGTGAAGCTTTGTGCTACCATTTTTGCCCCAGCGTAAATTAGGTTGTTGAGTTCTAGGAGGGTGTTCGTTTCTATGTGCTGTAAGAGGCAGTTGACCTGTTCGGTCACTTCTCCAACTTTCTTTCTGTCTTTGTCTCTTAGGGAGGGGAGTGTTGTTTTCTCTCCTCGCATGATCTCTTTCAAAGCTTGTATTTTGGTTTTCTCTTCTGCTGTTGGTGCCTCGTCGTCACCCTCTGGTGCATAGTTTACTGTGGGGGTCTTATGGGGAATTCTTATAGTTTTGTTATTGGTACTAGTTGTGCTGGGGGGGCATTCTACAGATGTGTCACCTGAGTCTCTTTCTACATTAATGCAAATCTCTAGTAGTTCTGTCTCAGACAGCCATTTCCTCTTTTGGATTTGTTTTACTTGGTCAGCAAGGCGTTGGTTCGATACTTCCACATCAGATTTTTCCCTCCAAATCTGGAGCATACGCTCCCTATAAGATCGCACTGAAGGCTTGCTTTTAAAGTAACAATACATAACTAATCTATTCTCCTCCCTTGTCCATCTCTTTCTCTTTATAGCAGTCACTCCGTGAGGACCGCGCCTACCCTGGGTGTCATTAGTGGTATATGAGTCTTGGCCAACAGTAGCTATGTGACGACTGTGTCCCTCCTGAAGGCCATTAAGGGTACACGAGCCGGAGTTTTGGCCAGCAGTCACAGGATGACGACCGGGTCCCTCCTGGTGGCTAACAAGGGAACACCTGCCGGTTACGACACACAAATCTCGGATTTGTGCCCCGTTTTTTGCGGTAAAATGGTTAGGTTGTACTGTCATGATAGGGGTTTTTGGTTCTTTGAGGTAGCGCCAGACCTTGGTGGGTTGGTTAAGACCGATGTGGTTCAGAAATAACCGAAGAGCCCCACCAGCCCTTTTTGGTTCTTTTAAGGTAGCACCAGACCTTGGTGGGTTCATTGTGGGCAATTAGCTCAGTGACACTCTCGGAGTCCCACCAGCTGTTACAACCCATGGTATAACCTTACATGGATAGGCCATTCTGCTGCACAGATATATCTATTTGGTGGTATGACCATCCCCTTCTACATTCAGACCTAACAATTAACACATTAAGCTTCATCTGGGTGAAATTAACAACCTTGAAGGTCATACGTCTCCCTTAAATCTTCTAAGTCTTGACTTAGTATAAGTCTCGCAATCTGTGTTCTTTCCCAATGGTGGACTTCCCCCTATATCTACTTAGCAGTAAGGGGTCCTAACGGTCAGGGGTGGACAGACTCCATTCATTCATACTCGGGGGTAGCTAGGCATTGAACTATAAATTTTAAATTTAATTCCACTTACCCACGTGCAGCTCCAAGAAACAACAGACCACTCTCAACTTTTTTTTTTCTTTTCATTAGGTAGAATTTGGCAGTGGACAATTCATCTAGGTGAACATTTCTCAGAATCGCAAAGAAAAACCATCTCAGAAGTAGAAATATCATCAATATGTCAAGAATAATCATTCTTAAAGCCTAAAGTAAAATATCTTTTAAACCTTCGAAAATCATCACTGGGTTCATTCATACGGTCCAAATGTTACAACTACCACTTATAATTATAATTAAAATTATTATAATTATTATTATTATTATTATTATCATTATTATCATTATTGAGACAATATACATATAAGAATTTAGTCTGAGTTAGTTTTCAAAGTCAATCACCAGAAATCATTCAAAGAAAGAGATTTACCTTTTTGCCAAAAAATAAAATGCTTCTTCTACCGGCTATCTCGCAATCTGTGTTCTTTCCCAATGGTGGACTTCCCCCTATATCTACTTAGCAGTAAGGGGTCCTAACGGTCAGGGGTGGACAGACTCCATTCATTCATACTCGGGGGTAGCTAGGCATTGAACTATAAATTTTAAATTTAATTCCACTTACCCACGTGCAGCTCCAAGAAACAACAGACCACTCTCAACTTTTTTTTTCTTTTCATTAGGTAGAATTTGGCAGTGGACAATTCATCTAGGTATTATTATTATTATTATTATTTGGAATCTCACACCAGTTGCCTGGTGGTAACTGCTGGAGTTTGAGTGACAGCAAGTCTCCTCAAGTCTCCAGCCCTCCTCTCCTAGTACTTGTAGGTCGCAGTAATTCTGCGATTTACAGTTTCACAGTGGTTATCACTGAAGGCTGAGTGACAATAAGTCTCCTCAGGTCTTCAGCTAACGTCTCCTCTCTCTTTCACCTATCATGTCAGGGCTAAAATTCGTTGCAGTACTTATATCTCTAGCACCTTCCTCAGTATCCGTGCAGTTCCCAGTAGTGCTGTAGTCTGTACTGTCTGAATCCTTCCCTTAATCCTGATCCCCTCCAGTCTCTCCCTCAGTGTTTTGGGGACAGTTCCTAGTGCACCCACTATGACCGGTACTACCCTGGCTTTCATGTTCTACATCTTCCTCAATTCTCTCGCTAGGTCCAGGTATTTTTCCCGTTTTTCACTCTCCTTCTTTTTTACTCTATGGTCTGCAGGTTCAGCCACGTCTACTATTTGGCAGGTCTTCCTCTTCTTGTCTACAATTACCAAGTCCGGTCTTCTTGCCTGGATGAGGTGGTCAGTTTGGATGTTAAAGTCCCAGAGTAGTTTGTGATTGTCATCCTCCAAAACTGCCTCTGGTTTGTGCTGATACCATTTTCCCACATGGCTGAATCCCATTTGTTTGCTTAGTTCCCAGTGTATCATCGTTGCTACTCTATCGTGTCTATGCTTATACTCCTTCTGGGCGAGTTGACTACATTCACTAGTTATGTGGTTCACTGTCTCATCTCTTTCACCGCACATGCGGCATTTGCTGTTTGTCTATGTTCTGTCGATTTTGATTTTTATGTAGTTTGTCCTTATGCTTTTGTTTTGAGCTGCCATAATGAGCGATTGCGTTTCTCTCTTGAGGTTTCCTTTTCGTAACCACGTCCATGATTTCTCGTCTGCTACATCTTATATCTACCTTTTAAACTTGCCATACAATTTCTTCTCTTCCCATCTTTCTTTTCTTGTTTGCTGTACTGTTCCAATGTTTTCTACTTTATTGCTTGTTGCACTATCTCTCGCACTCTTTATGATTTCTTCAATATTCGTTTACACATACCTTTCTAGGACTGTTTTAGCTCTCTGGACACAGTCTTCTATACTGATGAGCCCCCTGCCACCTTCTTTTATCCTAACGTATAGTCTATCTGTGTCATCTCTAGGGTATAATGTTTTATGCATTGTCATAAGTTTCCTTGTTCGCCTATCCATTGATGTGAGTTCTTTCTTTGTCCACCCTAGGAATGGTCCTGCATATCTAACTACTGACACAGCCCAGGTGTTCATTCCTTTTATTAGATTTCTGCTGTTTAATTTGGTCTCAAATATTTTCCTTATCCTTCTAAGGTATTCTCTCTTTATTTTCTCCTTCGTCTCTTCTCGTTTTATCGTGTCACATTCAAGGACGCCTAGGTATTTGTATCGGTCTTGTGCGGTCAATGCTCTAATCTTGCTGTTGTCCAGGAGTTCGATACCTTCAGTCATTGTAAGCCTTCCTTTGTGCATTACCATGATTGCGCATTTTTCTATTCCGAATTCCATTCCGATGTCCTCACTGTATTCTTTTACTTTGTTGAACAGAGTCTCAAGCTCTCCCCTGTTTTTTGCAAACAATTTTATATCATCCATGTACATTAGGTGGTTAACTTTTCCTTTTGTTTCAGAGAAATGGTATCCTTTGCTGTTCTTCAGGATTCTGTTGAGCGGTATCATTGTTAGAACAAATAATAGTGGGGACAACGAGTCTGCTTAGAAGATTCCCCTTTTTATCCCTACCTCTGCTAGGTTTTCTCCTGTGGCTGTCAAGTCTACTTTCCAGTTTTTCATAGAGTGTCCAATGAATCTAACCACCAGTTCACTAATTTTGAACATTCTAAGGCATTCGAGTATCCATCTATGTGGAATCATATCGTACGCTTTTTTGTAATCCATCCATCCCATTGCGATATTCTTTCTCCTTTTTCTCACCTCTTTTAAGATCATTTGGTCTATGTTGAGTAAATCATTTGCCCCTTTGGTTCCCTTCCTACACCCTTTCTGTTTTTCTGGTAATAGTCCCCTTCTTTCCATAGATATATATATTCTCTCTGCTATTTGCCCGGTCAAGATTTTCCACATAGGTGGTAAGCACGTTATTGGTCTATAGTTGCTTGCTATGTTCCCCTTTTCTGGGTCTTTTTGGGTGAGCGTGGTTCTGCCTTTGGTCATCCATTCTGGTGCCCCGCCTCCGTTTATGCAACTTTGGAGTAGGTGGGTGAGTTTGTCGTGTAATGTGGTCAATTTCTGAACCAATATCCATGGATCTCATCGGGACCCCGTGCTTTCCAGTTCGCTACTTTCCTAAGAGCATGTTTCAATGTGGTCTCATTCAATAATATTGGTTCTCCATTGTCTATATCTTCAAGTTCTTTTCTCATGTTCCCTAACCATCGCGGTGTTACGTTGTGACTTTTCGGGTGCACCCATATGCTATTCCAATAGTTCTTGGCCTCTGTAGCGTCTGGTTTTATGTCCTGTCTTCTTTCTCAATTTAAATCTTGGTAAACCTTTTTCTTGTTGCTTTGGAATGTGCAGTTTTGTGTGTATTGGGCTGTTCTCAGTCTGTATCTCTTCAGTCTTGCCTCTTTGGCCAATCTCTTCTGATTTATCTATTCCACTACAGTGGTGATGCTTTTTTGCGTTACTTTGTATTTGTTCCAAAGTCTTATTCATGGTCTGTCTGTGTGTGGTGTATTTCTAAGCAGTACTGCATCTCTCTGGAGTTGGGAAATCTGCTTTTGTAATCTTCTTTCCCAGTTGGGTTTCTCTTCCCTAGTATTGCTTGGGGTTCTTTCTTGTGTTGTGAAGCTTTGTGTTACCATATTATTATTATTATTATTATTATTATTATTATTATTATTATTATTATTATTATTATTATTATTATTATTATTATTATTATTATTATTATCTTTCCAAACATTTTGAACTTCGTATCCATAATAAACCGTTCAATAATAGGGAAACCATTACTCACGCTCTCACTGAATTTGTGACAACTAAACTTAATTGTTTTAGAGATGGTATATTATCATTGGAGGACCGTTGGAAAACGATTATTGTTTCAGAGACGAGTGGATCAATATTTAGATTAAATATATACGGTTTCCTGCTATATATAATATCCTTCATCTTACTCTTCGATAACATTTTATCCGTAATAACTTGATTGAAAGAAACATAGTTAAAAGTTTGTCTTATGCAATGATACTCATTCAATGCATATCACAAAGTCATCCTTTTTGAGGGTAGCAGGTAGTTGTTTAATGGATTAGTTGTGCATTTGCCACCTGAGTCAGTGGTCTACATTCCAGTCTAAGCAAAAGCTGCGACTTAGTAGACGTAGAGGCCCTCTCCACTTGAAAGTTCGATAATAATAATATTTGCATTAGCCATGATATCACTGAATAGAGTATTGAGAAATAACAAAAGATACCAATTCTCTAGATCCAAAAGAAAACTAAACTGCCTTATATACATGGAAGACATAAAACTATTTGCAAAGGAAGAAGAAGAGCTTGAAATGTTTTGAGCAAAGTGAAAGAATACAACGATAACATTGGGATGAAGTTCAGAATAAAGATATGTGCGCTAATGAAGATGCACAGTGGAAGACTTGAAATTGAATTACTGGACAACAAAAGATCAGAGTATTAACCACGAAAAACTAATATGAATACCTGAGGGTTTTCGAATCGGTCGTGATATGATGGGAAGAAATGAAAGAGAAAATAAGAAAGGAATACCTGTGGTTGATAAGGAAAATATTAAGGACCAAACTAAATAGCAGAAATTTGATAAGAGGAATGACAACATGTCCAAAAGGGCAAAATAAGATCAGAAAAGTATGTGTAAGCAAACAATGAAGATATTAAACAAATTTGTAGAAACAGTGCAATGAACAACCAAAAAGTAGCATAAGTATTAGAAATGGGAAGAGAAAAAAACAAAATGAGGAATTCAAAAGACAAATACAAAATGTTACAGACGAGTGATTATGGACATGGCTACAGAGAAAAAACGGAGACCTGAAAAGAGAAACAGAATCGCTCATCATAGCAGCCCAAAACAAATTTATTAGGACTGTGTCAAGTCGAAGATCAATAGAATCCAAGCAGATAGCAAATGATGTCTATATTAAGAAAGGAATGAGACTGTAAGCCACATAATTTGTATTTGTCTTTTGAATTCCTTGTTTTGTTTTTTTGTAGAACATGGAGTTCAGGATAGTACCAATAATAATAGGTGCACTCAGGACTGAGATTGGAGGAGCTGGAGATAGGAAGAAAGATTGAAACCATTCAGACCACAGCACAACTGGGGTACGAAGTGGCGTGTGGGTTACGAGCACAGAAAACGGAAGCGGCGGACTAAGTTCGAGTTTTATGTGCGGCTTCATATGTTCACTAAAAACTAATGCCCCCGAGAAAGTCATAAATTCACTTCTTTCAGGGCTCTATCCAAACACTACATATCTTGACAGAATATCTCATCACTGTTATGTCACGATTGTTGATAGCGGCGGGAGTGTGTTAATTTCGAAGGAAGCTCTGCACTTGTACTTTACTGCACTGTGTGACTTTAGCAGCGATTGGAAATAATCAGATCGACGTCAATGTGATCCCTAACATTGATTGGTTTGAAAAATGTAGCCCATTCCACTCCAAAAGATTGTTGAATATTCGTTTAGCCTTTGCCAGGATATACGTTGCTCAACTCTACTATCTCACCGGTAAGCGATAAAGCTTAAGTGCTGCCGTAAAAAGCCAATAGTAAATACGCTGTAAGCAAATCTTTGTCCGCCCATATCAACATTTTATACACGTGGAGTTTTATTGAAAGCAGACCAGATTAACACGATACCAGCTGAAGAAATAAAAACCTTTGAAGCGATGAATTAGTTACATACCGTCAACAACTACACCACTTTTTGCAACAAACGAGGGAGAGGTTTCAACAATTATTATCCAGCACGCTGTATGAGTGTTTATTCACATCCTAAACCCATATAACTACATCCATTTATCTACCTCTGGGTACATATACACGTGTATACATGTGTATGTAGATATATGATGCAGATATTATGCGTGCATATTACATAAGTACACATACGCAAGTATGTCCACATGAACATTCACTTCACATTAACCGTTGATCTATTTATAAACAACCTTGTCTTATATGTTCGCGTCCGAAGTTTTGAATCGAATCCAGACGTGTTAACTACGGCCCAGTTGAGGCAGACAGTACCGACAACTCTTTAGTGTACAACCCTTACACAATATAAACGACCAAGCAACTAATGGCTATAAACACCCTGCTTTTCTAAAAAGCTAAGGTTTACCATTTTCATCGTAAAGAAATCTGGTAATTCGAAAAGAAGGAAAAACAAAAATGATCAACACTTAGCAATGTGCCACCGTTCGTAATAAGAAAATGGCCATTTTCTTCGAAATTCCTGGTTCCGTTTCCCCCCTCCCCAATTGGGAGTCATGGTCTGTTCATCATTTCTCCCAGTCTTACTGACTCCTTCAATGTCATAATTTTATCTTAATCCTCATGAATACAAAACATTGATATTACTTGCTTCTTCTGCCAAAATGACTTTGAAGGAATATCGTTTCGTTACTAGTGCTTGGACAGGTAAAGTACATATCGGGGAGTGGTTTTTCCATTTTTTTACACAGCTACACAGATCTGTCAACCATCTTGATGTACCAGTGACTATACATTTTTTTCAAAATATCTAACGATGGGACAGAGCCCAGGGAAGATTGAATCCATGTTTCTCTCAAGGGCATTTGTGGGGAAATACCCTCAGCCGAAATTCTAATTCAACCCACCGATTCTGTTTCCTGTGCTCGTAACATCTACGTCAATTCGTACAACTTCTCTCTCTTCATTACTCAAAATTCGTTATTGAAATATCTATTAAGCTTAGCTAGGCACAGCACGAGTCCAAATGAGATGATTTTGGAATCGAGCGATTGTGTAGCTCTAAACTTCTGAAGAAAGTGCGGAGTGGCGTAACGGTCTAAGTTATGTTAGGAATTCAAGTTTCGGCCAAAGTCAATTAGTACCACGGCTATTATATTCTTGCAGAAGGCATGAATCAGCTCTTCCCTCAGTTATGGGTAAATAGTAGGGTAGCTTGAAACCGTTTGCTGTGTATGACATTCAGTCTAAGAGTAGACTAATCTGGCAGTCAGCATAGCCGGTCCAAAGCCCGGTTGAGAAATGAGTAACGTTAAATGTCGGGTTCCTGTCCAGCAACCCCCCTCAACAACAAATGGAATATTTCTACAGAAACAATGAAGAAAACTCCAATGTGCGAATTCTAATGAATACACAGTAAAGAAGGCAAGATGCTACCATAGATCATTTGAGTAGACATAACGCCATTGTCCAATACACTTTGTCATATTGGCGGATATATCATTATCATCATTACCATTGGTGTATAAGCTGTTTTATTTTTTTCAAATTTGACGGTCAGATGGAAAAAAAGTGACAGACAGAGGGACGGTCCTGTTGCTTATTATAAAATAGATGTTGAGGGGTATGGGAAGAAGGATGGGGATTAGCAGGAGTGGAGAAGGGGAGGAGAAGAAGAAAAAAGGAAGGGAAAGAGGGAGGAGGAGAGAATGTGATAAAAAGAAAAGAAGAAGAAGAAGAAGAAGAAGAAGAAGAAGAAGAAGAAGAAGAAGAAGCTAAAAAGCAATTGGAACGAGAAAGGAGGTTGTCGCCAGAGAGCATCCATTTGTCTTGGCAAATCTCTCTTAATTACGAGAAAGAAAAAGAAAGACTTGAAAATATACATGAAGAACAATTTATTGGAAATCTATAGATATTTCAAAGGTTATGTTTTATGTTTATTGCAATAAGTTTTTTTTTTATCTTGGTGTGAATTCAAGATTTCCAGATTGAATATAACGATGAGAAGAAGAAGAAAAAACAACAAAAACACAACACCATAAAAGAAGAGGTGATTGTTTTCTGTAATGGGAATAAATGAAAGGTAATTAAGTCATTCGTTTTTGCAATATTTTCATCCCAACGTTGAGTCTTTATGTCTTTTGGAAGGCATTGAGACTTGAAGTGCTGGAGATAATTGCATTTTGGAAATTAACATTGAATAAAAGTGAAAGCACAATCGTATTTCTGAGGCCCCATTCGGGATACGATTCCTCAGACTTTTTGGTGAAGTGTAATATCTCTTCTTATCAGCTTGGCATCTGGATATGTCTACGGCATTTAATAACTGAAACCATGGTGCTTATGTAAAGAAGAACAAATTATTTTGAGTCAAAGAAGACACAACGTTATTTAAATCATTTTAGATAAAGATTCGGATAATAAGACTTATGATTAGGGTGAGAGGTTTGGGTAATACTTTAGGGTTTAGGAATTTGGTTAGGGTTGAGGGTTGGGTTCAGGATGATCATGCCATGTAAAATAATATTATACCAAAGTAAAGACGAAACTCCTCTTTTTGTGTTGGTTAAATTTTATGCCGAAAAGTGGTACCTGCACAAACCGGAGACAGCCCCACAAAATGGAAACCACAAATTACTTAAGGGCATTGATATCCAAACGGACCAACCCATCCAAGACCAAACCTAGTAATCGTAGGCAAGAAGTGGAAAACCAGGATCAATCAAGAGGACCGACGAAGGTATGAAACATGAAAGTCAGGGTAGTACCAATAATAATAGGTGCACTCAGAACCATACCAAAGACACCGAAGGCGAGATTAGAGGAACTTGGTATAAAAGGAAGGATTGAGACTGTGCAGACCACAGCACTACTAAGAACTGCACGATTACTAAAGAAAAGTGGTAAAAATATAAGATCTACGACCTAAGCTGTTCGCAGTGGCCAAATAGAGGAGGAGGGAGAAAAATACCTAGATGTTAGTGGAGGTACGAACCACAGCACTGCTGTGATAGGTAAGGGAGAGATTGGATAAGATGAGAGGAGGACTGAAGACTTGAGGAGACTACCTGTCACACAGCCTTCAATGATAACCACCAGGCAACTGGTGTGAAATTGCTAATTATAATGATAATAGTTAAAAAAAAAGAATAATTATTTTCATCAAGCTTTTTGCGATACCCTATGATTTTGTTCCGATCAGTCACTTTCAGTCAAAAGGCTGTAGCCAAGTAGAGACGGCAATCATGCTATTTCGTCCGTCCGTTTTATTCTCCTTTATTTTACTTGAGTAATTCATATCCATTTCCGGCTTGCTTTGCCAGTCACCGCTTCACCAGAGCCCCGTTAGCTGTGCATTTCGGGAAGACATTTCTTACCTTGTCTGATGCCAGTCTCTGGCGATGGTGGACGAATGGTTTGACTTTCCTGGTTTGAATTTCAGAGTTGTCCGTTCCCTAGAGTGGTTACCTATCGAGGCTAGAAAGTTTGGTCCGCAGGACTATTCATTCATAGCTAAGGAGAAAGGATGGATTTATGCCTTCCCCAAAGAACTTGGTGAGAAGCGAACACAAACTCAATCAGAGTTTTCGTGCTATTCTCTTTTAGGCTACCTGCAAGCCCTTACCTCATGATCGTCATGAAATAAGAACTTTATACAAAAAACTAGAAAAGCACACATTAGAGATAGAAATAGCGCGTACTTGTGTATAAGTCGATTTGATGTATAAAGCAAGCTCTGACTTCCAATCAAAGATGGGGGCGTTTTAGGTAAGCTTAATTGGTACATTTGCCTCCCCCTGGTATATTTGGTACTAGGCTCAGAAAGAACTATGTTTTGGCCATTTCATTTCGAATCAATATTTTATGTGATATTCTAGCGAAATGCTAAAATATATTTCATTTATAAAGCTCTTAAAGACTTCATAATTTAGAAGTAGGTAAAATAATACTAGAATTTTGCCTTGCATGGGACAGGTAAGGAAGACCACCATCACCGTCACGGTTAACTGAGAACACACCTGAAAAACTGTTGAAGTAAAACTTGATTGAGGAAGTGCATGCCTCTGACAACAACATTGTTTGGGGAAATGATTGGTCATGAATCCGTCTGAAAATTTAATCGTTTTTCGTTGTCTATCGTCCCACAAAATTTCATTTAGATTCGTAGAGAACTTTTGGAGATATTGCGTGGACAGAAATGAACTTTTTGCGATGTGATGTGGTGTGAACATATAACTACGACGGGTGGGCGGAGTGATTTTGTATGGATTCACCCTAAAATTGAATAATTTCTTCGGAAGAATATTGTGTCCTTGTGGAGAGTTTTGAGCATCTACATGAATGTGCGAAAAAACAAAGATCAAAAAATATTCTGGATCCGCCCCAAATAAAATCATCTCTTCCTTGTCCAATTTCTTACCGCCCCACAAAATTACATTTGAATTCATTGAGTACTTTTTTGAGATATCCCGTAGACAGACAGACGGATAGACAAAAAAACAAAACAAAAAAAAAAAAAACGGGCATTGCTAACTTAATTCACCTTTCTAACTTTGTTAGCAGAGGTAATGAAGATGAAGCAGCTTTTTTAGTATTTGAGGAGTTTGAATATTTTTTTGAAATTTGTCAGTATGTAAGATGCTTTTTTTTATGTAAGACAGTTATGAACGATTTGATATGTTTTGTCCTAAGCTTTTGGTACATATGCTAAAATCTTTTAACACGTGCCCAATAGATTAAGTCCGTGCTCTCCTCGGCGTTGCAAGGCAGAAACTGAGTGTAAGGCGTTGCCGTAGCTATTAACCTTAAAAGATGTGCATCAGAGCCATCCCGTAACATGACACAAGAGGCACACGTGCATCGTGTGGTAGCGAACGTTTCACTTAAAAACTAGATATATGATATGCCATTTGTCGGTGAACTACAGTTTATTCAGAGTAAATAAACCACAAATTGAAGTAATAAAGTACTTTTCGGCATAATTTTTTTTTCATAGAGTTTGATTAATCTCAATTGTTTTTATACAACTTTCAATTCAGGCTATTCTTTCCGTGGTGATGAATAATAGGGTGATCGTGAATAAAGAGTAAACTTTTCGGTGAGAATCGAACTCACATCCTCATTGTCCATGGAATTCTTGTTTACACCCAACCGCTTTTACCAATCGGCCACACAGACGTTCGTTTTTCTGAAGCCGATTCATACTTTTTTCTCACACTCGTACCCTATAACTGATTCTCGGTCCCATATTTTTTTTTCATCTATGTGTTAACCATATTAGATACTGTGTTATAATGCTTAATCCAATCATAAGAATAGAGATTTCTATTCGGCATATCAAACATTTCAGGAAACTTTCACTGAAGTTTCTTATTCATTGTCCTCTGTTATGATATTTAAGATACATTTAGCCACTTGCTGAGGTAAAAGGCGTGCAATGTCACCATTGCCAAACCTCAACAGCTACTGTTGTATCGTATTTTGCTTTAAAAAAATTTCGAAATGTGTTTAACCTAATTATACTATTTGAAAAAAAAAAGAAGAAATATTGGGTGTTGAAAAAGTCACTTTCTATTCTAAAACTTGAGTTACTTTTTTAATAAAAAGGTAGAGAAATGTTCCCTTCAAATATTTTATTGAGGACATTGAAAGTTACTTATTCATTGTAGAATATAACGTTTAGCAAATGCCTTCGATTTTCAGCTTTATAAAATAATTTCACGTGTATCAGAAATTGATTGTCTCCCAACTTAGCCAGATTTGACCGCGCTCGATTTTATTTCTTCTGGGTTATCCCAAAGTAAAAGTTCATGTGAACAGTCCTCCAAACACTTCTGTAGAGGACGAATAATATTCGACCAGAAATCAGAACATTGGAGTCAGATACATCACAAACTGTCATAGAAAATTGCCAGAAAAGTTTGGACTTCAAAGCTGGAAATCGGAAGCATTTGTGGGATCTTATCTTCCTCGAATTGTTCAAAGTAATTTCTGAAGTCTAAAATTAATACATGTAAAGCGAAATATCTTTACATTTTTATTGAAAACGTTATTCAAGTTCAAAATGCAAAGTGACTTTAGATACTGCAAATGACCATTTCAAATTACCAATTACAAACATGAACAACAAACTCTTTGCATTTTCAAGTTAATCACACTCTATATTTAATCATTTACTAGACAGACCGTTCTCCTTCCTATCTCGTCAACGCTTGAGGTCCAAACTATGGCCGGATTCAAATTTTCTGTTTTTTCTTCTAATAATAATGATGCGTTGAATTCTTTTAAAACAGCGAAAAGTAAATTAAACGTTTTATTTGAATTAAAAAAAATCAAATCTTCAGATGGCAGTGGTCACTTTGAAGGCTATCAGTACTCCTTTGATTATTTTTTTCGGATGGTAGTAAATGTTATTTTTACTATTGAGATATTTAATTCATATTAGGAAGAATAAAATGCAGAACCATTTTTGAATATACAGTGAATTGAATATCAACTCGGACTGTATAGGCGACAGGCACCCGGGAATTGACCGAATTGGAACGGACAAATTTTGCCTCATCACCGGATCATAACCCCTCGACCATCTTATCAACATAAACAAATAGAAAGTGTCATTTTAGTGCCTTCAACTTGACTCTATCAAAACGATCATCACGAAAATAAATAGGTAGAAAGTCAGATATTGGAAGAAAAAACGGAAAAAAGAGTATGTTTTTATTTCAACTAACAAGTTCTCGGATCATTCGAAAGTTACTTTCTCCAGAACAAAAATGTACTTTTTGTGCTATCAATCCACCTACATCAAAATCTAACGTATAGTGCTTGTTTATGGTAGTAAGACTGCTGATGCACGAGATGACGTCATCTGGTCAAAGGTAAAATTTGTCCGTCTTCAATCTGTCAAATCTGGGGCACCTGTCAACTATATAAAATTTAAATTGACGGCTATCCTATCAAAATGTAATAGAAATTTGAAAAATGCTGAATTCAATTCTTGTTCTTACATATTTTTCTAATGCCTTCAAAACATTTGGGGAAATAGAAACATAAATGACTCATTCAAAAAATTACAAACATTACAAAGAAAAACAACTTTTGACTTGATATTTCTGAGTTTATTTCATCCTATATTCGAGCAGAAAATGGTGGACAAATGGATATGTTCTCGGCCTCCAGATCTGAGGTTCGAATATCCGTAGAATCTCCATGGGCCCAGCGAACGCTAATAATGATTATTGATCATATGATTATAAAATAATTCAATTGAACCACAGCAGTAGTAGTACAAGCAACAACAACATTATTAATGAAAATCTAGGCAAGAATGTCTGGCTCATAGAGAGGGCGTAAATGTGTGCGACAATGTCTTAATTTACATTTTTGTTAAATATTGGACATTGTTTTCAGGAACAATAATTTTATAAGCATAATTCTGATTTTTGTTTTTGACTAAACATTTTCTTCATTAAAACTGCATTTCGCTCATCGACTCGTTTTATCGAAGAAGAGAAAGAGTTGAAGAAGACTCGGATATCCGGACGGAAGTCTCCTTCAAAGAAGAGCATCTATTTTCTGCGAAGCAAGTACAACCTCAAGGACCCTGACCCGGCATGTAGCAGCCACCTCCTGACCCCTTTGTCCATTCATTCGTCCCAGCACCCTCACATGCACATTCTGACACAAGAAAGACGTCCGGACTGCTCGTGGTGTTGGTGTGGCGAGCACCTTTCAAAGCCAGGGCACACTGACAATAGCCGGAGGCCCAAGACCAATTAGAGTTTGCTCAAGTCATTCACAGTGCACTGATTCGATGCCAGAAGCCTGAGGCCTTACCCTTCACCTCTCGGGGGCGTAGGCCTTAGGTCCTTGCCTACCCCTGGCCGAATGCCCACGGCCGTATGGATTTGTTTGGAAGCCAACTGTAAGCGGTTTGTGAACGTGATGTTGCTGCCCAGCCACCGACTTGGTTCCTTCAGCAACGACTGGCCACTATTCAGGAAAAATGGTGTAGGAATTCAAAAGACGGACAGAAAGAAGGAAAAGGTTAAAAAAGAAAATTGCAAAATAAAGAGGTTTAAACCAAGCTACTCTTAACAACAAATAGAGGTTTGTTTCAAGTAGTAACTGACGGCCTTTCTTCACCTTCAGATTATTTAAAACTAGTTTACCCACGCTGTCAAAATTGACGGCTGTACTTGAATATTTTCTTATTTGCATTGTAATTAAAAAAAAAAGATATCAGAAACATTGTTGCTCTAAATTTTCTTCTTTATGTTCAACTACAATGAACAGATTATTTTATGCATTCGCAAAAAAAAAGAAATAAGGGAGATAACTCTACAATTCACATTATAATTATCTCGATTGAAAGGTATTACCGACAAAAAATATAAACATACACATGGCTTATAATGTAAGTGAACCAGACTTCGTCGACAGTTATCATGAGTGTACAAGTAGAAAATTATTTGACTCGCCACCACAGTCTATAATTGAATAACCGTAGCGTCAAAATTTGAAGTCATGTGAAGATATTCCATCAAAAAATGAATATGATCAGAATAAATTCTATTTATGGCACCACTGACGTTTTCCAATGGGAAACCTCTAAAATTGGGTAAAAGAGAAAACGTCTAGAAACAGTTTTCCCAGAATGTAGATGTTATGAATAAAACTGTGAGAACAAGGCCTCGAAAAGGACAAAAAAGCCTTTTTCTCTAAAAATAAAAATCTGTTTTTAGGAAGGTTCGAGTGGAGTACTGATGTCAATTTTCCAGTTTGTTGACAGCGTTGGAACACACAGTCAAATGCATAAACACATACACACACATATATGTATATATAAAGGATTTGTATATATATATATATATATATATATATATATATATATATATATATATATATATATATATATATATGTAAATACAAAGGATATGTATATATAAAGGATTTGTATATATATATATATATATATATATATATATATATATATATATATATATATATATATATATATACAAAGGATATGTATATAAAGGATTCACCACCTTTGGTGGCTATGGTTGTTCAATTTGAATTTTGGTGAATAGACAGACACCATGAATCTTGAATTTGATTTTGAATGTTTGGTTGCCCCCTCTCACTTTTGGCATTATTTGAGGTTTATTCCTTCTTCATCCTAATTGCCATTATGCATTGCACCTCTTAAACGTCATAAATACCAGAATTCATAAATGAGGACAAATATATCAAATCTGCATGGTTTAGAGCAAACAGATGCAAAATTCTGCTCGTCAGACGATTCTCAATTTATTTTGAAGGCACCCATACATGCAGAGAAGATCAATCGTTTTATCTTTATTTTACAGAATTACCTTAGTGGTCGGAGATTGAAAAAACTTCTATACGTTTCAATCCTATAGTGACTTAGTTTGAAACCCTTTCTTACTCATTAACAAACAGCCATACCCTGCTCCCACAGTGCTATGCAAGTGTAACGAGCAATAAAAAATCCATTTTAGGTTTTAAATTCCAAAGTAAAGTTTTATTAAGATATCACATACTATTTTTGAGTGATATTGCAGATTCACTCTCAGACTCAAAGAACGTTAATCACAAAACCTTGTTCTTATCACTTCGCGATATGTGAGAATATACAACAAACACCCGAAGTGGCGTTGCTCACTCTACCTGCTGTATACTCATTGTTAGATCATTACTCGCAATACCTTGCTTTACACAGGCTAATCCAGAGGGCGGAAAAGAATACTACAGGATTGAAATCTGAACTGAAGATAGGAAGTTGATAAAACAATTGGCAGGCTAAGTAAGTCAGCAGCTTAGCTCGGAGGTTGGATGCTTGCTCAGACCATAACATCGTTGGATATACATCGCGCTTGCACTGGCTACGACAGAACTATCCCTGTCCTCACAAAATCTCAAGTCTCCCTTGAGCATCCCCGTTCCGTAGTTTTCAAAGTCTCACGAGCTTTGCAATATGTGAAGATAGACGTGAAGATAACAGGTATCCGAAGTGGCGTCACTCACTTCACCTGCTATGTTCTAATAGTTGGGAAAGAAGTGATGATCCACACCTTTCTCAAAGTCATTAGTGGGGAGTGAACACAGAATGTCCGAATCGGAGTTTGTCTCGCCGGGTCCATATTTTCCTAGCTGCTAACTGCTGAGGTACTGGCACCTACAGATGTTGGCTTAAATAATAAAAACGAGTTATATGCTCGGTGGAAAGATGTCGTTTCTTCTCTTTGGGATGGGCTCTTTATTCTGTAAACCTATGAAACGTTTATTTACAGCCGTAGTCTAGACCATTGATTCTCAAACTTTATTGCATGATAGAACAATATATCTGACTTACGTAGCACACCAACTCTTTACTCCATTAAAATATGATGATACGTTGGTATTGCGAGGGAAATGTGTAATCATCACCCCGTTCCCAGATAGCTGAAAACTTTGAAGAAGTAATGAAGGAGTGTTCTGTAAGTCGACATACAGTAAAAATGAAATGAACAAGGCGAAAAGATCTCAGTAGTAAATGAACAAAACTTACATGTCCACATATGGGTATACGTATTCGTCACCCCTTTTTTCATCTGTTGCTAAATAGATGGTGATATAACAGAATCTACTGATAAAACCACCTGATTGGCAACTTTGTGGTGGAAGCGTGACGGACATAATAAGCGTATAAGACACGTTCAAATCTTGAAATACATGTCATCGTATTTTGAAAGATTTACGTGGCACACACGTGGAAATAGTTGCGACACACTATCATGCCACAGCACACAGTTTGAGAATCACTCCTGTAAAGCTATGTAACGTCTATTTACAGTTGTTGTCAGGACATTCACTTGTCAAACAGTCACACTTAACCATCACAAGGTTGAAAGGCATTAGGGTAGATAGTGTAAAAGGAGGGGGAGGAGGAGGAGGAGAGAAATATATATATATATATATATATATATATATATATATATAGAGAGAGAGAGAGAGAGAGAGAGAGAGAGAAAGGAGAGCTCTTATCTATACTTACACGCATGCACATTATAATGAGAAAAAAAAGGAGGGTAAAATAGTTTCACAGAACACACTCTCTCTCTCAGACACCGAGGAACCCTCATAAAAATTGATATCTATTCATACAAAGACGAATTAGGATTCAAGTGAGGATCGAACTCACCACAGTTGTAATAGTAATTGATGCTAAATTATTTCCTGCTGCTCCACATCTAGATTCCCCCCCATGTTAGTTTTATCAAAAGAGTTTATTGTGACACAAGGCTACAACAGTGAGACACCCGTGCAGATCGAACCAACGACATTTGCCAATAGGTGAGTGATACTACGTTTCTTAGCATTGCACCATTATATCTACAGAGCTGCTCAAAAGGATTTGAACGAATAGCAATTAAGCATATACGGTTTGATTTTAAAAGTTGAAAATGGATGCCTTACACAAGAAGAACCATATTTTATTGCAATGCATACAACAGGCCATGCATTTAGTCGTGTTTTGTGATTATGAATGCAATATTTCCGGAATTTCTTTAAAGAATGAATCAAATTGTTGAATAAACGAAACCAAATATTGTTTTCCTATCCAACTAAATTTTGTTTAGAATCAATTATGGGTATTGCAAAGGATAACTAACAATGTTATCTTGAAGATTGGCTGAACAGGTTAAATAACCTTAAACTGGACCAACACAAATCTAGGGAAAGAATGCGATCATAGGCAAGAAACACCGATTAGGGGCTTGTTCAAAAGAACATTACTGTATTCATGGGTTATATAGCTAGAAACTAGTTATTTGGTTTTTATATGTGAGAGTTATATTGACCTAAAACAGTTATTGCTTATATGTATGTATCATACTGATACAAATAGATTTTTAGTTTATATATTTGCGCACATGTTACATTAATATAGTTAGTTGCTTGGTTTATATCTACGAAATACGCTCATAAGTACTTGAACGAGTAGATACTCTGGTTAATCCTGTTGAGGGCCATGTTGACTACGGCGTCATCCGTCGGTGCCAGGTGCTCAATAAGTCCTTTCACTGCGCCAATAACTGCACAGCCACTCTGCATGTTTCAATCTTGCCGACGTTCATCAAATGGCTTGACGTTAATTCTTTTATGGAAGACCCTAATTTCTAAAGACATTTTTCTTAACACTGGTTTTCAAACAGAGCTGGAATCTACTGTCGGCCTCCTTATGTGTTGCTTTTTGACTAACTCATATGCGTGGCTTTCTCTTTAAGAACTTTCCATTGTGGTTTTACATCAATTATTTTGATTTCAGTAGAGCCAAGGTGCTCTCCTTTCCTTCCACATTTGTCTGATTTTGTTGTTTCAATTTAAATGGTACATTTTGTGTGTTCTTCAACAAAACAGGATGGTAATAATAGAAATATGGGAAGAGTTCCATAATTGTAAGAATTTGAAACCTGATCATTTTTTGAACTTGAACAATGACTGTTAGAACAAGAGGAAAGTTTTCGCCGTTGAGTTGGATCATTGAATAAAAAGTCCGATACAAGACTAACTTTTTGAGATGATTGTGTATCTGAGAGATAGAGTCAAACCTTTACTTAGTCAAAGTAGGCATTTGGCAGAACTTGAACTTTTATCACAAGGGGCGGAGGCTGACGATGTTACAACCAAAGTATGCGGCAAAGAACTAAAGATATCAAAGAGGGAACTGAATCCGGTACGAAACTGGGTTAGCGTCCATCTGTCTTGACTGACGTTGGATATTGGCGTCTGTTTATTAGGAGGGCAATTATGGAGAGATCTGATATACACCAGCTCACCAACTTTCAATGACAAAATCGACCATGGAAATATTTGAACACGGTCAGCTGATTTCGTGAGCTTGACTCGTTAACCACTACACTAATTCGATCTTCCATTAAATCCTCAAGAGATAAAAAGCCAGATACTGAGAGTAATAGGACTAAAAGTTTGCTCATAAGTCATTCCCATTAGTTCCGACTACACACTGGCCGGACAAAATTCTTTGGTGACCCAACTAATTGCAAGGAAGGGCTGTGTTCCTACTGATGGACTTTACACCGGAGAGGCTGGGACGTCCCCACCGCAACTCCCACCCCAGGCGGTATTTCTTCATTCTTTACTTGGTTTGTCTAATACCCCATTTGTGTTTCCCGGCTACGCATGTCGACGCGCCCAAATTGTCATTGATCACTGTCATTCGATGTGCCTGGTAGGATGGCCCCCGAACGGGCACTTGATGGAAAGCAGTTTTGGAGAAGTGGAAAGAAAAAAGGGTGGGGGGAGAAGATAAAGAACGGAGATGTGAGAAAGCACCTGCATTCCCATAGATAGATGATGGGGATACATACGTATGTAGTGCGATATGTGTGTATATATATATATATATATATATATATATATATAGATAGATAGATTGATAGATAGATAGATAGTGAGAGAGAGATAGAGAGATATCAACAGACTGAGATCAGTCAGTATGGACACACACACACACACGCACACACACACACACACAGATATGTATATATAGAGAGATAACAAGGAGATTTTATTTGAAAATGAGATAAAAAATGAAAGATAGTCCAATGATGAAGAGGAGTACAAAAAATCAAAGCCAAAAGAAAGGAAAAAGAAAAGAGTAACAAGAACAAAAGTGAAAGGATAAGAGGGAAAACGACAAAAAGAAAGTAAGAAAGAACGAAAGAAAGTGACATGAAATATAATGGAAAGCAAGAACTATACAAAAAATTAAAGCCAGAAGAAAGGAAAAAGAAAGGATGGAATAATGTAAAAGAGAGAAAGGAAGGAAAAACAAAAGGAAGAAAGGTAAAGAAATGATAGAGAATTGAGAGAAAGAAGAAAAAAACATGCGAAAGAGACAAAGAAATCACTCCTAGGATGGTCTTGTTAAGTTGTAATGTCGGCAAATGGTCCTACATAGCCGATGAGAATTTATGGCGTCCGAGATTTCCCGAGAGCGTCACGCACAAAATGTCCGCGGCCAGAAAATGTCTGACACATTTCGACGGTGGCTATTGCCGTCTTATTTAAACGTTTTCCCATGCTCGGACGCCGTCAGCCAATGTGATTTATCAGCGATACCGCGCGCCGGCTGCATTGGTTCAGGACGGGCCGGTTCAATCTTTTATTTCTTGACCACCACTCTCATTCAAACTCATTGTCACGTGACCTTCAGCTTTCTCCGCCATCTTTTATTCTGGCAGTAAAGTACTGGTTGGCCTGGAAAACCGCAATGGGCTGCCTAGGTAAGGAACTTTGTTACGAAGAGACAAAATTCAGAGAAGTATAAGTGGAAAGGAGTTGGAATGGTATTTGGATGGACTAAAAGTACATAAGAAAATTAAAAGAGAGAAACAAGAAAAAAGAAACATGAAACCCTGGGAAATAAACGGGTAGAGCAAAGGAAGGAAGAAAGAAAAGAAGAAGACACATATATGTAAACAAACAAGTGAGAGACATCAGAATCGAGAATGAAAGAAAAGGACATGGAATGAGAGGATGAAAGAAAAAGACAGCAAAAAAAAAGAGTGAGAAAAAAAGAATGAGAAATAAAGAATAAAAGAGAACATAAGAAAAATGAGAGTAAAAACTGAGAAAGAAAGAGTGACGAAAAGACCAGAAAGAAAGAATGATGGAAAGAGGAAACGTAAGATAGAATAAAAGAAAAAAGACTTGGAGAACAGAATGAAAAAAGAGACTGCGAAAGAGGGAATGAGAGAAATACACTTAGGAAGACAGAATGAATGAAAGAAAAGAAGACCAAGAAAGATAGAAAGAAAGAAAGAAGGCAAAAGATATAGAAATGATGAAGTAGAAAGAAAATGAGAAAAGAAAGCGAAAGAAGACGGAACATTAAATAAGGGAACAAAAAGATTAGGGAAGAAAGATGAAAAAAAGACGAGAAATATTAAGAAGGGAATAAATGTAGGAGAATAAGAAGAGGAAAGGATATAAACAGGAAGAAAGAACAACAAATCAAATGCCGTAGAGAAAATGAAATAATGTGAAGGAAATGAAACCGTGAAGAAAGAGAAAAAAATAAGTTAGATAAAACAAAGAAGTTAAAGAAAGAAACCGGATCTTGCATAAATAAATCACCTTAACCTGCACATGTACCAGAACTAACCATCTAAAAGATTAATTAAATTTATTTAAGAACATGAATCTTTTATCTTTAATTATCTAAAAATTTGGGCATTGTTGGTCCAAAATGACCATAGAGACCTCCCTTGGAAAAAAACAAAACAAAACAACACAACACAAGTGGTGCACTTGTGCCAATTTCCAGATTCTGGCCCCCAGAATGTGACCTAGGGCAACCAGAGACACATACACAAACTAGCAAAGAGAGAAAAATCTGCAGCTCACTCGGCTGGCTGATGGTGTTGGCCATTTGTGGGGCTTTGGCTATTCGATTAAAATTATGAACGAGTATTCACTCATCTAGGATTTGATCATTTGAATTGAGAAAGGTGCAAGAAAGAGAGCTATGTCAAGACTAAAGTTTTACAGCAAAGATACAAATTGCATGACTGGTAAGAGTAGAAAATGGAGACACAAGCGGCTGAGAGAAAATTCTGATGGATATCAATACATATTCTTAAACTAGAAACACAAAACATAGGCACGAAATTATCCATAGATATAAACCCATTTATATTCGGGTTATGAACTCACAAGTAAAATCGCCTGTGGTATAGCGCACAAAGTTGGTATTTATCTCGATTATCAAACCATTCTTGCATGTTTCCGCATGTGTTCTTGAGTCTTTTATTGTGCTGGAGCACTCATGATCTTCAGACCAAACCTAGTTTTCTTACACTGAGTATCACATTTTCCTCTAAAATCCCCTGCTTATTCTTTGATTTAATGATTCCCTTAATACGGCCAAGGACTCCAGAATCAGAGGCAGCCTAGCAGCTCCATATCATTATGGATCCTCCATCAAGGACAAAAAAATGAAGGCAAAGGTCCAAAAAGATGGGGTCGAATAATAAAAAATTATCTTTGGAAAACAATGTACTTTCGGAATGCTGGTACCTAAAATTCTTTAAAAAAGTAGTTAAAGAATGAGCAGGCTCCACCAGAACACACAATCACTGAATAGTGTCACACTGCCGACTGAGAAATACCACGGAAAAGTGTCTGTTCACGAATGTGCAGTAAAGTCCCTTCTGATATGCTGCCAAGTTACATCAAAAAAGCAGATGGATTCTTTTCGAACAGACCTCCTATATTTATATGGTTGGCCATCTGGTCTCGTCAACTAGTTCACTGGTGTGGTGAGTTCCCAAATGGGCGCCTCACCCTTGTAGCCTTGTGTCAGACAAAGAAAATCTTGGTAAATATCTCTACAATTAAATCAAATAATCATATATCAGTATACTTGTAGACCAGCAGACAACCATTAATATCAGTATCAGTCATCATAAAACTGTATTTAGTGTCTTTCTGTCTGTCCTCTTATCTGTTTGTTTGTCTGTTCATACAATTTCTCCAAAAGATCAAAGTTAACTTCAATGGCATTCCCTGAAAGGGTGCGATATGACCTAAAGGAGGGCCCTGGAAGAATTTATTGACTTTTTTATGTGGATCCAGAGTTTCCTTTACACTCACTTCCACAGCATGGTAGCTCATTATCCACACATCATTTCGAAGAGTTCTAAATAAATTACAATTAGATTTTCTGGAAGAGTAAATCGGGGTTGATGGAGAATCCATTACATGTTCGTGCAGGTCTAAGAATCTTTTTAATTGATGGATATTTTTCGCACATTTATGAATTGAATCATCTTTGTCCACACAATACTCCAAAAGTTGTACCGAATACATGAACTTTATTTGTCAATGAATACAAGAACTTTTAGTTGCAATGGCGTTTGAAGTGGTATGCACTCTTTGAGAGCTTTTTAGTTTAGTATGTGTCTTGCAAGTGAAATTTGCTGTTGAAATAAGGATATTGTCAGCACAAAAAATGACTGGCGAATGCACACCCATTTGACTTTTATTTTAAAGTGCAAAGGTCGAGCAGTACGTAGTCACCGGGTTGGGTTATGGAAGATAATGATTTTGATTAGTGAAACTGACTAGATACAAGATCAAATGGGATACGTTAACAATATGGCGTCGCCTTAAAGAGAGAGAGAGAGTGAGTGAGAGAGGGGGAGAGAAAGGGGGGAGACAAACCGGACACTGAAAAAAGAAAGTCCAATGAAGGAATGAATGAAAGTTAATTCCCACCAGGCAACCTCGCTGCCTCGCCTTCACACTACAAAATGTCTGGAATTTGTTTACTGAAAATCAGTCAAAAAGAAATCGTTGGGAAAGAACATCTTTGAATGCTTTTTCTTTGAATTTCTAAAATGAAGAAATATCATTATTATTCACTGATTCATTTTATCTATAGTCCTCATCTTGATTGTTATAATCAAGGTTTCGACCGTAAGATTTATTGGTAGTCGTGGAATAATAAATAGCAAGCTAGAAGCTAAAATCTTATCTCTTATAATCATAATTCCTCACCAGGTGCCTCACATCTGCTACTTTGTATAATACACAGCTTGATAAATATCCATAATTGTAATAACTAGAATGGATATATAATCGGAAAAAATGATTTTTGTCTGAATTTCTGATGTGTGGGGTTATCATCATAGTACGCTTATTCACTCGGACTAATGCTCTCACAACGTTCCAGCAGTTATACAATCCAGATTTATTTGAATGTCTCTTGTAGTTGGTAACATTTTGGGAATTTCGAAGAGAAATATCTATTCAAACTACGGATATAGAATGTTCTTCATTCTGGCAATTCCGAGTTCAATCTCTCTTTCGGGTAGCGCAAGAGACTATGTCTTTTAGTCCAATGGAAGAAACATACAATTGACCAGGAAAAATTAACTGGTATGAAACATCCTGGATGGACAGCGGAATGTGAACAAGCTTAAGCGCCATTATAGTCAAGTTTAAAACAAATAACCATGTATTGTAATCGTATCTATATCTTCTTTTCTACATACCTACCTAATTTCATATCAAGGTGATTGCAGTATTTTCGTTTCTTAGTGTCTAACACTTGACTGTCAAAATCAGAACGATTCAAAACCAGACGGACATGGAAGTGGTGCCACAACTGATGGGATTTTATTCCAATGCCCTGTGAAATCATATTCAAGGAGTGCAGGATGCATCTTAAGATCTAACGATCAGCGCTCTTATGTCCATCCAACAATAATTGCAAAGACTGAAGAGCATTTTTGAGAAATTCCTTCCTACATGTTTGAGTTTTTTGTATCCCCATATTAAACCGACATTGTGACATATTTGATTCTCGTGAGGGCTCGGGCAAATGGGAACTCCTAACTTGCCAGAGTATCGTTAGCACATTTATATATATATATGTATATATTGTAGATATATTCGATATACATACACGTATCGTTTATACACACAGACACGAAGATACAGGCATAGAGACTCACACACACAAACACACACGTACACACACACACACACACACACACACACACACACACACATACACACACACAATAGAAAATAGTGGTAGCTTGTGAGCTCAATTAGTTACTGCCCCCCAACAAAAAACAAAACAAAACAACAAAACCTAAACAGAGTATGACCATACTATCGTCTTGAAAATAGTTAGGAAAGGCCTCGGTTCATCAATGGACCTGAAAGAGGTACTGTTGCTAATTTCAGAACCTTAGAAAATGTGAGTAAGGCTGAAGAAGATATTGACCGAAAAGTTGTGTTACAAACCAGGAAGATGAAGATGATAGTTTAGACAATGTTATCAATGAGTTTTTTCTCATTTTCCAAAATCTGTGTAATTCTTTTTTCCAAGTCAGAAGAACCATTGTGTTAATCTTGATTAATTCGAAGCCTTTTCGTTAATGAAGTATTTTATAACTTTGCAGAAAGAAGGTTCTTGACAGCGAACAATTTTATGGAGCATTGGTTTTAATTCATGAATCTAAATTTAAGAATGTAATTGCTGGTCAACCAATCAGCTGACATTTTCGCGTGATGACTGACAAAATGAAAAACATAAAATGAGAAGTAAAAGTCAGAATGAAATATTGAAAAAATAAACAAAATATGAGAAACAATAAAACTATTTGACTGTTTTGGAAAAAAAAAACAATAATAAAAAATAATGATGTTGATGATGCTGATGATATTTGACCATACAAACTAATGGTGTTTGCAGTAACCAGTAAAAGAACAAAATGCATGAAGTCCTCTGACACACAATCTAAGCAAGAAGGCTAGATGCAGTTGTAGTAAACAAGATGAAAAATTAATAATATTGGATTTTGCTCTTCCAATGAACCATAGAGTGAATCTAGAAGAGAAGAGAAACTGAGATAAGTATCTCTAGAGAACTGATGATATTATGGAATATGAGGGTGAAAATAGAGCTAATTGGGTTTACAGCCGTGGGAACAGTCCCAAAGAGCTTAGCTAATAGAGTGAAAGAGACTGTGAATCCGGGGAAGAATCTACGCGACAATATTGACTTAAATACCGACTTGCAGTCACTTGATCTCCTACCAGTGAAAGCCACCAGTGTTTTGAAAACTCACTGCAAATAATAAGAGTCAAGGTAGAAGAGAAATATCAAAATAACAATCAATTTTGGAAAGAGAGAGAGAGAGAGAGAGAGAGAGAGAGAGAGAGAGAGAGAGAGAGAGAGAGAGAGAGAGAGAGAGAGAGATGAGTATCAATCATATGATAAGCGGGTGCTGCAAGTATAGATCAAAGAGAATACAAAAAAGAATGGACATAATTACTTTTGGACTGATCCATTCGGAACTGTGCAAACGACAAGAATTTTCTCAAGGATGAAAAAAATTAAATCTTCTGGGACTGTGACCCTGAGGCAGATTATCCAATCCAGGCCAGAGGATGAAATTCAATTATCATAAACAAGTTGATTTCAATATTCTGGTGGACCATAGAATAAAAAGGTTGAACTGAAGAAATTGTTGAACATGAAGGTGACAACCAGGCCACACTTTATCGGTATGCCGTATACTTACATTGGAAACCATTGATGCACGCACAAACACACACGTACACACACACACACACACACACACACACACACACACACACACACACTCTCACATATTAATCAATGCCTCCGAGTACACATACACACGTGCATAATAGACACGTTAATGATTTCGTGTGGTTAGGCGGATGCACATAGAGACAATAATGGTCTCAAATCTGATAACACACGTATACACATACAGGCATATATATATATATATATATATATATATATATATCGTTCATACGATAATTGCTAAAACGTAAAATGTACATGCACCCACTCAAACACACGTACTAACACACACATTTTCGAGGATACTAACACACACACACACACACACATTATATATATATATATATATATATATATATATATATATATATATAATGTGCGTGTGTGTGTGTGTGAATGTGTATACACACAGACACACGCCCATATTTTTACATTTTACACCGATAGCCTCACATACCCTCTCTGAAGAAAAAATACACACTCACAAAGGAGCAAAAAAAAAAGACAAACTCCAGATAATCGTATTCAGTCATAAATAAAAACAAACAGATAAGTAAGTAAACAAAAATACATAGAAAAGTTTAAGAAAATTTCCTCAACTCAAAAAAAATAAAACTTTTTTTTATTTTTACTTATTTTTGCTTTAGCTTTTACTTATATATTAGCACGACCTCTTTTCTCTGCGGTCATTTTTCCCTCGATTTTTCCTTCTCTGTTTTTTTGTGTGTATTTCTATTTTCCTACTCTATTTCCCACTCTTTTTCTCTTCCGGACTTGTTAGAATAAAGAATTGGTTGACTGTAAGAACGACGACCTCAAGTGGCGGGGAAAGTAGCTAGCCAGCGTCGATGTCTCCAGCCAATCAGCGAACGCCACGTCCCACCTTAATGCCGGCGTACGTATTCTGGCGACTTTTGCGAAAGTTGTGAAAGTAATGAACTGGGTATTCTTTGGGGGGAAGGTTCGGCGTAATTCCAGTTCGGTTTCTCAGGTCTTCGCCGTCTGCTGCTGATTGTCCAAGAGAATGAATAATTGATTGGTACGCTAAAAAAGATGTTCGAATAAATAAATAGATAAGTAAATAAGCTAAAAACAAAAAAAAAGTTCTAAGTTTTTTTTCTCGAATGCAAAGCTATTCCAATGACATGCGCCAGCCCCTCCGGTAAGAAAGTAGACCAGTTGGCAAGTATGACGAGGTAAGCAGGAACAAATGTTGCTTGCTTCCGAAGTAGATAGGGGAGATAATTATATTAGTATTTAGTTCTTTGGTCCTCCTGCCCTGTTAGGGGTATCCGGCAACAACTTTACGCCATATTGACTGAGACCAAGCTAGATAAATAATCAAATAATTAATGGGTATCTTGGAATTGTATTTTTAGAATATTGAATTGATTGGTATATAGTTAATAGAGCGGTGGGTAAATTGATAATTACTATTATCCATTCACTATATTACATCGATATTGCATGTCTATTATTTACCTTCATTTCAATTTTTGTCGTCTCTTATCACAGCTGTACGCAGGCAAGTTCCCCTTCGATAATGAATAAACAAGAATTTACAATACTTCATCAAATAAAAACAAATACAAATTGAATGTATTATCTTGTTCAACTTTAACGACAGATTATGGAGCTTTATAATGAATTGAGTGACTTTTTTCTGTTTGTCTCTTTGTCCGTAATAATGGACTCTTCCTCTCGGGAATAGAAATTGGTCCGATAAAATATCCCCTACGCATCATTTGAAACGATGGAGACTTCCAACTAAACGAGTTTATACACTTTTTGATAGCTAAAAAGTATGACGAAATAGTAAGGAATATTGTTTTCTTCCAAAGTAGATCGGAAGAGAGGCGGATAATTGTATCAATATTTAGTTATTACGTCCTTAGGTCCTGTTGGGACCACCAGACAACAATTTTACACTATATTGACTGATATCAAGCTAGACAATAAATGAAATCGCTTCTTGAAATTATAGCTTTTGAATATTGGTTAATATATTAGTGGGTAACATGATAGTTATAATCACGTGCTCGTGATATGCCCGTTACTTTGCCAACTGTGTACATAGGGATAGGAATTTAGAGCATTGTGGAAGAAAAACTCATGGAAATAGCCTGAAGTGACCCTCATCATCATCGAACAGTTAACGTCCGTCGTTGGACTTAGACCTTCCCCTAGATTCGCTAAACCCCTCTATCAAGGGCATCGCGAAGCCAGTACTTTTAAAACTTATCTAGGTCGTCACACAATCTCACTTTCTGTCGGCCACAGCCTCGCACCCGATCTCTGGGGATCCACGGTATGAGTCGTGTTGTCCAGTAATTATCTGTCATCCTTACAAGTCCAGACCATTGCCATTTGAGTTTTCTAACAGTTTTTATGATGTCTCAGACTCCTGTTTTTTTCCTAATATACTGTGCTGTTTGATGATCTCTCCATGTGAGGTTGGGCATGGTTCTCTCATGTGCGCGTTGCATGGTTCTTACTTTGAGAGCCAATCTTTTGGTTAGGATCCACGTTTCTGCTCTATAAGTGACTATCTGACTATTGGTAGGATACATTAGTCGTATACCCTCCTTTTTAGGACTAGTGGGATATTCTTGTTCTTGAAGGTTGAGCTTGCCTACCGAAAGCTTGCCAACATAGTGTGATTCTTTGCTTGATTTCTTCTTGCAAAATCGTCGCAAACCAAAATAATAGCAATCTGATCGTTGAATCTTCCATCTCGGATTAGGAACCTCAAATATTATCAATGATTCAACTATTATTTCTCTCATCTTGATTTCAGTTACTTCTTATCACAACTATCAAACAATGTACAAAATATCAATCCAAACGGGTGACAATGATGGGTACGATTGAGTGGTTATATTTGATTTTATGTAAGGTTCTCGTAGTTCAAAGGACAAAGAAGTGGAAAGGGACATGAGTTCGAGTCTCAACGAGTTCATTCTTTATTCCCGTTGTACGTTATTTACCAATGGTCGGAAACTGACTGCATAATTAGTTAACATGAAAAGCAACTAAAATTAGGATGAAATAAATATTATCTAAATTACTAACTGTCGAAAATGTTTCACCTAATGAAAAATGAAAAAAAGACAGATTATGCTGTATGATGCCAATTATTTTTTAAAGATATTTTAAGGATATTATATGTCATAGTGGTTTCTTTGAACTTGAAGTCCATTAGGAAATGTTTTTGAGTTTCTTGTCTCAGTTTGCAACAAGATAAGAATTAATTTTGATATTATTTAGACATTAATCAATTTTGTAATGGTCAAGATAAGACACTCTACGCCCATCGTATTCTGAGGTCATTGTTTATTTTTTTTATAGATTATTATCATTTCACGAAATATCGATCATCTCAGGACGTGCCTGCCATTTCATTTTCTGCCACTAAGAAGACAAAATTAAATTTTATTGACCCAAATTATTCGTTTATCATTCGAATTTGAAACGGGGCTTACGAGGTCTGTCTGGAAAGTATTGAATTTGAATGCCTCGGGAATCGGTTCTGTGACATTGATGGAGCATAGCAACCAATAAGAGGGTACCTTACTGCACATGCATGAACAGGTACTTTCTTGCAGGATTACCTTGTCAGCGTTGAGTGCCATTGAGTGAGCTTGTCTACCTTGTGACTGTCTCATTCACAATGACCGAGTGAATAGATGCGCTTGCTCATTCTATACGTCTCAGACAGGTTTTTTCTTGATCGAACGTCACCTTCTTCATGTGTGCTAGTCTCTTTACAGTATAGATGTGGGCCCCCTGATATTTCTACCCAAAATAACAGTTGAACGTGGATGAGATTAAGGAGAAAGCAAAGAAGCAGCTGATAATGATCATGAAAGAGAATTTTGCAGACTGTTTTGCTGACTAGAAGGCACACAAAAATGTACGTATGTGTGTGTCTGTGAGGCTCCGAAAGGATTTCTTTGAAGGAGACGAGATTACTATTGCCAAAGGTAGGATATTTCACATCAATATTGAATTGTTTGACCATGTACGCGTGGGGGAGGGGGTCTCCATTTCGAACTTGATCTTGTGTCACATTCTGCCCTTGTGGGGAGTCAGATGAACATCTACCTATTTCTTCGCTGTCTTGGTAGGCAGCTTTCAGAACCAAAGCTTTTGTATTGGTTCTTTTTTGGAAGAATCACAAAGAAATAACTTCATACCATATTTGTTATGAAAATAACAAATTCAAATCGACCCACTCGCCAATATTGTTTTTGGACTCCGAAGTTTCGATGGAGACGATAGTATTGCCACGACAGTTTTATTGTCTCCTTCGAATAAAACTGTCAGGTGTATATAAGTCAGATAGAATTTTATTTTTCATTGTACATAAGACATTTTTTCATTGTCTCGTGTATGTAAAATATGTCCTCTTTTTTGGACATTGATGGCGCAAAGACTATAATTAAACAAAAACTGTGGAGATGTTGGCGTCATGACTTTCATAAATTTAGTCATCTTCGGATCATCGTATTACCCTTATATAGGTATTTAAGTCATGTTATGTTACAAGGCTATACGACGTACTATTGATATTTACTAAACTAGTAGAGCACCACTTCTTTTGTTATACTCATGAGCAAAGTTCCCATGAACTTTTTCATGGCCTGCGAGGGACCAAAAAGCCTGTGAACCACTGAGCAATTCTAGTGTATAGAAATTATTTTCCATTTTCGATATGATCATTGATTTTTTTGTCTATTGTTTATGAAACAAAGATCAATTTCTTTTAACAAAAATTGATTCATTCCTTCTATTGATTTTTTTTATTGCTATTAATCCATTATTTTTCAGTCCTATGTCGAGCAGAGTATCGAAATTTTACTGTATAGCTCGATATTTTTGGTGCAAGATCAGGCATACAGCCTATTAGGGAATTTTGTTTGGATGTCACCTCGTGCGTAACTTCATCATAACGCATAAGGACGAACGTCAAATTTACATAGTATAAACAAATTTGGATACGAATAGCAACGGTTTTTGCCTGACTTTGAGAATTACCGAAAAGATTGTTGAAAATGTTAGATCTCAAACGTTTGGATAATATTTACAATTACTGGATTGAGATATGCATTTTCATGTACATAAACACACACACACACACACACACACACACATATATATATTTATATCATTATGATATCGTATAATATATATTATTATAATTAACACTCCCTTATTCTGGGTTGAGCACTCTCTAAGTAAGGTAACTCGTTCATTATAAGCTTATACAATGCTCTTCCAACTTAAGAATAGAGCATTCTAATGGATGTAGAATTATGCGTGAGTGAATATATCGCTTAAATTCAACCTTACCGACTGTCCAGTTCTGCGTAGGGCAGAGGTAAGATGCTAGCCTTTTGATCTGAAGCGAAGTTTTAGATCCTACAACGTGGTACTGGATGGAATAATGGATAGTCCATAGCTACACTGAAAAGTTGTGATACAACGAAAAAGCTGTCCGTGGATGACACAATCATTTAATTATATATATATATATATATATATATATATATATATATATATATATATATATATATTATAAATTGCGTTATATTATTTAGAATACTTATTGGAAACGATTTCCCTTCGTAACTCGGTTAATATATGATTAGATTTAGTCAACGTAAATTGAATAAACAATTGCATTACCGGTTGGATGTTTAGCACACTGGTAAGTGCATTGCTACGTTGAAGAAGCTACCCTATCGATGGCAGGTTCAATCTTTGGTTGTTTATTCTACTTATGTTGTCTCAATTGAATGATATAATATAACACATTTTATAATTCATTCTATCGGACTAAATATGTCCATTTCTTAAACACACACACTTACACACGCATATATATATATATATATATATATATATGAATTATGACGTACAGAATTCGAACTCTATTGTATTTACTGCACCCCAAGACCTTTTTTTTTTCAAAACAGCCGCACAACCTAATGAGTCAGCTCACCCTATCGCCTTCGAATTTGTTAAAGACGTGCTTTTCTATCAAAACTTTAATAAAATAACATATTGTATTTCAAGTGGATGATTACTTGGAATACGATGTCCCACTTGGACCCCAATATCATGCTATATATATATATATATATATATATATATATATATATATATATATATATATATAATTCTGAGTACAAAGGAGATCCTTTCCATCTCAATAGACAATGGAACGGCACTAGTGACGATGGTTACCAAAAATAAAATCTGAAGAATATTTAGCCAAATTACCAATTCATGTAAGTCATTTAACGAGAGCTCAAAAAAGTATGTATAATTTCGGAGTATTATACATCGAATTATTGGCACTAGTGTCCTCATCTTGGTTGTTATCGTTATAACTTTTCGGGTGTTCTACTCTCCCGTCTTCTTTAGGTGTGATTGGGGAGTTGGTAACCTTTTGGTGGTTTCGAACCGAACCCTCTACTCAATCCTCACACGTGGATTGCCACCCCATTCCACTGTTGATGTTAGACATCTGGTATCCAACTGCATAGATAGTGGAATGAGAACAATTTAATTCAATGGATTGAATAAGAGGTTCGGTTCGAAATTCGCCAAAGGTTATCAATGACGACAGATATCTAGACAAGGTCGGAGTTTATGATCACTGAAAGGTTGATGAAGACACTAGTTCGAGTTATATCAATGTATAACCAGAAATTTTGACAAAAACAATTTGGCTTCGTTGGCTGGCATCTGGGCCAAGGTAATAATTGTAAAAAAATAGCTCTAATAAAAGTCATTGTATTATTGTTATTATCAACATCAATGGCATAAATAAAATCACGACGAATAACCGGTACAAAATTAGCAAAATAAAGTCGATCATGTTTATCAGTGAGAGTGAGCACTAATTTCTGTGCCCTGGAGTAAACATTTTTAGGGCTAACCCTAACCTTCCTCACCTGTTCTAGTCTGCGCTTGGATCGTGAAATGAAATCCTTGCCCCGTAAACATAAAACAGTATTGAAAAATAGAACGGTGCCTTCAATCAACCTAATTTCATGGCTGTGGTTGGGGTGGATTGCTTCCATAAGAGAACGAGAACATTGGGGATGTTGAGACGGCTAGGATGACGTTTCTGATCAATAGATGTTTTACTGGGTTCGTCATTATCTTTTGCCAAATAAATGTCTCACTGTATAATCACTATAAGCCTTAAAATGCAGCCACTATCAATAAAAATCAATATTATTTTTGTAATCGACCTTGAAGACATTATCACAAATATTGAGAAACATCCCCGTCACCACAACTGTCAAGTGACGCAGCCATCTACAAAATAAGTTCCTCTATCTATCCTGCGAAACAGAGGCAAAATGTTAATGATATATCCTAAACCAGAAGCATTATTTTAACTATTTAAACTAATGCTGCAAAAATATATTGGAAAGGCATTTTAGTCTTGTTTATGTTCACTTCCTTAACACGTTAACTGCTATCGTGGATAATAAAACATACAGCTCAGCAAAATAAACGTATCTTTGGTTCAGTGTTACGACGTAGACACTGAGTCTAGTACGCTTCCATAGTTATTTATATTGCCTTAAAAATTACTGTGGAATGGATGCACATGTGCAATGTACATCATAACTCAAGATGCACGAGTTCGCCATATGGCTATGGACATGATAAGTCCTTGGACAAAGTTGTGAGATTGAATCTTTTCACCAAATCCAAGTCAGGACTCTGAGGTGTTTAATCCACGTCCAATATTTTTTTAAGAGAAATTCTTTCGTCCGAAAGAATTTAACTTGCAATGCTTTATCTTGAACAACTGATGCATCATGATTTTACTTTTACGCGGTGAACCATTTCAGAAGTATCGTAACTCACACTTGAGGTAAACAGAACATAAGATTATTAGATGGATATAAAATGTTGTCCAATGGTTTAGCGACCACCATGTGGTAATCATAAAGTTAGAGAGAACTTGGAGAGAGCATAACTCTGTCTACACCAATATCAAGAGGAAAAGAATTGTGTATGGATCGGTCCCCATAATCACTTCTTCCGTAGGCTAATGCCCGACCTTTCACTGAACATCATCGAAATTAATTGATAACCTTTGAATATATCGTGAGGACAGAAATGAAATTTTGTTGGTATTATGTGGTGTGGACATATATCTACGACATAAGGAAGTAATTGGGTGTGGATCTGCCCCCAAAATATAATCACTTGCAATCACTTTATTGTAACCCATTTTCCACCATTCTACAAAATTACATTGAAATCCATTGGAGATATCGCATTGGGAGTTATGAGTATATACATAAATATATAAAAAGGGAAAAAAATCTCTCATTCCAGCATCCCACCAAAAAAAAATAGAAAAAAAATAACGTACTTTTCTCTATCCTATCGCTCCCCTCAACAAAATTCCATTGAAATCCATTGGATACTTTTGGAGATATCTTGTAGACAGACAGACGAGACCAAATCCATTTAGTTCTCTAACTTATCAGCTCAGCTAATTAGCAACTGCCACACTCATCATCATCACGTAGATTTGATCATTCTCAATGGCATCCAAATATCATCCGGGTTGTTGTTATCATCTCTGACAACCACTACCATCAGCCGTTATTTTGATCATAAAAACGAAATCACCATTACTACTACTATAAGCTCTACCATCATTGCTATACCAGAACTACCATCGTGATCCTAACAGTTATTTACAAGTCTTGGACTATCCTGGCAAAAGGTTACAATGGTAGGGTGCCAAATGAGGATTGATCTCACTATCAACAACTTACAAAACTAGCTTACTAACCATCACAGTTTGCAATCAGTATTCAAAATCATGACATTTTACCCGGTCCTGGACACTAAACTCTTTAAAATCTCGACATGGACCAACCCAGTCATGTTTATAAGTTGGCAAAACTGCAAACTTCAACGATACTAAAGTTTTAACCGCTAGTATCGTGATCAATACTACGATCAACCTTATCTATAAATAAAAAGCTCTCTATTACTCTTATATTACCATCATTATCAACACTACCGCCAACATTATCAGACAAAACCTTTTGGAAACAAAAGCAAACTGTTACTGCAAATATTATAATTATCATTAATACTACAACCAATAACATCAGACCGAACATTATTTAGGGAAAAAGATCTTCTGAACAAAATATCGCCTGCTGTTGACAGTTCAACAATTCCCAAATGCTTCAACTGAATTATGAATTCTCTCTTCATTTTAAACGATAATACCTATCCAAGACGGCAATATTCAAGGTAAACCCATAAAAGGGCCCACTGAAACCTGGATGCTGGGAATCTAAATCTATACTTTTATTTTACAAGTTATCCCCTGTTTCAAGCAATCAAATGTAATTGAAGTTTTTTTTTGGGGGGGGAGCATACTTTGTGGCTTTATATCAAATAAGACATGATTGAATTTGATGCCGAAATCGTCATCATTGCCCTTCCATTCACAACTATCACCGTTAATACCACTGATATAATTACAATTTCAGTGACAAATTTTATAAGCAAACATTACCACTAACACCACTGACACACTTTTCACTGATAGCTTCACTGCCTCTATTACTACCATTATCGCCAATACCATCCCAACTTTTCAGGTCATTACAATTGCCATCAAATCCATCTTCAATCGTGAGCATCATCACTACTCTAACGATAACATTAACTCAGTTAAACCCATACCATCACCATTATCCACTTTGGATGTCAGTACAACCTCCCCTGTCACCACATCCTCACACGGTATCCTTATTATCTGGAGAGAGAGAGTCTGAGAGGCTTCTTGGGGGCGGGGGGGGGGTAGAAAAGAGACGCAACCGACAAACCTCTTGTGCCCCTGTCCAAAATTCCGACCACAAATGCTGGCATCGGTCCATAACATTTAAAAGGGGTCCGCTTTGAATGTTGTCCCATATTTCCGTTCTATTCTTGGCCTTTACCCAAAAGAACGAATCACGCAGTCTGAGATACAGACACGAAACAATAATAGTTTGGCTCTGAATGGGTCCCAAAAGAAAAGAAAAAAATCTAAGCAAAAATCGGGTTGAGGGTCAAATGACCTATTTTATTGTTAAACTTGAAACTGTTGGAGTCTATGTCGAGAACAAAGCAACGCTCAATGATTTTCAACGTGATTCAAACTAGAACGTCACCTCAAAGATTATCTTTTTCATGGATCAGACCTGGGGAATAAAGCAAAGCTAATAAATTAGTAAAACACTCTGTTGGCTTATTTTTGTTATTCACTTTTTTAAAAAGCTCCACGTTCATAAATTTGAAATAAGGAAGCCTAAAAGTTGCATTTTCTTTTTCTAGCTAAGAAAGACTGAAAAATGCTGGGCCTTTTTCGTTAGTTCCCACCGTGAAAACTAAATTCCCCACCCGAACCCTCAACTTTTGGGTGGAAAAACTTAACATATCAATTCCCACTGTTTATGGAAATTTTCGTCACTAGGGAACAAACGAAAAGCCCCCCCCCAATACAATGCCCCATATCTCTTCTGCAAATCTTCAAAATTCTGACAGGTTGACTGATCTGGAACCCAACTAGAAAGATATACAAAACTACCCGTTCGGGAGAAAGGTTGAAATGTTTTGATTCTCCAAGATCAAATTGCTGCCAAAATTTGACTCCAAACTAACACCACATCTAGTCGACGAGAAAAATAAAATACATTTCAATCTTTTTAGGCTTCTGGGCTTTATAATTACATAAATGATATTAACACTATAGTGGGGTCATAGATAGTATTTAGATGTGTGCATGAAACAAGTTTAAGTGTACAGATTTGTAAAAAAGAAATACTTTTGATGCACTACAATATCTATCCGATAAATCAACAGGTTCATTATGTATTTCATAAGTACACAATAGAAAACAGAAGTCGAAATTCAGATTCCTGCTTATCGGTTTAGACGTAACATAAACATCCGTATACTAACGTGAAATTTCAATCAACCTGAATATATTTACTGTATAAAGTGCTTCTGTTAACCCTTTCTAGACTACTAGACCAAATAAATATCAATGTTTCGAATGTTTCTGAATATGTATGTTCCGTAGATCTATTGTTGAAGTCTAATAGGACGTATGACCTTGAGAAAATTAAGTATATGAGATTTTCCCGACTTTTAAAATGGCAGATAATGATATCATCATAGTATGAAACCCACACAGAAATTAGTTCGCATTACATGACTGAAGAGGAAAGACGAGTAAGCAAAGTGATCTGTTGATTCTGTATTTTTCATCTGTCCCGAGATAAATGTTTAATGGCACAGACGTATCCAGTCGAGATTTTGTTTTTACAATGTATGGAATCTTATATGAAATAAAACGGTAGTTTTCATTTAGTATAACATAAAAAAAAATGTTTTTTGCCTTTTATACCCTTTTTAAAGCACAGTTATAAATTAGTCTGGAAAAGGTTAAGCAAAATCACAAACTAAAACTCCTGAAATTTGGATGAGGACACCTCGATGAAAGGAATCGTAACCTAAGGCTGATTAAAACTCGTGGTCTTATGAAAGTACCTAGTACCCAACAGAAATAGTTTGAATGGTTAACCGTCGGTTTAAAATTTGAGAAAAAATGAAAAAAATGTGTTGTTGGTTTTCTGTTTTGTCGATGTCTACTGGTTGGCCAATTCTTATATTTGTATCCTTGAGGTATCTGTTCACGCAAGGTAATAAAATCAAACCTGCAATTAAGTTCACATTGTGTCTTTGCTTCTGTTCACAATATAGTTCCCGACCTTCTGCTCCTCAGGACTAGGCTCTTTCACGATGTGCCTCTTGTAAGTACGAGACTTACGCTCAAGACAAGACTTAACCCTCTGTCGAGAAAGAATCGGTCGGCAGTGATGTCATAGTACTCAGAGATCCCAACAAATAATTAACAAAAACAGACATCGGAGAAGCTTTTGTATACTAATGGCTAGATTTGGGCGAAAAAAATATAATTACAGGTGAACGCTAGCGTAACACATGCGTTGAAGTCTTTAATAAAAGGCCTTCGGCTTAATTAAAAACATGTTTGTGAAATTTCTGCTGCACCAACATCTACAATTGTGACGATAAAAAATGGTAAAACCGAAGGCCTTTTTTTGAAAGTCTTACGGCTTAACTCGTACCACTTTTCAAATTAAATGAGACTCTTAAGGCAAAGTTATTGCAATTTATCTGTTTCACTTTTTTCTGCTTTTTTCTTTCTTTCTTACTTTCTTTCTCGATCCATTGCTTTCTTTTTCCATTGTATCCTTTTTCATTACAACTCCCCTCTCTTTTTTCTATCATTTTATGTGTTTGTCTTTCCATTTCCTTTTTCTTTCTTTCTTTCTTTCTTTCTTTCACTCTCTAGCTTTCTTTACTTAATTCTTTTTCCTTTTTTGATTTGTATTTTTTCTGTAGCACACGAACATCGTGCGCTGTCATAAATACCTTGAGCATGCGCGCCAAAGATCCGGTCGAATCAATAGCGCTCGTCTCACGTTTCACTCGATGAAGAGTGGAGAGAAAAGAAATACAAATAAATTGATAAATAAACAGAAGAAACAAAATATCTTCCAGAGATAAGCAAAGAATGAAAAAGGAAAGAAAAACGAGCTGGAAACAATAATATCAACAAAAACGTGTTAGTAACATTTTGATAAACAGAGTCGAAATCTGTCTGATATGAGGAAGAATGAAAGTGAGAAAGAAAGAAGAAAAAGTCTAGTGTGAAAATGGAAGGGCAAAGAGGAACGAAACACAGATTACCATATTTATCATTATTAAATAAATATGAATAAATTAATCATTGATTAAATAAAAAAAGCCTCCATGGGCATCTTCGTACACAATTTACATTTAAATACACGATGATTATATAGAATACTGTAAATATAAGAGAAGAAAACGAAACAGACTTTCCTCGGCAAAAAAATAAAAAAATAAATTACATGTAATGAATGAAAAAAATAAAGAAGAATACAAGAAAGATAAAAACGAATGAATAAACGAAACAATTATCATGAATGAAGAAGAAGGAAAGATAAGAGAAGGAAAAGAATGGACGATGGTTATTAAAAAAAAACGAAGAGGAAAGAAAAAAAAAAGGTTTCCATGAATAAAAATGTAGGAAAGACATGGCAAGAAAATGAAAAGGGTTGTCATGAATAAAAAGAAAGAAAGAGAAAAAAAGGACAACATGTTAATGAAAATAAAGACAAAAGAAAGAAAAAAAAAGAAGAAATATCAACATGAATAGACGAGAAAGAAAAGATCCTTAATTGAAAATAAACAATCTTCGAGAAAAATAAACTAATAAATAATTAAGATTGCGTATCATAAAGGCATAAAAATGAAAGAAAAAGAAACCCTAAAACATAAGAAAAGCCGTGTTTAATAAAAATTGCACTAAGAACGTTTTTGCCTAAAGATGATTTCGTGATAATTTCATTTTAAACGCTTTTCTTTCTTACGCACTTTTCTCGATTTTACAGTTTGGCCCACAAGCCATATTTTCAATAATGTTTGCCTGAAATATTTTTGTTTTCATTTTCTTAAGTTTTTCTCTTGAAATTTTCTTTTGAGTTTTTGAGTAATCAATCAGGTCATCATCATGAAGATCAAACACCGCAATTGACTGGTATTAAGTTCCACTCACTGCAGGCAGGGCTGACACTTTTGGTTCGTTCGTACCAAGTTGGCACTTTGCTTCTTTCTTGTAAGTTTCGTATACGCTAAGAAAAAAATTTGGTACGTTTTGGCAATTTCCTTTCAAATAATAGTCGAACCAGATATCTATTTTATCAATTACTAGATTAAGTATGTATATGTGTTTGTATTCTGGGATGTCGAGAAGTAAGCATCACATAACAGAAACAAAGGTATATTCGGATTCAGAAGGTCTAAAATCGCCGACAGTATAGATCTTCACGTAGAATTTTGCAAAAAGAAACCTCGTCGATTTTTATAAGGTCTGCATTTGCGCACTCAAATACATTTATTCTTTGGCTTTAATTCATATCGGCACAATAATGGTGGTTTGATAGCTGAGTGGGTGGAGCTCCGCAGAAAGAGATCTGCCACACCTAGTTCAAACTCCAACCGAGAAAAATTTTCTTTCTTTCAATTTCGTATGATGTCAAAATATTTGAGCTACGGAACCCATGGAAATTCGTCTGATTTGATAAAATATCTTTCTGGTTTTAGATCGTGGTTCTATTTTAAATTCTACCGAAAGATGAAAACCAACTCCAGGAACAAGCTGGCTTGAGAAGAAGCTACTCGAATCAGAATACACGGCAATCTCGGATTTACAAACGACATCGTCCCTTTTATAGTCGAATTTTAAAAAATAAACCGCCGATTTCAGTGGGGTTTGCGTTCTGTTTATAATGCAGCTATAATGCTAAACTGCACTTTCACTTTTCGTTCGTCATCAGTAACAATGGACGTGGATTTCTCTTTCTCAGTGTTTATGCCATTTTGTCAGAATCTTTTAAGGGATCTAACCCTAAACAGATGATAAAAGATGTTCTTCTCAGAGTATAAACACTAACCCTACCGTGTTGACATGCAAACTATCAAAGCCAAAAGTGATCAAATGGATTCTCAGTTTTCAGTGAAATTATTCTTCAAGATTTTAAGAGAGGGTACTGTGCAGATTTAAAAAAAAATGAAATCTACACCAGGTACCACAGCAAGTCAAAATATTGTTCATTTCACTTCTTGCCACGCATTTATAAACTTCATGAATATTTAGAGGTAGGTAAGGTGACAAGACTCGCTGCTGCTACAAAAAAGTATTGCAGATCTGGTTAGTCTCTAAATAGAAACTGTCACGCAACCAACGCCTGATGTTGGGGATGATCAATCAAAAATTGAAGAGGTGTGATCATTAAATAGGTTACTTACTTTCAGACATGAACTATTCAGCATAAAGCTACATCATAAATTGATCCCCCACTAAATATCTTTCTGAGGGGAATTTAGAAAAATGTTTTTCTTAGAAATAATGTGGACAAAATATTCAGATTTTCAGCCCTCTATCTCCGTTGTTGCAGCTTTCATGCGTGATACATACTACTTAAAAAACTGAAGAAACCTATTTCGACAGTTTTGGTGACAGCTTTGACGGTTTCTGATATTTTTTCTCGTAAAAATACATTTATCAATTAGAATAATATGAGCCTGTGAGTATGTGCGTGATAAATTTTCGTTATCATCTTGTCAATTCAGCTCAGTCAGTAAGACAGCCTCCTGGCAGTCAGTCAGTCGTGAGTTCAAATCACAGTAGCGGTTGTGAATTTTACACCTTTCATTTTGGTGAGGATTTTTCTTGATGTAGGTAAACAAAGTCAACTGCAGTTTGACAATATTCCAGTTTACCTTCGCTTCGAGACAACAAGGAAGAACCATCACTATTAATACAGCAATTAGCCCTTCTGAAGGGAAAAAAAAAGCTTTCAAGAAGATAAAAATAAAACTTGATCCAAATGAAGAGGAGGATAAAAATTAAATGGATCTTTAGTATTTGATTCGTGTTTGACTATCGATGGGGACTTGTAGGATTTCATGTTAAAGTAACAGTAAGATTGTGAAATTAATGATTTCCTGAAATGTCGTGAATTTCATGAAATTTTTCAACATTTCAGAATTTCTATGAAATCCTTAGTTTCACAATCAATCATTGTAATTGATATCAATCTTAGGATGCTGACCATTAAAGAATTCGAGCCTGGCTTGGTGGCCTCAGTACTGTTAGACAGGCGGGAGGCAATATTGACGTAGCTACGTTGTATGGGAGATAAATCAAACTTAGGCCCGCTCCTGTAGCCCATTGTCCACTACTTGACTTTCATAGAAATTCGTTGAGTTATCGTTAGGACAGACATGAAATTTTGATTGTTTCATGTGGTATGGACATATAACTGTGACACAGGGAAGGTAGTTGTGCCTGGATTTGCACAAAAATTTAATTATTTCTTTCAAACCTTTCTTTGCCGCACCGTCCCAAAATTTCAGGTTCATTCGGAACTTCCGGAGATATCGTGCATGACAGCTAATTTCATTGTTCAGGATGCCTGTTATAGGTTGAGAGTCATTGTATTAATCACTAAACTACCAGTCCGTAATGCTTATCATACCAAACTGTTGTCTACAAATGTATAGCAAGTCAAAAAACACAAGTAGATACCCATAAGTGAGGGGGGATGGCCCATACACTATGTGGCTTTGTGTCGAACTAAGGTAATTCTAGTAAATATCAAGTATATTCTGTTTCAGCATTTGAAGTTAATATATTGCTTACTTTGGCACAAGGCCATGATATTGGGGCACCCGGTGAGTATCAAACTCATTACAGTAGTAACCATTACTACACTGATTGGGAAACTTAGAGTTTCATGGGATAACTGAAATGTCCCTCAATTTCACTAAATCCCTAGGGATTTCACAAAATCATCAGCTCCATATTTTCCTTTCAAAGACGAGATATTACACGTTAATTGTGATATCATTTCATTATTTCAACTTTTTAAAAACTTTAATCATAACTTGTCTGTTGTCTTCATTAAAACCTTGATTCAGACCATCATTCTACGGCAAAGAGTAAATAGTGCAATCAGAAATAAAGAGTTAGCCTATGGCAGGAATCGAACTCACGTCCCTCATAGCCTGAGGGAGTCCTGTTAATGCAATGAGGGAGGCGAGTTTGATTCTCACAGAGGGCGTACTCTGGGTTAGGGCAGCGTTCTCATAGGCGTCGAATGATTTCCTGACTCAAAGTTGGAATAAAAACAAAAAAATATCAAGATTAAGGTAAAAAGTAGTCAAAATTAATAAAGTAATCGGCTACTATTCTTCATCAGAATAGATTAATTGCATTAACTTAAAAAAATTACGTTTTTCGTTTCTTGCTGATTTCTTTTCAAAAGACGTGCGTGAAATTTCTCGAGAACTCTTACTGTTATGCCTCGAAGCAGGCAACTGACTTTAATTCATTTGCTTTATTTTCAAAAAAATATATATTTTCCTCATTTTAAATGACACCCTGAAAAGCAAAAAAAAAAAAAAAATGAAGTTGAGGAACAAATGAAAGGATAAATGAAAATACAAGAATACCTTATCATGACAGAAACATTCACAAGTAGAAGAAATTTTAATCTCTGATAAAATAAAACATATGTAATCAAAGCTTTACGCAAATTAATTCAATTCTTAAAAGAGTTAAATACTTGAAACCACGAGAAGTATGCATATCCACTGATGTTTGTCTATTTGCCCACGCAATATCTCCAAAGGTTCTCGATGAATTTTAGTCAACTTTTGAAAGAAGAAATTATTGATTTGGGAGACAGATCCAGTAATTCATTTCCCGATTGAGAGATATCATATCATTTTTTTTTCATACAAGAGAAAGATAAATAACATCAGCTTAAAGATAACGCAGCATAATAATCTGCGACTATTTCTCTTTTGTGGTTGGCAGTCTCCAGCCTGTCTAGATATCTAAAACAAAAAAGGTTGTTACTTGCAGGGGTCTCACAAAAACACGCGATCTTTTCCTCCCCTTAAAGAATGTAATCAACTAATCATCGAAAAATGTTTCATAGATCAAGAAATCAACTTGAAAAAGAATCGTGTTTACTTCGTTAAATCTAATAAAGATTTATCAGTTCCATTTACAAAACAGTTAAAAAAAAATCATCCGAAAACAGGTCTGGTTAGTCAACCAATAGAAACCGTCACGTGACCAACGAAATTTGGCAACATGGCGTATTTGGGTGGTCAAGTTAAAAAAAAAACGGCAAAAGAAGTTATCAATGTTGGGCAAAAATCAAGAAACATTATGATTAGATATTTCCATTTCCATCTCTGGCTCTATTGGTGCAGCCTGTACGCGTGATAAATACATTCATACATAGCTATCCCGAAAAAAATTTGAAAACTGAAGACACATATGTTGACAGCCTTTTATGACAGTTTTGGTTGGTGGTTTCTGAAAAGATGCCTGTTTATTCTGACGATCAGGCAAGTTTTCTGCACTTGCTCTTTAGTCCTTTTTGAAACAACGAACACGAATTTTGCCCAAGGGACTTCTAAAAAGCTTGGCTTCTGGGCCTGTGAATCTCTTTTCTGAAGTATTTCATTTTTCAGCATTTTTTCCCCAACGTTTGATTCAATTCATACCATTGAAAGGAGAGAGGGAATTGAAATTTAAAATTCATTGCAAAACAACAACAACAACAACAAAAAAAAAACGGAATAAAAAGGAAATGAATAAAAAGGATAAAATTCTCTGATTGGAGCGACAATCTTCGATGGAACTTAGAAAATAGCAAAAGTTGAATAAATCTTGGAATTTAAAAGTAAACTGCAGAAATTGGTTAAACAATTATCCATATTATAAGTATCTGATTACTGTTTGTAGGTGAACGGGAGTGTTACCGTGATATAGCAAAACGTCACATCGTAGCGATATCCTTGTTGGTCTATTACTCTTAAAATACTTTGAAGAGGCGATTCCCAGTCCAATCATTTCTAATTACTGTCTGTTTCACTGTTCTCTATAAAAAAAATTAAGGACGATTACCAAATGATTACATATTTCATAAAATATAAATAGGAAGTGACTTAATGTCGAGCTTAAAAACTGCAGGAGGCGGCTTTTCAGTGAATACTTGCAAAATAATGTTGAAATGAACAGAAAATATTGTTTTTATGGCAAAAGTGATGTTGGAATTGGTAGGTCAGAAAATAATCTAATCTACAATTAACGTACGTAACTACGACAGTTTCAATACCAATGAACACTAGTAGGTCTGAGAGACTATTCTTAATTACAGCAATAGTCATGTTCAGCACGATGACTACTAGTTAGTCACTCAGTAGAAACCATCATGTGATCAATGTCTTTTAGCAATATGCTGTGTTGGAGGTGGACAATAGAAAATTTTCAAAAAGGGATGATCAACGAATAAATCATTCCTCTCTGCCTGTTGTTGGGCGATGAGCGCTAAAATATTCAAGTGTTCCAAAAAAAAAACAAACAAGTAAACACAGCTGGGCACAAACTGAAAGTCAAATTTAGCATTGATTTACATTATAAATTCAACCCTCGATACTTAAACCTCCTATGGTGAAAAAAGACAAAAAAGTATTTTTGTAGGCATTATAGGGAGTAAATGTTTGAATTTCCAGCCCTATAGCTCCATTGGTGCAGCCTGTATACGCTGGACATAGATAAAAAGATAGATAGATAGATAGCCAACCAGCCAGACTCACTTGAAAACTAAAGAAACATGTATTCACAGTTTTGGTTGACAGTTTTAGATATTTATGAATGTGACTAATAACAAGAAAACGATTACATATTCCTGACAATCAGTTTCTCTATAATTAGTTGTGTGAGCAGAACGAAACAGAGATAACATTGATTAAATACGTTCCATACTTAATGATGCCCAGTGTCATCTACACACGTATCATTTCCCATTCAATGATGACAATAAAAAATGATTGTTCTAGCCTCGGGTCTATGCCCTATCCTTCCTGTCAGCAACTTCTCTCTGGAACTGATTTCAGACATTTCTGACCCCCCCCCCCCATTCTACCCTTTCGTTCAAATTTAAAATTCAACATGATAATCCATTCCAAATTTTGCTCGGACCATCGGATCGGATCCTTGTATCTTGGATGCTACAAGCACAACGTTTTGGTCGATATATTTTCCAGTTCTGGTAAGGTGTATAATTCGAGAGAAAATGTATTTTCTTGTCCGGCTCCAAAAATTTCGCTTCTTTTCTCGGATTATATACCTGACGAGAGCTGGAAAATAAGTCGGCCGAAACTTTGAGTTGACAACATCAAAGATGCGAAGAAGATTCAATTCTTCGAAAAATCCAATTCCTAATAACCTTTTCCATAGTTACAAACATATTCGTTTCTGTCCTTTTTTGGTAAACAAGGAAAATCTATTGCATTCAAAAAGACATTCAAAAAGTATTAGGTTTCATAACTTAACAAGAACAACTTCATCCCGGGCAGATCATTATAATTAAGAATAATCAATCACCATGTCATGTCATTGCACTATGCTGGGTAAACTTAAGTTTTTAGCTGTTTCTGGAAATGATGCGTATGTCGGTAGAAACCATACAATATACTCTTTAAAAACAGGTCCCCAAGAAATGATGGAATATTCTGGAATGTGACTTGATACGTGGCTGTGGTTTCCCTGTTGATTTTCAAGGCAAGCAGGGCCTTGCAACATGGAAGATTAATGCAACATAATTTTCTGATTATCTAGTTTTCTACGTTAATAAACCAAGTTTAGTGGGTATCAGTTGCAGTCCATAGTATTAAAAATATCAAGGGTGCCTATCGTGGCACATTGGTAAGCAAGTTGATCTCATAGTCTATTTGGTTCGTATATGAGTTTAATTCCAAAGAAATGCCCTGCTTTGACCTTATACATTAAGGACATGACAAGGTTGTTATTAAATAACTGTATATCTGTGTAACATCATCATCATCTTTCAGATCCACTGCTGTTGGTTCTTAGAAAGTAGCAGTTTATTGAGCTTACCCACTCCCACTATTTCTGGAGGGCAAGATGTCCTTCTCCAAGAATAGTTACCTCACAATGCTAAAGAGTCAAGTCTGTCTTTCTATCTTTTCCACCGCTTGAAAAGATCCACGCCCTTATCAAAGTCATCAAGGGTATTAGAGCAATGTGAACATAAAGAGCCTCGACTTGAGTTTGAACTCAGTTTGCCGATTTCATTAACCACGCTTGCACCCCCCCCCATGTTATATTCTAACACATTCTTTATAGTAGCACTGTGAGTAATAGGAGAGACGATTTGTTTAGAATTGTTCATATCGGGGGAAAAGCAAACTGAAAAAGAGAGAAAAATTGAAAAATGAAATAACTGGAGTTACAATCAAAAACGTTGGTGCTACCCCCTCCCACCAAGATTTCGTCTGCAATTTTAAAAACTGAGAATTATTTTTCCATCAAGCGTCCTAAAAAGTTGATGTCACGTTTCTTGGCCCAAGAAGCGAAATTAATATTAAAAAATGGATTCTGCCCAAAGTCGACTTTATTCTCTAATTTTGAAGAAATCAAACAAGTGAAGGTAAAAGAAAATCGTTTTTAGAGTTTCCTGGGATTTGTCGCCTGAAAATAGTGTTGCTGTTTTTTTTTCTTTCTTTCCTGACAGAGAAATAGAGAGAGAGAGAGAGAGAGAGAGAGAGAGAGAGAGAGAGAGAGAGAGAGAGAGAGAGAGAATCGCGGAAGAAATTTCAAAATAGCTGTTTTACAATCGACACACACACATTGACGAAGAGCATATATAGGCGAATATATGAAAAATCGGTGATGTCCCTTCGTGTTACTGTTTTTCTGTCACACAATGGAAACCATCTAAACATGGGCGCAGCCTAACCAAATCTAGCATGTGCAGCAGGTAGAGATTTAAAAATAAAAAGATTTTTGATTTTTGGTAACAAAAAATTTTCTATGGATTTTATGTCTCCAGCTACCACCCCATCCAACCCACCTAAGCAGAGGCACAGTTCATTCGTAAAAAGGGAGGCAGCTCACTCAAACAGTGGGGGGCAGCTCATCCCAAAACGGGGGCAGTTCACCCAAACTGGGAGAGGGGCAACTAACCTAAACGGGGGTTGGAAGCTCATCTAAAAATAGGGCAATCTCAAGCTAATTTGGTATGCACATCCAATGGAAACAGGGTAAAATATTTCTGATCTTGGAAAAAATGTTATGATAATATTTAAAAATCCAGTCAAAATTTTATGTGGCAATGTTATAATAAACTTTACTAGTTTAAAAGCTTTCGTACTTTTTTTTTTACTTCTTGGATATTAATCACGACATAGACGGGTACTTTGGCTAGTGAGATGAAAATTCGTATAACGATTAATTGGAAAGCATTTGGTAAAAATAGAGACGTAATAAATCGCACCATACCGATATGCTCAAAAAGTAAACTGTACAACTCTGAGTCACACAAAGATCAATAGAAAAAGCAACGTTAGGAATATCTCTTAGGAAAAGATCAACATCAACCCTATAATACACTAAGGTAAGGGATTAAGCAACATAATAGAGGTGGGCAGGACATGAAGCATGCAGGGAAGATAGCAGGTTGATTGAGGGATAGCAAACAGAGAAACAAGGGAGGTAGATGAGATAGAAAGTTTTGTTAATTAGACATTACATAAACTAGCACAGTCACAGTCGCCACGGGAGTAATTAGGAAAGACCCTTGTCCAGCAGAGGACCAACATTCGCTGCTGCTGTTGCTGACGATGAGACAAGGTGGCAACACTCCAAGAGAGATGCTAGTATCCATTCACGACAGTCAACTATCCACTTGTACCATTGAAGATGTGGTGCGCTTTATTTTTCCAGATCATTTATCATGATAAGCTTTTTGTCTGCTAAGCCCGTCGAAGCTTCATCAGAACCTCGTTAAGAACATGTTCACCGTTCTCTTTGGTACCTGCCTCTCTTGAATTTTACCATAAATGGAGAGGGGTTGAGATCGATTTATGCCTTTTCCAAGGACATTAATGTGGAGTGAATGCAAATTTAGCCTATTCCATTTTCCCGTGCTGATCACCACCTGACCAACCTGCCCCTTCAGTGATGCACATTGAAGTAACCTGAAATCGCAGTTTGTATAGACATGAATGGAAGAATAATATTGCAAAAAAATCGAGAAGAAGATGAATAAGAATTCAGGTAGTTTTTTATTCATTTATTTAATACCTTATTTTATCTATTTTTATATTTATCATTTTGCAAATCAAAATGACAAATGGATATCATATTTATTTGTGAAATTTATATTAACATGCTTATATAATGGATTTAATTTGCACTAATTCTGTTTACGCTATCTCTTTTAGGGACACATCCCGGGCGTAAAATGTGGACGAATTGCATTTTATTGAAAAATTCAAAGAATTTAAAGAAAATTAGAAGTGTTTGGATAAGACAAAACTAAGGAGAATTTTGGAAAATAAAGAGAAGGATGAATTAAAAAAAATCAAGGAAGAAGAAATTTTGGGTCAAGAGGAGGAACAGTGAGAGGAAGCAGACGTTAGCGAAGAAGGAAATTTGAAAGATAATTATGAAAATAGGAATCTAAAGAAGTAAAATATACAAATTGAAAGAGAAATAAAAAGCAACCAAAAATAGAGACATAATGAAAATAATTTATTCAAAAATGTATTCGATGAAACAGGGTTGAATTTTAGACGAAAAATTTGAAAAATGAGATTTATTTCAAAAGAATTTTCATGAGAGAAGATGGGGAAAAAAGTTATAAGTGGGTCAAAAGAGGGAAGGATATTATGATAAATAATTTGAGAGGAGAGAGGTCAGTAAAGGTGAATTTTCGGATGAGACAAAATGGAAAAGGAGAAGAAAAAAGAAAAATGAAGTAGAAAAAAAATAAGAAGATTAGAAAAAAGAAATAAAGAAGAAGAAGAAGAAGAAGAAGAAGAAGAAGAAGAAGAAGAAGAAGAAGAAGAAGAAGAAGAAGAAAAAGAAGAAGAAGATTTTGGGCCTTAACTCTCAAACTGGAGGTATTTGGCTCCCGGTTGGTCCTAAAATCCCTATCACAGGATCAAAGTATAACGGTGACAACTATTACTAGATCTTAATTAGAAATGGGGGAGAGATGTAATCTAGGACTCTGAGAACCACTGGTAATTGATGGAAGCTTACAAAAAAATGTTGAAGAAATTTAAAAATTTAAAGATGGATATAGTATTTGAGAGAGAGAGAGAGAGAGAGAGAGAGAGACAGACAGACAGACAGACAGACAGACAGAGAAAGAGAGAGAAAACAAAAACAAAATGAAACGGCGCTGATGTAGGCTATAAGAAAATGCATGAGGGACAAGCCTTGGATTGATCTCCTTCAACCACTGACCGTCTCTACTCTGTCCATCTTATGGTCTGTTCATAATATCTCTCCTTTATCTGGGCTGGTTCATCCGAATAAATAGTGTTCCCCCTTTTCGTTGTCCCATCAGTCTTGATTGATCTTCCCATTCATCAGAAGCTTCTTCCGACTGAGAGACCACGGCAAAATCCAGCATCATCTTTCTGACCAATGCCACTTTGTATCTTGCTGTGTGTAAAGCTAATACTTTAGCCACTAATAATAATAGCATAATGAAGCATAATTGCATCAACAACAGTTAAAAGAATAAAACTTATTTTCCCGCCTTTAAAGAATATTTAAGATTTAGCAGAATAATCTGCCATTGGGATTCGATCAGCAGGAATGAAGTGTGTTCGTCCGATCGATTTTTAAAAATATATAGAAATCAAAATAGTTAAGTAATAGATTAACGTACACAATAGGAACTCATACTCAACATCACGTGGAAAGATCACAAGACGATTTATTATATAAGAAAGGAAGCAGATATATCATAGAAACATTTTGGAAGCCTAAATAGCGATGGGCAGGCTACGTAGCGAGAATATCAGACAATCATTGGACATATCGACACAATGAGGATTCCTAGATCCCCCCAAATCATATGCCAAATTATGACTGTCAGGAAAAAGATGGTGTAATAATTTAGAGAAGTTGTGACGCCCCAGAGCGAAAAAAAACTAGCAATCTTTTGGGAAGTCTTTGTCCGACTATAGACTTTAGGATGATGATGATGATGAAAATATTTATGGTCTTTAAGGGGATTGCACGTTGTGGACTTTGGCAATGAATGTTACATTGTTGAAGGGAATCCTCAGTGCAGAAAGCCCCAAGTCTCCCTTGACCCCAACAGTGACTGCTTTAATTCACTCACCACCAGATATGAGACGTAATTTACTCCAAATTGGAACCTTGAAGGTCAGAGCAAGATATACCAGAGTGTAAAACGTAATTAATTAAATTATTCTTGACGCCAATTTTCTCAAATCATTCATACACTTCTCTTTTAATTGAGTTGTTAATTTGTTTAATCTACTAAAGGCGGGTATTTTGATATCCATGTTATAATGGCGCTAATGTAAGAATACGTAACCAAAACGATTGGCAGATAACTTTTGTCTCACTTTTCGAATAACCAGTTTGTAGGAACAGTATTCGGCTAGTTTAGTAAATTTAACTTGATAAAGCATTTGGCCACACGTTTGGGGAACCCAGTAAGGATCGAACTCGTCACAGAATTATTAGTCTTTAAGATAAGCTTGCTTACCACCATAACAATGTAAGCGACAAAATCGGAAATACAAACCGGTTGTAACGCAACAACAAACCAATTAGTAATAGTAGTTTTTTCGTTTGTCCCTATTCAAAGCTATTATTTCTCAACGTTGCCTTTGATTATTGTTCAAGTCTTGGTGAAAACGATGATTTCGAATGTTGATATTCAAAGCACACACTCAATTCCCAGTTGGAAAACTGACACAATCTTCCAATCCTTCCTTGAATTATCTTTGGGCTAAGTTGAACTACAAAAATATGTGTGGCATACCTCAGTAATATCAAAAATAGTGAAGGTAGGTGTTCGAGTCCAAGAATAAACAACGATGTTGCATACAATACTAACGATAAAATGAAGTGAAGTACACTTTCTGAAAGCGGGGAATTCCTGTTTATTTTTATGTACTGGAGTTTAATGAACAAATACCATTATCATTTAAAAACCAAAGGATCTAATGACACTGTAACATGATCTCCATTCCCCTAAGGAAAGCCATTAAGAACCAAGCTTGGTACCATGATTAGCTACTGAATCATACAATTACAGATATCGTTAGTCACTCAATAGAAACCGTCATGTGTTGAGGGCGATCAATCAAATAATTGGAAAACGGGGTGATCAATGATAATATTGATTCTTTCGCTCTTGTTGGGTAGTGATCACTTAAAAGACAAAAAACAAGCAACAACAAAAACAAACGTGAATGCTGCCGGATATATTAGTCGGGGCTAATTTAGCATTAACTTATATAGCAAATTGAACTTCCTCAAAAAAAGATATGTCGTGGTGAATATTAAAAAAAAAACAAAAACAAAAGAGTTTAAATAGTCCATTGGTGCTGCTTGTACGCGTGATGCATAGCCAGCCAGACATCCAGCCTACTAGACTCGCTTTAAACTGAAGAAGCCTGCATTGATATTGACAGTTTTGGTTGACGGTTTCCACAATGAATTTTGAATGGGCCCAAAATATCAAATATATTAAGTGTTATAAAAAATCACTTATTCACACGTGGCTGAAATAGTTGCGTTTTCTCCGCCGGTGGTAGGTGTTAAAGATCAGGATTTCGAATGCTGATTCTCTAAACAAGCATACCCTCTTTATTCGCAAGACTGAGGAAGCGTAATCTTCTCATCTTCCATTCTCTTATTTAGCCTTGTGCCACACTAAAGCTAAGTTTAACAAAAATCTCAAATTTCAAGAAGGTATATCAATATTGGCAACTCTATGAAAATCAATTGAAATTATAGTGATCTATGATATAAAAGATGCTTTCCTGAGCGCTTGACCTTTTCGTGTAAGTGGAGGAAAGAGACGAGGAATTGACCATCCGACTCCCATCTTTATCTGACAAATGAATATTTGATGTTGAAGTAGTTATGAAGACCAGCAAACAACAATACAGCTATATAATTATCGTCTGTGAGGATTGAAGTCACTACAGTATTAATGATACTGGCTGAAAACTGTTAGCTCCTACTGAAAGTCTAAATTGAGCCTTTTGGTCCCAATAAGATATCAGTAGCAGTACCTTTATTCAACATATCTGTCTACAATGCATCATTTTAGCTACTTAGAGATCACATACATATAAACAGAATGATATTTCTAGTATTTATATAGTGAGATCAGATCATCATCATTAGGGCGAACGCGAATTACTTATTGGGAATTATAAAAAGAACTTGCAAAAGCCCCCACCTTACTAGAAACATCGAAAATTTCATTGGGATGTGTTGTGTGTTTTTTTATGTGATGCTGTCGCATACATACAGACGTTTGTCAATTATTATGGAACGCCTGACGAACTTGCTAACCATTATGCCAAAGTGAGTATATCTATTGTGTGAAACCGATTCTTTTTTCATCATTTGGCTGCAGATTTATTGATGCATTACGAATTGACTTTCGAAATCATTTCGTGATTTTGGACGGAATATATATATATATATATATATATATATATATATATATATATATATATGTGCGTGTGTGTGTGTGAGAGTGTGTTTGTGCGTGTGTGTTTGTGTGTGACCATATATCTAATAAGCTCACAGCCAGAATAGTAGAACACCCATCACGAACCGAATACACTTCACAAACAATTTGCTTTCCGAGATTAGCTTGTTAACCCTAACTTCTTTTGAGGTATTGTATATGTTACAGTACGACTATTGAACTAATGATTTCGTGAAATCCTTGAGTATATTATAAATAATACGACAGAATATACTCGATGTGTGCTAAGTTTACCTCAATTTTACCCGAAACTGCAAGAGTGAGGCGCCTATTTGAGATCGAACCCATTACATATCAAAAAGCACTTTGCAAATATGCTCAAAACACAAAGTGTACAATGAATGCAAAATAGCTGCCATGACATGCGAAAGCTGAATATTAAAACTAACAAAACGAACTGAGAACCGACTCAGAATCGAACACAGGGCTATAGAGAGGACAGTGCTGGGGTTAACTCTAAGAGATAGGAAAAGATCAGCATGAGTGAAGGACATTATACAAAAAAGAATGAGCAGTAAAAAAGAGAGATGGACTGGGCACTTAACCAAAAGCAGGACAATGAATAAAGCAAAGGTTAACCAATTGGTGCCTTCGGTGGGAAGACCAGGCACAAAAGACAAGAGTGTGAGAGAAAGGTCCGCTGGTAAGACTGGGCAGCGATTAACGTAATCACGGTCGTCATCAAAAGAGATGGGGAAGATATATGTCCAGTATATATATATATGTCTAGTATATATATATATATATATATATATATATATATATATATATATATATATAACATTGACCTAGGGTCAATATATGTTTAGGAATATTAGGAGACAAAGCATGAAAATGTAAAAATAAGAAGTCAACCTAAGCAAGGAAGAAAAAAGAAAGATAAAAGAAAGACAGAAAGAAAGAAAAATGAACATTAAAAAACAAAAAAAAAAAGAAAGAGAGAAAAAAGAACACTCTTTCCCCAAATATAATCGAATAAAAAAGAAGAAGAGAAATGGTTTCGATAGAATTGAAAATGGGGAAGGGGATTTCGAGAGGGTTTTTAATTATTATTATTTTCCGTAATGGCGTCGCCGTCGTCGAGAGCGTTGTCGTCTGCGCCAATGGAATATGCTAGCGGCCTTTTCCCGCCATTCAGTTGGGAAGGATTATTTTGGGTATCAATTAAAATTCTCTTTGCGAACTCATAATAATCAAGCTGATCAGAAACCGACCTTTGGCAGCCTGCGCGCCTACCTCTCAAATATCTGTATTTATTCATTGGGCCAATTTCTATTTCGTAGCCATTGGTGCCAATTCGCATAAAGTTAGCGAAAAGGTAACCCCAAACGCTAATAGTTTCTAAGATGGCGTCGGAAGTGGCGGAAGCGTGGAGCTGTCGAGGCAGGATGGAGGTGACTGGAAAGAGTGGTGTGTGAGTGTGTGATGAATTTTGGTCGCAATATCAGGAAGGAAGGAATTTAAACTTGGTGTGTGTGTGTGTATACATGAGGATTTCTTCAATGTACACACACATGCAAACTCACTCAGGAAAGCAGACGTGTCTGTATTTTGCTGCACGCATGTAGTCATAAGAACACACTGATAAAACAACACGTTAATATAAACGCAATCGACGACATATAATTTGCCATATGCAATATACAGTCACATATTAGTGAGAATTATTACACTTAAGAAGACAAAAAAATCCACGCAAACACACACACGCACACGCACACATTCACACACACATATATATATATGTGTATGTGTGCGTGCAAAAGTTCCCAGCTTTCTTCATTGATAAATGTGGACTTGACATACATTATAAAAAACCTAACTAAATACACCATTTTTCGCTAGAAACTTTTGAATGCAACCGATTTTTAACGTTTTCTTTATAAATTTAAAATATCAAATAAAGATAAGAGAAAAAAATCCCTCATAATAAACACTCAGGTTGTCTGTTGATCACAATAGATGCATGAAACTGATCAGTTTGGGACAAATTTATAAATCTTTATCACTCCCTCTCCTACATTCTCTACCCCATCACTCTTTCTCTTTCTTTCTCTCTCTCTCTCTACATATATATATATATATATATATATATATATATATATATGTGTGTGTGTGTGTGTGTGTGTGTGTGTGTATGACAAATGACAATATTGAAAGTTTAGTTTTGAAAATAGGCAAATGAAGGGAGAAAAAAAGATACCACAGTTTTAAATGAAATTCAAGTGGAATTTGATTCGTGGGTAGGCTTATTTCGCTTACCCGAAATTCAAAGTTCACTTAAAAACAATTGTCCTCTTACTTTTCCATCATCATCATCCATTTTAAGTCCACTGCTGGACAAAACCCATTTCCCTCTCTTACCATGATGAATGCGCTAACCCCTGTTATATTTTAACGCAAACGTCTCAATCTCATCCCTCCAACTTGTGTCTGGACTTTTCCTACTGTGTTACTGCACCAATGTGTGAGCCTTTTGCTCCAAAAAATTAATGTTGTATCATCTATTCAGGGGTGAATCTGACTGTAATTAGACCTTTTCCAATACCTTTTATATGAGAGCATAGTTAACATTCTAACAATCGAGATACTAAAAATGGTCTGTCTCTGTCTTTGAGATATAGTGCTCCTCTCTGTGAACAAAAACCGGGTGCTGACTGCAAATAAAAGATTAAGTCACAGGTCCATTTTTCATAGAGTTGGGGGATTTCCACTCATTGCTGGGTACGACCTCGATTCTCCCTGCGGTCAGTAGCGAACAAATCGTATTGACCTCACACTTTCTTCTGTGGTAAGAACATGTTAAATACTAGCACAATTCCATTATAGGGCCCGGGGTGTTTTCAAATGACTCCTCCCTCGTTGATCCTAGACAGAGCTCACAGATACTCTAATGCTAGGTAGAAGTATCGATCAATATATAAATAACCCCGTCATTTTACGGGTACTATACAGGTGAATGAATAAATAAATGAATGAATATAATAGTAAAAGAGATTAAATTTTGATGTTCTAAGCCACGAATCATTCTCTCAGCCATAACTCCGAGCACCCAGGATGCCTGTGATGGGCGTGAAGGAGAGAACCAGGACTTCAGTTATTTATAATTCAGATTTCACTTAATGACATAAATTGGAGAAACAATTTGGGGGAAAAATATAAAAAAAAATCGCAAGTGATTTTTTGCCTCACATTCTTTCTTTTGTTTCTGCGTTTTATATTAACGAATCACTGTAGCCCCTTGAATAGCCTGCCCGACCAATCAGCCAAGTGGGGAACGGATTCTTCCCTCTTTGGGTGTGTGTGTGTGTGTGTGTGTGTGTGTGTGTGTGTGTGTCCAGGCGCTCCTGGTTTGGGAGGCTACAACCGTGAAAGTTTGCATCAGTACACCATTAAGCACCCTTTAAAACTTTTTTTTTCAGAGGAGTGCTTTTCTGGTCTCTGGGGCCATCTTGAGACCAATAATGCCTAATTTTTCTGCTGGTAATTCCTTTTTTTTAGATGAAAGATCTTTTTTTCTTGGATAATTCGTTCTTGTACACGTGTGGGCTATGGTGATTCATTAATCCGAGGTACGTATATTTTTCTTTCATAATTTTTCATTTAATTGCTGTCATTCATGTTCTCTATATCTCTCTATTTCTTCAGTGTTTTTGGTATTTTTCTCTTTCCAGTTTTCTTCTTTCCTTCTATCTATCTCTCTTTCTTCCACTTCCCCCTGGTATAATCTGCTTCATCTGCTGCTCTCACTTTCCTTCTTTCTTTCTTTTTTGCTCCGTTTTAGAAATCGTTTTTTTTTCCAACCCTTTTCCTCAACTTACGGTATTGGCTGTCACCTCTCTTTCCTCCGGTTTCCCCCTTTCTTTCTTTTGATATCATTGTCTTTTCTAATTCATTTTTCTACTCTTTCCTTTTTTGAGGATTCTTACTAGTCAAGTTTGTATTTCTTACTCTCGTTCAAATCTTTCTCATTTTTCTTCATTTCTTATGATATCTTTTCTCGTAGCGTTCTTTCTGTTTTCTTATTCTTTTCAATCTTTTTCTCTCTTTCATTTTTGACTCTTTTAGCTTCTTTTCCTTCTCCACCTATTGTCATTTTTCTTCTACTCTTTCTTTCTTTTTTTTTCTCTATTTGTTATTGCATACACGACGCATACTTAATCTGGTATTCTATCCTCACCCTTTCTTTCTGTTTTCTTTATTTCTTTCTTCCTACATCTTTCTCATTCGTCTCTCTCTGGTTTCTCACTATTTGTCTTTCAGCCTTTACTTCTTGCTCCATTCAGTTTCTCCCTTTCTTTCTTTCAATTTCATTCATATCATTCCTCTCTCATGATCCATTACTTTAGCCGTTTTTATTCGCCTGGTTTCTGATTTTCTTTTCTTCTCAAATACATTCACAGATCATTTATTTATTCCGATTTATGTTAGTTTTGTTGGTTACGCTCCTCCCCATTCAATTCAATATTTCCCCTCATTGCAATTCGCCAACCCCCTAACCCCGGTCCCATCCAAAAAGGCTGTAGTTACACGCTTTTGTGTCACGGAACCCGGTCCCATCAAATTTCCAACAACGACATCTCATTTCATGAAAAACGAGAAGATTGACATGTGGGAATTTAAAAAGCAAATACTTGGAAAAAGTTCATTTTTACACGCGCACATCCTTATTCTCCCTTGCACACACACACACACACACACACACACACACACACACACACACACACACACACACACACATATAGAGGCGCACACATCCGTGCACATCCACCCACACACGGGCATACACACACAAACACACATACGTACCCTCTACGCGCACACATTGAAAAGCACACACACACAAGCATGTGCGTGCACACACACAATGTGCACATACACAAATGCAAACACATATATACATTCACTTACACACATGCTCACATACACACGCACCATATAAACACAGAACCATTCACAATAGTAGATACAAACATACATGTATACTAGCTGATTTACATGTTACTTTAGGATTCTACAAACTCATCTATAGTTTGTAGAATTCAATTTCTTTTCTATTGACCTGCAGGATATTACGATGGAACAAAACTTAGATTAAATTTTTGAATAACCCTCTTTCCAAATTTCTTTAAAAGTGTGAGTGTATGTTAAAAGACAGGTCGTCTGCATACAGAAATTTGGCGCATACATATTATTGTATTACCAAATTCATGGTATCCCCTCAATGGCACATATCTAAATTCAACTTAAATTTTGATATCTATGTATGTATGTATCTATTGAGTACCTTTCAGTTTATTTGTGCATTTTCAGACTTTGATTAGAAAGATTGTCTGATTATATTTCTACGCTTGTGATTAGTAATTGTGATTGCTTATCTTTTATGTTTATGAAGATAAAAAGTATATATGATATTTTTGAAACCAATCACTTGAAGCTTTTCATCCAATATACAGGTTTTCCCGCTTCTTAAAATTTTGCTGTACCCCATTTTTTGCTTTTATGAAAATATTCGAAAAGCGAGAGTAATGTCTGTTTTGCAGTGAACCATTATAGAGGCAGTGCACATCCTTACCCTTCGACAACTTTGCCTAACATACAAGAATCTGTATTTTGGGGATTTGGGAACACTCAAAGTTTTCCTCATATCATATAACTGCTTCTTCACTTTATGGCTTTTCAAAACATGCATGGAACCCAAATATATACATAACATTACATTACTAGCATCTGTTTAGCTCAATGTTATGAGCAACGCTATATTGAAGCAGCTCCCTTATCGGTTGCAGGTTCAATTCCTACAGCAGCAGCCCCATTTTTTTAATTGTTTATTCTAATTACGTTGTCAACGCCAAATGATACATTTACAGTGTAATGACGAGAGAACATTTCAAATAAGTGTTTCAATATGATATGACGCAATTCATGATTATATATATATATATATATATATATATATATATATATATATATATATAGTGTAACAACTTTCAAAAACATACTAATATGGAACATTTTCCTTACATGAACAAAGTATTAAAATAAGTGACTCAAACTACTACTTCTAATGATAATAATGATAATTATAATTGAAATCGATGATAGGAAAGTAAAGAAAAGTTTGATGCCTCTGTAAAGAGTCAAAGCAATAAATCACATCCAAATTCAATTCAGTCAACAGCGGAAATGAAATACAAAACATACACAATTGGAAAGGTACCTTAAATCATTGGGAACTGCATAAACGACTTGATTCGACCATATAAACAAATGGTATGAGCTCAAACCTGGAAATATTCTTGACGATGAAACAAACTTTCAGTTTCTGAAATTCAAACAGGCCAATCATCTGAGTGAGTTACATATAATTCTTCTGTACATACATCACCTTGTAATCCGCATGGACACATCATCAGGAAAGTTTCCTTGGGTCATTAAGTGTTTGGGGCCATTCAACAATCTGACACCCACACCAAGAAGACCACCCCAGGGTTGATCAAGCCCTGGCTTGTGTTCCGGAAGCACTACTTTACTCATGGTTCTGCTCTCCTGGAACCACCTTAAAGCAACTTCAGCTGCCCTGATGGCCAACTTGAGGGCCCATTGCTCACTGCTTCTGAAATGCCTAACATATTGCTGACCCTGTAAGAGATCGGTCAGCTTCACGTACTTTGCTCTCTACCTCTCGTTTGCCTTCTCAGTGCGGTCAGACCGACCGACAAAGGCATTTTGACTAGCCTGCATGTAAATATTGGAATTCTATGCTTCTTTTTTGTGTTTTAAAGATTCTCCGTGTCTTTTTACTGGATAAAAAATGCTTTGATTGAAATGAATTGCAATTAAATTGAGTTCTTTGATTACTAATTGACATCTTTGGTTGAGTACAATTTTAAGGATGTATTATTCAGCTTTTTATGACATCTACCTGTACACCATCCCCTCATTAATAAGAAACCCGTCCCACAGAAGCCAAAAGGTTGCCGATCCCTGTCCCAGAGAATCGTGAGTGCCAAAAACAACAATCTGTTTGGATGCTTCAGAGAAGAGGATCATTGCTGTTATTGTAGCTGCAGTTTCTTGGAATTTCAGTTGCCTCCCAGGGTTGACTTTTGGCCTCCTGTCTCGCATTGTTACTAGCTATCAAGAAAATGTTCTTCTCCACAGGGCAGAATTTTTATACGTAGTATTTTCATTATTGTTTTTTCCTTTTGTCTTATTATTTGTGCACCATATTGAAACCTTATCATAATTTTTTCATTTTATTAATGAAAAGCATGGATGGGAAATAATGAAGTAGTCTCCGACGAGATTCGAACTCTCATCCCATATCCTCGGGATTACTGCCCCACATAGACATGTCATATGTTAACATTGTTCCAATCCATTTTCTTGGCATAATGTTCGCTGTCTAGTGATTGTAAACGTAATCGTCTTTTAAATTGAATTGTGCAATAACCAACTTTAAAGATGCGTCCCCAATCCATGGTAGTAGAAGCAGGAGAGGTTTAGTAAAAGGGGAAGGAGAGGAAGATTAAGATGGTTCACCCGGAGATTAAGACCAAGTTTCGAATCAATCCAACGTGATATGACAGAAAAAAATTGACATTTAGCATTACTAGTAGTGATAACAATAGCAAGAGGGAAGGTGGATGAAGAGAAAGTTCAAGACGTATATGAAAATGGTTCACCCAAAGGTCATGACCAAGTTTTATATCAATCGAAAATGATTCAGTTGAGAAAATTGATATTTAGCACATTAGGTTCCAACCGACTGACCAACCGAAAAGTATTTTATAGAGATGCACGAACGCATCTAAAAACAGGCTGTAAATCGCGTATAAACAAGGTTCAGATATACCGGCCAATTACAAACCTTTTTGGGGGGCCAAAGACTCCCTATTTATTCAGTCTATAGCACCCCTTCAAGTTTGCCAGGGTTTGAAAAAAGGGCCATATGGTCTCTATGTAGAATTCGTGGGCCACGAATACACATATACCTTCGAGAACACACACACAAATACACGAAAATACACACACGCAAGGACGCGTTTGAACTTTAATGTAAATTGTCAAAGAATGGCATGCAATAGACTTTAGATAAACGTTAAAATGCCTATATCAAAAAGTATTAGTCATGTATTCATGCCAGGAGACCTTTTTGCTCGATACATGACAACGAATCAATCTAACCATTCAATTTGTTCACATCTTTCTCTCTCTTCGTTTCTCTATCAATTTAAGACTGTTCATTATCTATCTATCTATCTATCTATCTATACTTTAATTAAATACATTACTTTTATATTTCGTACTTTCAAGTGTCCAGTCTTGAATCAACTCATGCTTCGTCGATTACAGACCTTGTTTAAAAGTGCCAAAAAACAAACAAACAAACAATAAACCTACCATCCACCGTAAATCATCAATTCTCCCTCATTCAACGTCCGCAGTTGCTAACAAAACCAAAGTGCATCTCTGTCCATCAAATCACTTGTTAAAAACAATGCCGTAACCGTCTCTCAAGTCCAAACTTTGTTTGCTAGACAATGGAATCGAGTCTGCAGACGCCAGTCTTCGCGTTGGGATTCTGATATTGGCTTCGTCTTACACAATTTTGCTTTTAAAGATCACCGGGCCATATTTTGATTTTCGAAAACTTTTTGCAATATCTTTTCTTCTTTGGCGCGTAAATGTACCGGCCGACCATTTTATGTCACAACATTAGAGATTTATTGGGGTTTTGTCAACAACTCTTTCCATCCATGGAAACCCATAGATCTACGATGATAGATGCCATTCCTTAATATACTGTACATGGACTTACATTGAAGTTGTTGCGTTATTACTAATCAACCCGAAGTTAAGGCTGACAATTTCACTAGCTAAACTAATCAAGATAACGGGTAATTGACTCACTGATTAGAATGGCTCGTCTTTAAGAGCCACCTGATGCCAACAATGAGAAACGCGCATGAATTGAAAAAATAATAATGTCAGTCAAAAACTAGCGTTGGTATTTCCAAAAGTGAATAGATATTTTGAAAAAAAAAAAAAAAAATACATAGACATTGGCATTTTTGAAAATGAATAAATATTTTGAATCAAATGAATCCACAAATTTACGATGCTGACAATCATCTCTTGAGACGTTTTTCAGAAACATGTATTGATGCGTAAATTAAGCAGTAACGATAAACTGTGATGGAATTCTTCTCGTCGATAAATGAATAAAGAATGGAATAAGAAATCGATAGTAGTACCCATCATGATTAGCACACTTGGAAGAGTCAAGAAAAGCTTTGTTTGAAACCCAAAGAAAAACCGAAACCATTTGGACGTTTATTTGAATATGCTGGAATACTGTTAAGGATGAAGGATTATTGAGGGTATTTATTGTTAGTTGATCTCCGGTGATGGATAATACTTGTGTAAAAACAATTTGGATACAAATGTAGACAGAGATAAAGATGAGACTTTTTATTGCAACATTTTTGTAAATTTTACATTCATCAATCGTTGAATAAGAAGCATGGATGAGAAATAATGAAGTTGTCTCCAGCGAGATTCGAACTCTCATCCCATATCTCCGGTGGCCCGTCTCATTTTAGCTGATTCAGTGACTGGGTCGAACCAGCTATGCAAAGTTGAACCAAGTCATTTATCAACATCGTTCTGATCCATTTTGCATATTGTTTGCTGTCTAGCAAAAGTAAACGCAGCCGTCTCTTAAATTGTATTGCACAGAAACTTCAACGATACGTCTACAGTCCGTGGTAGTAATAGCAGGAGGGGATGTAGTAAGTGAGAGGAAGGGCAAGATGAGGATGGTTCACCCGGAGGTTTGGACCAAGTTTCAAAACAATAAACGTGATATGACAGAAAATTGACGACTAGCATTTCTAATCGTGATAGTAGTAGTAGTAGTGGTAAGAAGAAGAAGAGAAAGTTGATGTACATGAGGATGCTTCACCTGAAGGTCTTGACCAAGTTTCATATCAATCCAAAAAGACACAGCTGATAAAATGAATAATCAACATATTAGGGTCCGACTGATCGACCAATTGAAATTGTAATCGAATACAGAAAATTCGCTCTGAAAGAGTTCAAAATCAAGCGTAACTGGGTGGAAAGAGCGATCCAGTGAGAAGGGCATTTCTACCTTACGAACCAATGCTTTATACAAAATATATTTTAAAGAATGAAACACACAAAATAATCTGCGACTGCATAGAAAGAAGACAAAAAGAACCTGTCAGATGCCGATTTTAGCTCTTCCTGTAGATCACGAAGTGAGACGGAAGGAAAGTGAAAAGTTAAATGAGTATCTTGACCTTGCCAGGGAACTGAACAACTGTACAATATTAAACAATGTACATCTTTTATGATGTTTCAACTGTTGAAAACAGCACCTGATGTGGTTAAATTTAGTTTCCCTAACTGATTGTTACGATGAAACAAGTGCCAACTTCCTTGAAAACTTCCTGAAACTAAAGTAGTCTGTATAATGGAATCGGACAAAACATTGTGGCACCATCATGAGCTGCACGGATATTAACTTGAAGTATTCGAACACATCTCAAAGATTAAATATAATGTCCGTGTAATGTCTTAATACAAAACTATTTTTTACGCAATACTTGAGGGGAAAAGTGGATAAACGGTTCTCAATGCATTCAGTTCGATATGATATGGGGCATGAATTTGAAAGAAAGAATCATTATGTCTCATTGGATCTGATGATATGATATTGGATGAAACAAATTCTTTAAAGAGAGAACATAAAACAACGTTGCGATTTCTGGCCTATAAGCTATGGGATATAATGAAATCATCGGAGTCAATAATTGAATAAACTTAACGTCAAAATGTGAAGTCATCTGATTCAATCGAATAATAAATATAGCTAGAATAGATTTTAATTATGACTTCCTGACTTTTTCCACTGGTAAACATCTAAAATAGAGTAAAAACATCTAGAAACATCTATATCCAGGAGAATCTAGTTGTTATTAATGAACCCATAAGAATAAGGCCGAAAATAAATAAAAAAAATGAAAAAGAATCATTTAGAAAGGATCCAGTGGTGTACTGCTGCCAAAATTTGAGTTTGTGGACGAAGCAGTATTTCCAGGAACACTGGAACAAACAAACAGACAAACACACAAACAAACAAAAAAAAAACACACAAACAAACAAACAAACACATACAAATGAATAGAACCCTCCACTGTCTTTGACGGCTATGGTTGTTCGATTCTTTGCCATCTTTCATGGTTACGATTGTTCAATTGAATAAATGTTTATTCTGACATAACTCCAGCTTCTCAAGACAAGGGAGGTAATCCAAGATTGCTGCCTCTAAAAATCAAAACACCTATACTAAGTCAAAACAAAACGGAACCTATACTCAATGGTCAGCTGATCTATATAATAATAGAATTTAATTATCTCTATATGACTACTTAGTAGCTGGGACCATGCATTGTAGCCAGATGTATTGAATGAAATAACCTATAAGATGTGCCAAGAATGTAAAAATGTAATATGTGGGTGATTTGAATCTGAATAATAATAGTGTGGGCTATCTGTACACGCTCAGCCCAATCTACATCATAAGGATTGTATTGTCAAGGGAGATAACTACTGAATACTAGTTATAGAGTAGTTTCCCTTATCTTATCAATGATTTGCAAATGTTTAAAGAGCCAGGTTCATTCTGGTCACATATATTTGAAATAATTTCTTCTTGAAGGTATCACATGATTTTGTTTACTTATAAAACTTAAGAGACATATATACCTACAATGTATCCTGATGACCAAGGGGAGAATTTATTTTCCGGGACACCCGGATTTCAAACAGTTCCATGCAGGTAACATTATGTTTATCCTTATGTTGGCTACAGCCTCAATCATACCTGCCCTGGCTCAACATATTGGTTTGTCCTCGGCTCTCGTTTGCGATATGTGAAATAGACATGGAGTTGATGAATGCTCCAAGACGCGTCACTCCGCGTTACGCTATTTTATCCATAGGTTGGGGTGGGTTGATGTATGCCTTTCCCAAAGGCATCAGTGCAGAGCGAACACAAATCGTCTCAGCCGGAGCTTGAACTCGGCTTGCCGAGCCCGTGCCATTAACCGTCCGGCCAATCTGCACCTTCCATCTGCTAAATATGGGGATAGAGTTGACTTTCCCAGACGACAGGATTTCAAACAGTCGCGTGCAGCTAACTGTACGCATCTGTGAAACAAAAGGCGGAGGTACGGAGGCGGCGAAACGCTGATTGATTGTTCGGGTCGGACATGCAACGAAGATGCTATGAGGGTGAATTATAAACCATAAGGCGAGTATCATTAGTTGAGCAAAGTGATGCATTGTTCCTCTTATGGATCGTAAACACGATGACTACGTGACATTGCGGAAAATCTTGTGTTCAGGGAAACCGAACGGGTGGCAGCTGTCGAGGAAAAACGAGATGGCTGAGGAGAAGGATGGGACCAGGGATGCGAATCTCCCAGTTACCTAAATGCTGAACGCTGTCAAATGTATTTAAGTAAGTAAAATCTGGATACATTAAGCGTTGTAACTAGAACATGGCACCAGCCTCGCAATGCAGGATAATGGCGAGTGAAACAAACAAGCTTCCCGTATTCCCGCCCCACCCACTGCTTGTCCCGAACCGACGCTCAGATTAACCTTGCTCTGTCCCCGACGCCCTCTCTCCGGTAGTGCCATCAGGTTCCAGAACCAGAGAGTAGATCCCAACCTCTCATCTGCGAACCCCGGCCATAAGCACTAATACCTCCATTACCGCCGCCATTACGCCTATCAAGTAAAATCTCTGGCATCAACAAAAACAGTAAGTATCAGAGTAGGTATTACGTATATCATTACAAGATCTCTGCCAGGCAACAAACCTTATTTCCTCTTCCGTTTTTATTCTCCTTCCCCATCTTTCTCAAACATATACAACCACCAACGCACATGAACCTGCACGTACACTCATATAGAAACAAGAGCGTTCTCGTATTCTTTGTCACTCAGGTACATGGATTCACGTCTGTTCGCTTCTTATACATCTCATTTCCCTTCCGTCCCGGTCCCCACGTACGTGAAAACACCAAATCCCTTGCGAGGGTATATACAACCATCTTTAAAAAAAAATATCAATGCTACCTACAGAGTTGGCCAAAAGTGATGCCCAGAAAATAGAAGCTGTCTCCCTTCATTCAAGCCAATCATTAAATATTTTATATCCAAGGTGTATTTGTGCTTGGAATGTCAATGTACGTACCCACTCTGTGTTTCAATTGATGCTAGTGTCACGAGACAATGAAACATGCCGAGTTGTGCAGGCATATTTTTTTGCCAAGCTGTCGTACAGAGCGCTCATATTTTTCCAAAACTATGATGTATATTTAGAAAAACATATATAAAAAGAAAGGTATAAAACCAATGCATCCATCCGATAATCCTGTATGGAGATGAAACATGGAACATGACCAAAAGATTGACTCTCAAACTGAAAACTATGCATCGTGCACAGGAGTGAATCATGCAAAACATCACATGGAGAGATTACGGAACAGCACAATGTATTAGAGAAAAACAATAGTCAAGGATATCATAGAAACTGTTAAAAAACACAAATGGCAATGGCCTGGTCATGTTGCAGTTATGCCAGACAACCGCTGAACCTCACGACTTACAACGTAGATCCCAATATAAAGTGTTCATACATTCTAAAATTTTGTTAAATTTCAGTTTAAATCATAACTGAAGTTTTAGTTGACATTAGATTTCAGCTAGTATTTATAAATAGTTGCCCCCAAAAAGAACAAATCTTTTGGTTGAAAAATCTTCTTTTTGGGGGGGGGGAAGGGGTAATCTTATCTCTATTCCCTCTCTATCATAAAAAATCACCTCTCTATCTCCCTCTCTATCATAAAAAAAAATTCCATTTTCTCTCTCTTTCTTTTTATCACCTCCTCTTTCTTTCACTCTCCCCTTGAAAAGATAAGCATTCTCTTTCTTTTACTCTCTCGCAGAAAGATAAACTTTCCCTCCCAACCAATTCTCTCTTTTTCTTTTCCATTCCAAAAACTCGCAACTTAGAAATAGCTATAGGGATAGATTGCATCATAAACACGTCACATTTCTTGGTCACAAGGCATGTATTCTTTTCATTTTAAATATTTATTGTACGTCAAGCCTAAACCTCATATCAAGAACTGCTGATCTAAACAACTTCGTACTTTACGTTGTAATGTCCTGTGCATAATCAAACATCTTCGGCGAATATCAAGTTCGTACAATGACCACTTGTCGAGTTATTACCAGCTCACCGATACTCTTCACAGTCTGCCTCGAGATGATTTTCCAAAACCTGGACTGGGAGCAGAGAGGAATCAAAATGGACGGCGAATATCTGAGCAATCTCATATTTGCAGACAGCATCGTCCTTTTCGCAGAGAACCAACAAAACCTCCGAATAATGCTATATAAACCGATTAAATAAAGCAAGAAAGTCAGCCTTTACATGAACTTCAGTATAACAAAAGTCATGTGCAACAATCGCATTGAGATGCCAAACTAGGAAAAGTAGACCACTGCATTTACCTATGACAATAAATCTCTATGGAACCCACAAAAGAAGAAAAAATCAAATGAAGAATAAATTTAGGATGACAACCCTTCAACAGAGGTAGCTCAACCTTCAAAAACAAGGCAATCCCCAAAATCCTAAAAAGAGGAGTATACAACCAATGCATTCTCCCGATAGTCACTTATGGAGCTGATACATGGAAACTAACCAAGAGACAGATCAGCGAACTGAGAAGCATGCAGTGCACACATGAGAGAATTATGCTCAACCTTACATGGAGAGAGCACAAGACAGCACAGTACATAAGGAAGAAAACGGGAGACCGAGACATTATGGAATCTATTAGGAAATTTAAATGGCAATGGAAAGGTTATGTTGCAAGAATGACAGACAAGCGATAGGCGTCATGTCTCACAAAATGGATCCCCAGAGATCACATGCGAAACCGAAGCTGACAGGATACAAGATCGAGAGATGAATTAGACAAATTCAGAAAATACTGGCTCCGCGACGCCCTTGATAGAGAAATGTAACAAATCCTGGGGAAAATCAATGTCCCATGACGGACGATAAAAGATGCACACACTTACGGATGTTTTTTTAAATTATAGGTAGATGACTCCATTTAACTTTTGTGGAGAGGTGGATTTTCATTTGAAACGTGCACACATTGTTCTTAAAATCAATTCTGTCAAACTCCAGTCTGAGTCTAACGCCAGAACTGAATTTATTTCCCTTTTAACAACAATAACAATAACATCATTCACCAAATTTAGGGGAGTAAACTCTTTGCAGTTTCTCTATCACGTCACGTTAAATCAAACCGGTGTATAAAATTAACACTTTCCTACTGCGATTTGAAATCATGACTATGCGATCAACGCATAGCTTTTCTACCGACAGAACCAACCAGAAAAGTATTGTATATCAACGATTATTCATGTTAGAGATGCGTAAGGGCTTATTTCATTCTAATAAATCAATACACTGAAAAAAAGTTCCCTATCGTGATTTGAACTCACGACCAAATAATCAGTAGGGAGCTCCTTAGCCAACTGAGCAAAACCAGCAAATCTTACAAATCTACAATTATTTATGTTACACATATGCAAGTACTTATTTAGTTCCGATAAATAAATACAAAGAAAATAAAAACAACTCTTTACTGTAATTTGAGTTCACGATCAAATAATCAGTAGGCGACTCCCCAACAGACCGAACCAAACTGTCAAATCTTACATAAAGAAAGAAGAGATTTTATTGATAGCACCCAATTTCAAGACGGCAAACCGTGAGAAAAATGAAAGATCAAAATAAAATGAAAAGAATGGAGATTTTTCAAGTGGGAAAGAGAAAAGCAATCAAGTCACCTCTATTCGTATCTTGTGTACGACTTTGAATCGTGACAATGAAAGCTTTACATGACTTTCGGCAGTGATAAGTATAAAAGTAATGAAGGGAAGGAAAGGAGGGTGGAGGGGAAAGAAGGGAAGAAGCATGAAAGGAAAGAAGGAAGACAATAGGAAAAGAAGAGAAAGAAAGAAAGAAAGGAAGTAAAGAAAGAAAGGAAGAAAGAGAAGGGGATTGAGAGGAGGAAGGAACGGAGGACGAAAGGAAGAAGGAAGTGGTGAAAGAAAAAAAAAGGAAAAGGAAACAGGAAAGGAGGATGGAGGGAAGGGAGGAAGAAAGGAGGGAGAGAAGGATAGAAAAGTGGGAAAAAGAAACGAAGGGAAGATGACAATAGGGAAGAAGCGAGAAAAGAAGAAAGGGAGTAAGGGACGAAAAAGGAAGGAAAGAAATAACCAAAGATGTCATAATGATATAAAAGTTCAACCTAAAAAGTGATCCAAAACTTGTAATGTTTGTTTATCAGTTTATGAAACGGACAAAAATGAAAAGTGAGTTTCGTTCATTTGATTGGCTAGGAATGATAAAAATTGTAATGAAAAATAGGTCTGTAATATAAATGCAGAGACTGATAGACTAAAACACACACACACAAACATATACGCACACGCACAGACAAACAATTATATATATATATATATATATATATATATATATATATATATATATATATATATATATATATATATATGTATTTATATATGTATATATATATGTATATATATATATATATATATATATATATCTTTCTCACACGCACATATATATATATATATATATATATATATATATATACACACACACATATATACATATATATATGCATGTGGGAAAGATACGAAATATAGTGGGAGGGGAAGTCCTGAAGGAATGATGCATAAATAGATATGATGTCGTGATTACATATATATATATATATATATATATATATATATATATATATAGTGAAATTATGTATATATGAGAAAGTGATATAATTGATCCCAAGAAAAAGCTACCTGATATTAGTGTGAAAAATCATAGGATAATTATAATAATAATATGTTGTTTGTTCACATCGATAACAGGAAAAGATGTCTGTGTAAATCCAATGCATAATCGATGGTGGACTGTGTCTAAATTGTCATAACATTTATAGAATCCATTTTCTAGAGGTGTAAGTCCACGCAATATGACGATATATTCCGAAACACCAGCGAAGTATAAGGTGACGAACCTTACAGAAGGAGACAGATTGCGTCTTCACTGGCAACTGATACTCCGGCCAACAAAGCTCTTGGCGGAAAGCCATCTCACGAACTGCATGGCTATGGATTTCAATACTATTGAGTATATATATATACACACACACACATATATATATATATATATATATATATATATATATATGTATTATTGTAAATTCACACATATTCGCATGATTTTCTTCCCCGTGTCCATATATATGTGTGGGCTTTTAAATTTGTGTACCGATAAAGTTATAACACATGCGTGCACTCGTGCTCATGGGTCTCTTTTCTTAGGCTTAACACTGGGACGGCCTTAGTTGAAACAGAGGTTACAGAATACACGTATCAAACCCAGGGGACGGCTCGACTTATGTCAATGTCTGTGATAGGTATTATCGCTACAGAACGTCCAACTTACTCGGTACTGTCCCAGATTTCGATGCTGTTTGAAAGCATATTGTAGGCAAAGAGATTCAAAAAAGTTGTCCGTTCTCGTTGATATTCAGACTCCAAATAGATAATTGTCAAATTAACAAATAACGACCTACTCGTATATTAGTAGTGCCGAAAAGGACATAAAAACAAACCATTAGACCTTTCTGCTTCACACAGATACATGAAGACTTTCGTTAAACAACCATTTCGTTTGGAAACCTGGTCGTCGGAACAGAACCAGACTCCAAAATGTCCACACCCTGGTCAATTTTGGTGGGATTATGGCTAGTATAACACTTACTTTAAAAGCACACGAATAAGACCCATAGACTCTATCTCTCTCTCTCCCCCATCCCCCTCTGTCTTTTTCCATCTATCCCTCTCCCCCATCAGGACATATTCGAATATCTGAAAAATGTACACGCTTTTGTGCTTGATCTCACCTTTTTTCAGTTTCTATGTCATCTTTGCATCCACGCATGAATAAATCCAAATTATCTGACGATCACACTATGCATGCATAAGAACCCCTAAACAGTGGATACATACAACCAGCCCATCCCAATAAAGAATGGGCCACTAAAGAAAACAGCGCACTGGTGGTCATATTGATTAACGGAATCATTTCTTGCGTTCTGGTGCTTACTGCGTTCCTTACATAATTGAAAACACTGAATCTTCTACAGACTTATCAGTATAGCGACACCTATACACACACTCACATATACTCGGTAATCAAAAGCATCAAGATTCACGCGCATTATTTGTAAACCTTTGCAATTCAATTACCAAGAAATTCGACTCTCCTGTCAGTGAGGCACAAAATGTCGATATTCGCCATGATAAGCGCAAAAAGATGAAATCGAAAATCGAGTCTCTTTCAATTTGTTTGTTTTTGATTCATTTTTTTTTGTTTGTTTATTCATATCTTTCTTTTTTTTCACCTCCATTTTTTGGTTTGATCTCTTCTTTTCTTTCTTTCTTTTTTATCATTGTAGTTTCTTTTTTTCTTTTAACATTATTTGTGTGTTCATTTCTCCCTTTCTTTAATCATTCTTTCATAATTTCTTCTAACAATATTTCTTTCCCCTTTCATTTATCTGTTCACTCAATTCATTCTTTCTGTCTCTCTTTCTTTCATTCATACATTCATTCGTTTGTTCATATGTTCACCCTTCCTTTCTTTTAACATTGTTTTATTTATTTCTTTTTGTTTTCGTTTCTGTCTTTGAACCTAATTCTCTTTCTCTTCAAGATATTTTAATTATTTCTTTCTTTCCATGTCCAACCATTCTTTCTTTATTTCTTTGAACATCATATCCACTTTAATCTTTCTTTCTTCTTCCTCTCTCTCTTCCTCCCCACATCCACACTGACCCCAGGAGGAGCAAAATAAATGACGTCTGATATCGAACTCATGATGATTATCAATATCAAATTACTCCCATAATCACAAAAAAGATAAAGATCGCTCGTTCGTTTTGACAGTGGCACCGCTATCCTGAATTTGATTCATTCATTTTTTTAATTTATTTGAAATCAATCACAATTCAAATAATATGAATAATAATTACAATAAGTGCAATCATCATCATCATCATCATCATCATCATCATCATCAACAACAACAACAACAACAACAACAACAACAACTTATCATCATCAATGTGTACAGGAAATGTCATAATCATCAAGAATGATTTATACAGTGGTTGCAACCTCCACCACTGTATGAAAAAAAAAACAACTTGCTACTGCAAACAACTATCCTGCTGAATACAATGAAAATACTTAGAAAGGTGTTAGTGCGTCGAGAATACCTGGTGTCATTTGACTTTCGGTAAGATTTACTGATTGAAATTGGAACGAATCATAAAAAATGAAAAAAAGAAAGAAAGAGAAAATAATGAGAAGTACTGCCCGACAGCGAACCTGGAAAGCCCAGCATATATGAAATACAGAACATAGCTCTTACCACAAATGCACATATCATTAGAAAATTCTTGTCAATGTGAATGTACTGCACCCAACATACATCACTTTATGTAAATATATGTAAATATATATGAAGAAGTGTGTTTGTGAAAGTGCTGTATTGTCTGTATATGTGAAAGTCCTGCCCCCTCCATATTCTCTCCCTCCAAAGCCCGGACGGTCATAACTTACCAAGTGGCCAGGCTTAGGCCTCTAGCTGAGATCTGCTGGTGACTTACATAAACTGATATCAAAACCAACAACAGCAATGTAGTAGTAGTAGTAGTAGTAGTAGTAGTAGTAGTAATAATAATAATAATAATAATAATAATAACAATGATAATAATAATGATAATAATAAGAGTAATAATTGAAGTAATATTCATAGTATTAATAAAAATGCATCATGACAGTCAAAATTTGAAATCATGGAGAATATTCCATCGAAGAGTAATGGTCAGAATGAATTTTATTTATGACATCACTTGTGGTTTCCACAGAAAAACATCAAAAATAGAGTAAAAAACATCTAAACGCATTTACCTTTTAGATGAATACTCTAGATTTAATAATAAACCTGTCAAAATAAGCCCCCCCCCAATATGTAAAAAGCCTTTTTTCCAAAAATCTAGGAAGTACTTTTAGAAGTGTTCAAGTGGAGTACTGATGACAATTTTCAAACCTGTAGACAAAATGATTTGGCCAGGAGCGTTTGAACATACAAACAAACACACAAATACACTCACAAAAAGATATAAGCCTTCGCCACCTTTTGTGACTACGACTGGTCAATAGAAAAAGGCTATCAGCCCCCGAATAAACAAAACTTCATAAAATAGCAAAAGTTACTTCCGTGGAAAACTAAGAGAAAAGGATCGAAATTATCATGAGTGAATATTGTGAATTAGCCTCATAGAAATATACGTGACTGAATCGGGACAATGATCCACTTGGAACTCCACTGTCAATGCAAGAGAATATATTGTATTGGTTATTCCTTCGGTTAATTTATCCTGGGGAGCGGAATGAGAACAGTCAACCCTTGTGGATCGAATGAAGGGTTCAGTTCAAAATTCCATTTTCTGTTACCAAATATGACAAACAACCAGAGAAGACACAACGATACAACAGCCGAAACCTTGGGACTATAACGACCAACATCAAGACAACAATTCGAATAAATCAATATTCATTTACGATATTTCATCTCAGAAATGTATAAAGAAATCGGGGATGTTGGTTGACATTTATTGAATGAGTCAAGTTTGGCACAAGGTCATAATAGGGTGATAGATAGGAAACATTGTTTTGTAAAAACATTCCACATAATGTAAGCTTACTTTTAAAATCAGCATTCTAAATACTGCCTTCTACCCAAGCTCAAGCATTGTCCTCTGACACAACTATCTCAGCTACGAAATGGCAGCCTATCTACTAAGCATCAGTCAGTACTAGTACTAGTCTAGTACAAGGCAACTATGGAGAGATTGAGGTAGACAACGTATGTTGCACCAATCTTCCTCATGGTGAGAGTCTTCTTAGGAAATTATCAATCACTGCTTTTACCTGGGATCGAACACCTACCTCTGACTGGCTCGATGAAGGTGAAGCTGATAATGAAGATAGTCAATAGTTAATAAATCAATAGTTATAATCCCATAACCCAATTCAGGGGCGTTGGGGCATCACCACTGATTTTATCATGGGTCTGTTAAGGGCGAGATAACTTGACGGAGCCAATCCCTCTTCAGACTGGTTTGAAATCAAAGCTATCGATCCTCTAAACTTGATGGATTATTACTTTTCCCGAGGGCACTAGTGCTTACTGATCAAAAACTGTCCGTACCAGTGATTGAACTCGGCTTGCCTATTCCATTTTCCATGCCGGTGACCGTTTGGCCACTCTGCTCCTCCCCTGATATATAATGAGAATGACTATTCCTAATAGTATGAAAATCAGAATGATGACAGCAAATAAGAGAAGCTCAATCATAAACCATTCAGCTTCGATCAGGAAAATGGCCGTCTAGAAGTTGGAACGTAGAACTACGTTCTCATTCCGTCTCTTTCCGTGTCATCACCGCTTATTTCAAAGCCGACACTCTCTGTTCGCGTTCAGTCCAACTCTTTGAAAAATAATCTACCGTTGTTTCTGGGAAAGTGGGCGTTGTCTTTATTCCATTTTGATAGAATTACAGTCGTGGCCGTTATGGCTGATAAGGTTCTACGATGGACGATGCGCATTAGGCCAGCGGTGCAAACGCAAAAAGACCCTCACGAGGAGACTAAGCCCAATGTCCATCTGTCTTATACCCTGTCCCCATTCCATCCGCGCCTTCCTGATCACACACCGGCCATTTGCTCCGGGGCTTAACAGTCGCTATTTTCCCGTGGTAAAGGCTGGCCTTCTACGCCTGATGCGTACAATAAAAAAACGATTATAAAAATCTTTTGCAACTTGCTAGCTTAATTTCGAATCACTGTTTGAGTTCGGGCTTCCTCACGCTAACGCAAAACCAGAATGAAAGTAAATTAAAAACGATGTTGCTTTTGTAATCAATGTCGTATAACGGAGTAATGTTATAATTCTTCCTTTATTTAAAAAAAAGTCTTGTATGCCTTTGTGATTAATTATAGCACTCGCAAAAGCATTCTTTAAACTTAGTTGCACGAATATCGAGTCAGTTGAAATGGAAAAAGTGAATGCTAGAAGGTCTAAGTTTTTTCTCAAACGTTACGTAAGCTACACTGAGCAATGAAAATCACACACATACACTCACATATATATAGAGAGTTATAACGAAAATTGTGTCTGTAGTACCAACAACCCCTTACCTCTTACTAAACTACATACCTTTTTCTTCTATCTTTCCCCTTCGTACCCTTATAAAGCTATCTTTCTTTTCTCTCTTGTCCCTTCGTTCATCTTATCAAATTGCCTTTTTTCTCTTCCCTCTCCATTCATATCATCTTATCTAACTATCCAAATTTATTTTCTCCCACTTCATTCATACTCCCTTATTTAACTACATAACTCTCTTTTCCTCTTTCTCCTTTCCAACCTTCTTAGTAAACTACCTACCTAATTCTCTCTTACTCCATCTCCATTACTACCTCCTTATGAAACTACCTAGCTTCTTTTTCTCTTCCCTCTCTTCTGGCCAAGTCTCTCAGATATATAGTGTTAGCAGTAGCCAACGCCAAATCTTTGTTTTACCGTTTGGGTAATTGTCAGCGAAACAGCAGATAAAGGACAAGTTAATATAATAAAGACTAGTTCCTAATGAGGACAAATAATATTGTCGTAGTGCTGTATACGTTAACTTATCATATTGAAATGGTCTGAATATTTACGGAGATTGCCGATTGAATTAGACACGGATAAAGCCAACGGAGCTGATCATATATCGAGCAGATCAAATTTAGGATTATAGATAAAGACAGTTCGTGCAAAATAGAAGTATATTATTTTATTGCAGTGGAGGCAATAAAAAATCATTAGGCTGACTTTTATCTTGTTTGTAGGCGTGGGCGTGAGCACGCGTAAGCACATGCACACGAAATTATTCACACGCATACATATGCACAGACACCCACACATATGTGCACCTTCCACGTAGATACATATTCTCTCACATACATACACATACAAGTTTGCATATATTCACAACCCCACACATCCACGTAAAGATATATACATATATGCAGGCACATCAAGATGTATAAACGCATATATGCTAGCGAATATAGGCAAGCGCACACACATTACATACGTATGCACGCAAGCAATATATACAAGTAATAAAATGAAAACACGTACGCAAATATATATATATGTTCTCGAATATTGGTTGTATTTGCTTTTTTAAACACTGTTGATGTTATGTACAAAATTTATAAGATTCAATACATGCATAGATGTAGGTCCGTACTAAAGCTGCTTGAATCGTTAAGCACAGCCCCAAAAGGGTGCATCTCCCAGCATTGTTTGACTGTCAAGATTTCTAAAAAATGCAACATTCCTGAAGAAATGAACGTTATATTCATTCAAAAGATCAAAATATGCTAGAAAAATACAAAATTTCTGGCAAAACTACACTACTTCGCTAAACAAAATCTTCACCAACGACAGTTGTGCTTGCATACTGACCAGTTTCTAAAATAGTATGTGGACGATTGAATCATTTGAATGTTTGAATTAACTCTCTACATTAAAAAATGAAAAAAAAAATTGAAATTAAAACTTTCATCTTGAACCATTCAAACAACTTTTAATAATTCAACGCAGCGAAGCAACAAAAAACCTGAGGTGCCCCTTTCACCATTGACGCATCAAACAAATGCTTATTGTGCCAAATGGTTAAACCAGGGTGCGTAGATGTTTTTAGAGAACCAGAAAGTAAGGAGAGATGCCACTTTATTTCATTTATCTGTTTTTTTTCACTTGATCGTCCTCAGATAACACACTCACACCCACACGAACACACACGCACACATCCCCCCCACGAAAAATGAGAAACTTTGTTTTGTAAATGTTAATGAAGAGGAACAAAATTGATCTGATATTTAATACTGACCAAAAAGTTTACAGTTGGCTTGACTTTTCTTTCAGTCTTCCTTTAGACTTGAATCTATCAATCAATCAATTTCGTTCTTTCTTAATGCTTTTTCATTGTGTATATATATATATATATATATATATATATATATATATATATATATATATAAATAAAAAAATATATATATAAATATATATATATATATCTCACAGTTTACTCATCTATCTATCTATCCCTTTTTAACAAGCTAAGCTTTTATCAATCAATTTCGCTGTTTTATTTCACTCTCTTCTCCATCTTTTTCGCTTTTGCAATTTCTTTGGTCTTATCATCCACCAAGCAACATAATCTGCAATTCGATCATGTAACCGAACAAGTGACGATTGTGAACATATGATAATCTCGAGTAAAAAGGGATATGGGTTGCGAATTGACTGGAATATTAACAAATTTTTCACCGATAACAGGGGTCGGTGATTGAAGTAAAGTATGAGGCAGGATTTTAAAGGATCCTTTCAAAGCAGGTAAACCTTTTCCCGTAGGAAGATGAGGGAAACGAAATCTCCCTACTTTGATTCCCTACTCACTTGGCCTTGTGCCTTACTCGGCTTAGTGAATTTAAATAGGAGAAAAGAAATGAAGAAAAAAGAACAAGAATTGAAGGAAAATCGAAAAGAGGAAAATAAAGAAAATTCACCCATATATAACGCAATTTATACATATGTCTTATTTAATTATTAAAAGTGTTGAAAAAACATTTGATGGAAGTTTGATGTTATACGACGAGGAAAAATTAACTTCTAACTGGAAAATAATTGTCAAATTCTTCGGTTGAATATGTTGGTAGAAAATCGACTCGAAAAAGTTTTTCCCGAGTAATTAGTATTCTTAAAGATGATATCATAAGTTGGTTTGCATGCAGTTTGAGATTAAAACCGAGACAATAGATTAAATTTTCACATGGATGTACGTTCAATAGAAATGACACGACGAGCGAGTCAAGTCAATTGTTATGCTTACTGATCCCTCATCGTTAAACACGTTTTTTAGTTATCTACGTGAGTAACCCCTGTTTCAAAAAATATATATGTAGTATAAAATGATATCAATATACAATGCACATGAGACCTTATATAAAATGACAAATTACATGTATGGCATAAATTATATTATCAAAAAGGGAGGTGGTGTTTGATCAACTCTGCTGGGAAGCCATATTGATATAACTGTTTTGTTTTTAAAATCAGGGGGAAAATGAATGAAATTACTTAAATTGCATTGACAAATATTGGAAAATAATTGACTGAAGTAACACAAAAAATCCCCTGAAAAGTTTTTTAATGTTTAGTGTTTAAAGCTATAAAGCTTTCTAGAATATATATAAATATAGATTTATTATACACATGGGTGAACACTCAATACAAGTGGCATGGAAACCAAGGCACGTCTGCTGTTGTACTTATTGATCCCCTATCGTTTAATATGTTTTTGGGTAACCTACGTAAGTAAGCAATGTGTTTCAAAAGAATTAAATGATGTGTAGTATAGAATAACATCCACATACGATAAATTATGATGATACCCTATGTAAAATAACAAACTACAGGTAGTATGACATAAGCTATATATTAAAATCATAGCTGAAAGGTAGGTGGTATTTGCTCAACACTGCTAGGGAGCCATGTTGATATAACAATCAGTTTTGTTTTTAAATCTCTGAATCGATTCGATGGCAGACAACTGATGACCCAAACAAGAGAAATTTACCCACAGTACCATAATATGGAATTCTGTTCTTTAAAAAAAAAAAAAAAACATTGACAAAGATTACATAAGTTATATTGACAGATATTGGGAAAAAAGCGGCTGAAATGACAGAAATCTTTGGAAAAGTTTTTTCTTTAAAGTTGTAGAGCCTTCTGGCTTATATATATATATATATATATATATATATATATATATACGAAGAAAGAAAACAATTTTGAAAAGATAACACTTTTATGTTAGCGCATGCACCAGAATACAAACATAAATTTGTAATAGTGGAATAAGTACAAACAACATTAAATATCTAATCAAGCTTCTTGGTTACACTACCTGATAATTCAATAATTTTTATAATATCACGAAACTAACCAGACTAACGTAGACTAACCATCGTTTTCTCAGGCTATTCATCGCTGGAATCTCTGAATGTCCAAATTTCGGACCAAACGTTACCAACCATTATCAATAAATTTTACACGTACCTATCAATCTCAAGTCTTTTCCAAACCGTCAACTTTCTTCACACCACTTTGCCTGATATATACATCCATTCTCTCTTTCTATTTCGCTCAGACACACAAACACGTGCGTATATATATATATATATATATATATATATATATATATATATATATATATATATATGTATATATATATATATATATATATATAGAGAGAGAGAGAGAGAGAGAGAGAGTTTACGTGTGTACAGAACACTTTTCAATGGACAAAAAAAATACACTCTTATTCTAGGCAGAAATAACTTTGACCCTCGGTAGAACGCACAGATGCTCTGATCCTACAAAAAGTGCCGATTCATGAGTAGAGAATCTCTTTTCAACAGTTACTATACAGTAATAGTAGTAGTAGTAGAAGAAGATGATGGTGATGGTGATGGTGATGATAGCGAAGAAAAAGGAGAAAAAGAAGATAAGACGTCTGTGATGTTTTGGCTGAGTTCTCGGGCGAGATCTCGCTGATTGCGAGACGTGGCAAGAGCTTTAGAACAAAGATGAGAATTTTATCTCTCACTCAACCGACAGTTTATGGCCGCCTTTTTGAAATTTCAGTGTCGAACACAAGAAAGTGAATCGATTTGAAAGACAACCTTGGGATATCCTTGAAATAAAGCCACAACAAACACAGCCATTGGGGAAAGGAAAAAGGAACGGAAGAAAAGAAGAGAAATAGGAATGAAAAATAAATAAATCAATTGCCACGAAGAAGAAATATCGCAAACAAAACATGTCAGACAGACAACGATAAATACGAAATAAATGGGGCCTTATGAAAACATCACCCCGCAGATAATTGAATAATGAAAGTAATTCCGACAAATATACTTTTAATAAATAAAGTTCTATTAAAAACAAGGAAAGTGTTATTAATATTATTGATATTATTTCAATAATCAACACATATATACATTCACAGTTTTACATACATACACACACACACAAACATATATATATATATATATATATATATATATATATATATATATATATATATATATATATATATTCTACAATACTTTGCAGAGTCTATACCGAACACATTATAAATTTTTTTTTAGATATATTTAGTGTCACGTCAGCGACTTATTTCTCAATATATGTTAATGTAATTCAAGTAATTTTCTACAGTGTTTTTTTTTTTTTCAATGTTTAACTCACACTTTGATATTATGGTACCTTGTGTACACTCTCTCTTGTAATCATAAGTTGTTTACCATGTAACCGTTTCGGGGATTTAAGAACAAAACAGTTCTATGAACATGGCACCTCAGCAGTGTAGATCAAACACCACCTACCTTTCAACTATGATCTTAATATAGCTTATGTCAATCATATAGTTTGTTATTTTATAGAAGGTATCATCATTATGTATTGTATATGGATGTTATTTTATACTACACATCATTTATTTTTTCAAATGCATGGCTATATATAATCTAATAATGTGTGTGTGTGTGCATGTATGTATATATATATATATATATATATATATATATAGAGAGAGAGAGAGAGGGGGGGAGAGATCGTGTGGGAGAGAGTGGGGGTTTTATAACTTCGTTGTCAATAATAATTTTCACGCCATTGCATTTGTTTAACAAGTGGTTGTTTTCCTTTCATCCCTTCATAATATACCAAGATGTATTCTCTGTTCCTGTGTAGGGTGATACCCAAAGGGTCGGTAATTTCAACATTAAAATAATCGGAGGTGACGATATGAACTAACACTTAGTTCCTATCGTCACCTTCGGTGTTGTCTCCTGTCTGCTGTTTACATTCAAAATTACAAAAGATACTGTTCAGAAAGGATAGTGGCAAAAGTCTGTAGTATATTTAGTTCATGCATTGTTCAAACATTCGTTTACAAACTAAACTTTGTTTGGTTTGCTACAAGTACAGATAGAAAACTCTACTCAATCAATCGTCTGTAAAACTAGTTTTTCAACGATTACTCCAAAGTGAGGTATCTATACATAAACAGAAAATTTAATATATCCGAAAAGATGATGTGAAGTAAATCATCGGTTTGCAAAAGAAATAACTTGAAATTTCTCCCACTGTTTGCAGGGTTTTCGTGGTGTATCGTAGGCGTTGAAAATATTGCTCAACGTTTCGGCTCTTTATAAAGATTCCCAATGGGGTTCATTTTAGAACCCTTGGCTGGCCAGTTCAAAACAGTCCCTCTTTTCCCCTTGTCAACCATTCTTGAGCGTTCTTAAGTTTTCAGCGTGTTTAAACACCCAGGATTTTCGGACCAAACCTACTCTTTGTTAACACTTTCTGCTCTAAAATCCCTTTGTAACTTTCCGATTTCATGAGTGCTCTGAAATGGTGAAGGTTTTCAGTACTGACTGCATTCAGATATCTGACCACCATCTTGATGTTTCATACTTAATGAAAATTTCTCCGTTCATCTTCTGTCGAGGAAGAAGTTGGCAAAAGGATACAGAATATAAATAATGGTGCTACATATAAAGAAATTTACTAAATACAGGATTGTATTGCATATAGCGAAATGCACATGAAAGAGTTTCGTAATGAAAAGAAACGAGTCTAGAGGGTCGCACAGTAGAAACCATCACAAGACCAACGTATTTTGGCAACTATAACATTGGAAAAAGGGGTGATCAATAAATAAGTCACTGCTTTCACCTTCTGTTGGGGTGATTGTTCATAACATTTCATAGAAGGGGGAACAATCAGTTACTGCTCTCACCTTTCTTAGCTAGTGTTCACCGAGAGCGTCTAAATTAAACAAATTCAACACGACATAAACTAAGGGATCAATTTTGCATAAATTTACGTTGCAAATTCAGCTATCACTAAAAAATATCTGAAATCGGAATTAAAATAAAACAAAAGCTATTTTTTAGATATAGTAAATATTTATATCATAGCTCTATTGGTCCAGCCTGTACGAGTGATGCACGCTACATCAGCTAGTCAGCCAGCTGGACCAGCTTGAAAACTGCAGAAACCTATGTTTTGCTTGGCGGTATCTAATTGAGAAAGATATATAAGGTTGTTCCTTAATAATACTTTTCTGCTTTATGCAAAAGCTAAAGTGATTGTTGACAGACTATTGGTCAATACGTATGGAGTAAATCTCTTGACAAATACAGTAAGTAAATCCGTTGACGAATAATTGGTCTATACTTCTAAAGTAAATTTGTTGATGGACTATTGGCCAATACTTTTATAGTAAATCAATCGACAGACTATTTGTCAATACGTCTCAAATAAATATGTTGACAGAGAATTGATCAATACTCTTGAAGCAAATATGTTGACAGACTATTAGTTAACAAGTCCAAAGTAAATCTGGCTCAATTTCGTTGAGGGAGTTATGAAAAAAAAAATCTTTCATCAAACTGAAAATAAAAAATTATGGTTTCTTGAGATATCTTCGTACATTGAATGAGAAAGATGTATAGAAAGATATAAGAAGATTGGCACAGAAGAGAATGGAAGAGGAAGAAAAAAGGGAAAAGAGAGGAAGAAGTAGGGTGTGAAGAAGAGTCCTAAGGGAAACGAGGAGGAGGAGCAAGAGGAGGTGATAGCAAAAGAGAGAAAGAACAAAGAAAAAGAGAGGGCGAATGAAAAAGATGAGCAAAAGGCTGTAGGAAAGATAAAAAGAAAGAAGAATAAAGCAGACACGACGAAAAAGAAACATTAATTCACCGATATTTTTATTTCTTTATTGTTTATTCATTTATTTAAGGTCACTCGCAGCCAGACAAGTCAGAGGGTTCTAGGGTGGAGTGGGGGGTAAGAGACAGCAGGCCTTCGGATTATTTAGTGAGCGTAGTGTAGAAATCGGTCTCCTCCTTTGAATGATTAATTTGATTTCCACTTGAAGCTCTCTGTATAATCCCTAGCTGATGTTTACAGACGGTCACCCATCGAGGTACTGACCGGGCTCAATGTTGCTTGATTTCGATGAGATGATCCAAAGCGACTATACCATAACCTGAGTGTTTACTACTTGTGACAAGTATCTGTGGTAACAGATGGGATGAACTTTAAACCTCACATTCTTTTTATCTTTGTGATACCCATTGAGCCATACCCACAAGTTCGGCTGTGACAAGATAGAACCTATTAATTGTCGTTCAGTGCGCTGGACGTAATAGTTCTGATGACGGCCGCTCCCCAAATCAGATCTACTAAATACGTAAAACTTACGTTCCATCGGATTATAAATGCTTCAGCGTGTTTATCTCTCAGCGTGGAGCGCTTCATTCGCACGGCTGTGAGAAAAGTCTCCATTAGGATTTCCTTTTTCGGCCATTCATAATGAGACATTGCTTAATGGTCCGACCGACCTTGCTTAAGAGAAAGTCTTTGAGAACGATGGCTGACACTGAAATCCATATATATATATATATATATATGTGTGTGTGTGTGTGTGTGTGTGTGTGTGTGAGTGTGTGTTTGTGCATGTGTGTGTTTGGGTGTGTGTGTGTGTGTCTGTGTGAGTGCATGTGTATGTACGTGTGTGAATGTGTGTATGTGCGTGTGTCTGGTGCCCGTTTGTCATGCTATAAAAATATATATCTAAACTTTGGCGCAGCCAAACCAGATTTGACATGCATACTCATTGAACCTAGGGGGATTTTAAAATAAAACGGTTTGATAAAAAACATTTAATAAAGTTTTAGATGTTATTTTCATTCACACTGTAACAACAATGCTAAACTGATCCCTCATTTACCGTTCGATATATATATATATATATATATATATATATATATATATATATATATATATGCATTTATATATACATGGGTACGAATATATATATATATATATATATATATATATATATATATATATATATATTCGCCAGAAGAAGCCCTAACGGGGCAGAAACATAAACGTGTTTTTATAGCAAATCCTTATTCCCTTATATATATATATATATATATATATATATATATATATATATATATATATATATATATACTAACTAAAATACCTGTCTACACTGGATTAGATATTTAAGGGATGAAAAGGAAGATTAGGAGAAGTGAATTCTTTCTGTTTTTTTTATTTTTTACTTTTTTTTGGATTTTTTGTCAAAAGCATGTATAACAATTTTCATATTTAGCAAATCGTACTCCAAAAACTTCGTCTCTTTTTTAAATGTAAAACCCAGTGTAGATGTGTATTTTTATATATGCTAGTTCTGTCTATAAATGCGTTTGAGTGAGCACATTCATGCTCTCTTCTTTTCTCACACACAATCGCGTGGGTTCACAGCCTCATTCGCTCATGCACGATCGTGCGTGGGCAAGCGTGCGCGTGCGCACACACACAGACAGATGGACAGACAGTTAGACAGACAGAAACTGTGACGAAATGCACGTTCGAGGGTTCACTGTTAAGTTTGTAACCTAAGGTACAAGGACATGAATTACACTGTTCCAACTGAATTCGCGTACATTTCAACCCTTTGAATGAATACACTGAAAATTTAGAATACATAACTGTTTAATTTTTTTTCACTTCAAGAAAATTGAAACTTGAGAGTCAGCAATTGTTGAGGAAACATCTCTTATGAAAATATTCCCCTACTGAATCAATGCCCGAAGACTGAATAACGCTCAGGTTCAAAATTACCAACAAAGAGAGATATAGAAGAAGGCTCGAGAAAACAACGGCTGAAACATTGTGACAATGACAACCAAAATTAGGACACTGGTACAAGTGTGCCAGTTTATGAAAATAATTCTTCATCGAATGAATTAAAACTGATGTTTGTTTAGTTTCATAATATCAATAGAACACTATTCAAATTTCTATTAGTAAATAAAACCCACGGAAAAGAATGAAAATAAACCCCTTAACTAGAAAAGCTTTAGAAATCTCTCTCTCTCTCTCTTTATATATATATATATATATATATATATATATATATATATATATATATATATATGTGTGTGTGTGTGTGTGTGCGTGTGTGTGTACGTGTGTGTGTGCGTGTGTGTGTGTGAGTGCATACACTAGCATAAAACTCCTAAAAAAAATGACGGGATTGTCTATTCCTGCCTTAGAATGAGAATATTTATTTGTTCAGCCTACTATCCAAGTATCGGTCCCTGGTCCTCTGCTTGGGGTCATTGTACATTCATCAAAAGTTTCAAATACAAACTATATATATATATATATATATATATATATATATATATATATATATATAGATAGATAGAGAGAGAGAGAGAGAGAGAATGAGAGAGAGAGAAAGAGAGAAAGAGAAAGCTTCAAACACTAGATATATATATATATATATATAAAAAAAAATTTTTCCCAAAAATTTATGTCATTTCAGTCAATTATTTCCCAATATCTGTTAATGTAATTTATGTAATCTTTTCGGTGTTATTTTTTAAATGTTCAGAATTTGATATTATGATAATATGTGTGCATCCTGTGTTCAATCTCCCATCCTATCCAACTACATATCAGTCAGACAAATGGACCAGAGCCAAATGTTTTCCCCTTCCCCAGGTTCAAGTCAATTCAATGATCTTCCACACTGACAGGGACTAAATCCACCTCTTTGGTTACCTAATTCCCCTAACATTGATATAAAACCATTTGATTTAATATTCACTACTCATTCATTCTATTCTTATTCTCTTGTTAACCTCTCCTTTGATTTTCGTTATTATTTAATTATGGTCAAACTGAGAAGTTTTAAAGGGACCAGGATATCTCATCATGACTTCACTAAATTGTCTAAAATTTTACCAATTTTGCCGCCTTAATTGACCATTTTTACAACTAGAAATATCTATACATATATATAAGTATATATATGAAGAAAATACTTTAATAATAGGATAGAATAACATAGCATATAAAATTAATCGATTTTAACAATACATACGCAAAATAAATTTTGAGTGCTGAATATATCTATAAACCTTGTTGATATACGTGTTGAAAAAGCTTATCGTTAACCGAGAGAAAGGGTTTATTCCATAATAAATTACAATCCCAATTCATCTTAAAATTCGAGACATTTTACTTTGAAAATGCAATCTGAGTTCATTTGTCAACCACATAGAATAATACATTCAGAATTTTGCCTAAACCTTGCTGAACAATACGGATTCACATTAACAGAACAATAACAGAAAAGGCTTTATTGCAATTCAGGGCTATATATATATATATATATATATATATATATATATATATATATGTGTGTGTGTGTGTGTGTGTGTTAGTGTGTGTGTATAGGAAAATACCTTAGCACCAGAGCTTATGCAGAAATGGTGGGGATCAAATTCAACAATACGCACTTGAATGAATGTTAGTTTATATGTGTCGACCCCAAACATAAATGTTAATCACTTGACAGAATGTTGGAACAAGTTAGACCAACGAGACAAAAGGATGAACAATAATGTATTGCATTATCCACCTCTAATACAACAGAATAGGTTTCAGTTTGTTTCTCCTTGAGATTAGCAACGGGAGAAAAAATGAACTTTAAGAAAATGAAAATAAGTTAAAATGAAATAAAATTTTGAATATCCGGTAATTTAAAGTGATAATGTCAAACGTTATCACAACGTGTGAGTGACAAACGCTAAGTATTTTGAAATTGTTAAGGAACTGTAATGCTTAAACGGATTTATCTATTGAAATTAGAGAACACGAAAGAAGGTTATTTCGGATTCTGTGGACATTTATCAGAGAATTGTGGACTATATGTTTTGTGTTATTGAATTGTCAGTTAGTGTATGTGTGGCTATTTTTGATTGGGGGAATTAGAAGGTGATTACTCTGCTCTAAATTGATTATAATCATGTTTATCTATCGATATTCTATGTTGCTTTAGTATTGATTGAGGTAAGTGTGAGGGGGTTTGATGAAAAAAAATAGCTCAATTGTTCCACATTCTAAGATTAATGCAGATTCTATACATATCTATGCAATGATTATGAAATCCTTAAATTCAAACATACCACTTATAAAAAGCCGAAAGGCGAAACATAATAGTAAAATGAATTTCAATTTACATGATCCTTGTTTTCTTTTCTTATAGTCAGCTAAATTTCATACTGCTGGATGTATATCTAGAAACTCATCATATATATGTGCGTGCATGTGTGTGTGTGTTAATGTGTGTGTGTATGTGAAGTTTATTTCAGTTTTACATTATTTCCTATTGCTAGAATAAAAACGAAGGCTTGGAATTTTATCATCGGTAGAAAAAATGCCGATGCTTAATTTTGAAATAGAAATTGTCGACAGGTTGAAGCGGACGTTATCAGTAGAGGAATGACATTTACTGCGGTCTTATCTTCTGGTTATCTTTACCCCGATAGACGGAACAGGACGTGGAGAGTCGTGGCCAACAAAGCAGTGTTGGCCATTGATAGGATTAGCTCATATTTAATTATTCCAGTAATTATGATTTGATTGCGATAGAATGTTTGTCTCAAGAAGTGAAACTGTCAGATTCCTTCCCCTGTTCCTCCTTCCATATGATTATGGTTTGGGAAGTTATCGCAAGTTTTATTTCATTTGCATATGATAATATGAAGAAATGAAGAGATCTCATCAAAGAATGTCATGAAAAAGATTGCGTCAGTGAAGGAGAAATGATTTTTGTAAAATTTTTTCTCATTTATTTCACGTTTGAAATGTAGGTTGCCTAACGGTTAAGGGCACGGAAAATGGAATAGTCGTGCCGAGTTCGATCTCCTGCTGAGAGAATGGATGTTCACTTCGGAATCTACGAATAGATACCCTTCAAAATTATTGATAGACATTTTAGACGATCAAATAAACTAGATGAAATATTCAACAGAGATACAGTACAAATTAGGTACAGCCGCATAGAAAGCTTTCCGCAAGGATAAATATAAGATAACCAACAATGAAAAAACAACTCAGGACGACACATGAAACTGTAGAATAAAATAAAGTTGCCAACTAGAAAGGAATTGTTCAAAAATGAATATAATTCGTCGTCATAGTCAATAATTGAACAACTTTTGCATCAGAATTTGAAGTCATGTAAAAACATCTACCAAAGAATAATTATGGTCGGAATAAATTTTACCAAAGACATCACTGGAAAACTTCTAAAATAGAGTGTAAAACATTTACAATAAGAAAAAAACATCTTGAAACATCTAAATTTTGGAGAATGTGGATATTTTATGTTTCTTTTACTCTTTCTTAATAAACAAGTTGGATTTTTATCATTGCTAGGAAAAAAAGCCGATGCTTAATTTTGAAATAGACGTTGTCGTTATAACGCCCCCAAAACGTCAAAAACTTCTTTTCCCCTAAAAAAAAATCACTTTTAGAAAGTGTTTAGTGGAGTACTGATGCCAGTTTCCAAGTCTGTTGACAAAACGGTATAACCAGGAGCGTTAGAAAAAACAAACACATAAAAAAGCACGCCAATATGCGCAAATATGAAAAAAGGATTAAACCCTTCACCATCTTTGATACGGTTGTTCAATTTATCAAACAATTATCCTAAGTATCAAAATATGGAGAGGACCAGGAAATAGTGGGTAGAAAAGATAATTGTAGGTAGAAACTAATTCAAATATTATGGGTAAAAATATGAAGATCAATTCTGTTGGCTGTGAAATAGATAATATGGAAATGAGAAAGTAATATCTCCCTAAGTTCGCAACTGGCAAGCACTGTTTCCAGGCCTAGAAAAAAGGGGATCATACGCCGGTGAACAATGAATCGTTGAATTGTGGACTGTTAAAAAAAGTGATCATAAAAATCTTTGTATAAAAATCATAGATACCATTAAGAAAGATAACCTTACATCTCTAAAAGAGAGCAAGCAGAGTTATTGGACAAGAAATAGCTCTGATACAATCTTTATTTCACCTATTATAGCACGATTGAAAAAAAATGAATAGTTGTGGCTCCATGATGAAAATAAGAGTACATCTGAATATAACTTTCGGCTCAAAATTAGGTCACCTAGCTTGCACACTGTCTACAGCAATTTCTAAGCAGGCAAGTCTTTCAGAAAATAAGATCGTGGGTGTGCTGACTTGAGGGAAGAAAATAGTAGCTGCCCTTTTGTACAATCGTATTTGTAAAAAATCATTATGATTCACTGTGCCCCGTGCATTCATGTGCGCTGTTTCCTCTGAATTGAACGTCAGAGAAAACTTGAAAGCATCCGCGATAAAATGGAAAATGATACAACATACAACATGAAATGAAACACTTGAAAAATGCAGTATTTGTCTACAGTAGATATTAACGATATCTTTCCCAGAAATAATGCAAGTTTTAAACAAAAAATCAGAATTAATTCCAAAATTCTGTTCCAAAAACAATTTTTTGATAAAATATTTACATGAAATGATGATGATTTCAGGGACTAAGAAAACAGTTAATCATTGAAAAAATGAACGCTATGATAATTTTCTGAAAAGAAAGCTGTCAGAAACCATGGCGTAATGACATATGAATAAAATGATTTGAAAAACAAAAGATATAAACGTAAGTACACATCATTTGCCTGAAGATCACACATCAGCGTGAAACAAATCTGTAGCGAAAACTATCAATATAATTGAAAAATTACACACACACACACACACATCTGTGATATATATATATATATATATATATATATATATATATATATATATATATATATAGTTCCCGTAAAAATGATAGGATTATTTACGTATGGATCGACACTTCTACCTTGGAGCAGAGTATTTTACGCTGCGCCTTGGATCAAAGTATAGTTCACAGGCCCTGAGCCTTGGATTTAAGTGTAGCATATGTGCACAATAGTGGAATTTACGAACAATGAGACAACCCCCTCCCAAAAAGTCACACTGTTCATTATATATATATATATATATATATATATATATATATATATATATACGTGTGTAAGTGTGTGTAAGCCTGTGTGCGCGTATTTGAATGTATGTGTAAATATGTGCTTGTGTGTATGTGAGAGAAAAAAAGATTGAAAATTCCAAGAGAGAGAGAGAGAAAGAGAGAGAGAGAGAGAGAGAGAGAGAGAGAGAGGGGGAGAAAGAGAGAGAGAGGGGGGGCAAAGTAATCACTTTTCAGAGTTTTAAAAGATATCAAAGAAATTCTGAAGTGATTTGCAGGCAGATTCCAACCAAAGTTGAAACGAAAATCAAAAGTATCTAAGACATGGAACTGAACACAAGAGCAGCTGTATTCCAAATTAACTCATTAAAAGTATATTTAATGGACAGATCAAAGGGTAGTAAAGGTTCTCAAGTAAAATGAACTAGAATGATATTGCATTACACCAGGTTTTCATGTTTGCCCATTATATTTTCCCGTCTTTACTTCTGTGATATTTATTTCTGAGATAAAAGTTACATTTGCATTAACAACATAAAAGTCTAGAAGTGCGAAGAGGAGAAATGATTACCAGCATGAGAAATGTTTAGCGGGCTGAGTTTCGACTGAGGTCATTTATGTTCACTTTGCAGTAATGTTCTTTGGAAAGGCATGGATCCACTCATTACACTAGCGATTGGTGAATAGCAAGATATTTGGAGCCTTTTAGCTTTGTTAGGCAGCCCACATAAGAGAACGTTAGAGAGCCGCTACATCATTCTTCGCCCCCTAGTAGCTGAAGTAATTTTTTTCTATGGTGCCAGGTCAGTTTTTGAGCCCAAGTACAAAAACAGAATCTCTTATTCTTGTCTTCATAGTAACGACTCGTGCAACACAATCTTCCTGTTACCATTTCGCCCTACTCAATCTGGTACCAGGAAGAAACAAACTTCAGTAAATATTGTCTGTGTTGTGAGTCAGTTACGCATCAGTCACTTGTACCAGAGATCAGTATTCGAGCCTATCTAAAAACCAAAATTGCAAAAGCTGATTTTCGAGACAAACAGCCTTTAAGATTGGCACAATACAATCTTCCTACACCTACTCCTATTTTTGCCTTGGGTCGTATTAAGCTAGGCTTAGTATGTAAGAAATGCCCTTACGCTGGATATAGCTTCGATCACCCCTGCTTACCATATTACTACATATTAGACCGGTTGTGATGTGTGAAATAGGCGTACAGACGATAAGCAAAAGTGGCGTTACTCACTACACACAACGCTTTTCTATCCATGGCTGGGGATAAAAATGAATCTATGCCTTACCCACGGACATTAGTGAAAAGTGAACGCAAACCACCCCAGCTGAACTCAGCTTGTCGAGACCATTCTCCAAACCGTTAACCACTCGGCCAACTCGCACCTCTAAGTTTAGTAAATATCGAAAGAAAGTGTAAGAAGCGGTCATATTGCTGTAACTTTCCGGCTATGGAAGGCGCGGATGGATATAAATACACCCTTCAAAATATAGGCACATGAACATAAAGCCTCAGTAGAAATCGGTCGAGAACATTGATTGAGACCAATGATTATAGCACCGATGGTTCTGCTGGCACTCGGCCGATTTCCGGCTACTTTCTCTTTCATTTTCGCACTTGGAAAAATGACAATAAACAAAAAAAGACATGTTCTGTTCCCGCCTTCCCACCACGTGTCTCAGTTTTGGCGGGAACAGACAAAAAAATGAAAAAAAAAATCATCCTTACGCAAAGAATAATGAAATAAAAAGTATAAAACATTTTACATTGAAGTGCCAGTAGCCAAGCGGTTAGCAACAGAAAATGGAATTGGTGAGCCGAGTTTAAAGTCTGACTGAAACAATCAGCGTTCATCCCGCACTAATACCTTCTGGTTAAATCCATCTGTTGTCCTATCCCACGTATGGTTAAAATAACAGGTAAAGTTTGATGCCTTTTCGGGTGATTATTGCTTATGAGTCACGCATAGCAAAACCACAAAGATCCTCGAAATCTTACCGATACAAAAGTGACGTAAGGATATTATCATTTTTTAATTTTTTCTTTTCTCATTTTTCTCCCTTGTCCATGTTTTCTTCTTGTTTGGTCGAACTTTAAAAGATGTTGTACAAAATACTAAAATATCTTCAGTATTCTAATAATACAAGAGCATCGAATCGTAAAACTCATTTGATAATATGATCATGAAGGTTTTGGCATTTGCAAAACTTAATTCACCTCATTCGAGGAAAATGGGGTGGAAAGATTGTGCTGTATGAATGTTCCATGAAGGAAATGTCTGTCTGTTTTGAAAATCAGCAAAGTCTAGTATTTATCTGGGCTTGATAGTTTATTTTTACGATTTTCGTGGACAGCTTTTGTTCATAGCATTTGTTTATATAACCAAACCCAAGTAGTTTTGCTTTTTTTAAATAATTTGTAAATACCAATTATTTTGCCAACAGTATAGCTAAAGCTGCGTTTCGTATCTGGATAATCACATAATAATTTGAGAGCTTAACTCAAGGTATTGTAAACTAATATTCTTTATTTCATCTTGTATCCAACTTGAAACAAGTAAAGTGTTTAGACATATACTGATTGGCCTTGAGCTTCATTATCATCAGAATAAATAAATTGGGTTTGGGTAATAATCACAGACTGAAAAAATCTGAAGAATCAGAGTTAATTTTTTGGTTCGATATCCATTGAGATCTCATAAAATCAAATAAATTTCGAACATGAAAATATTTCCACCAACCATCTTTTAGAAAATAACGTTTTTATGAATAAATCCAGTTATCAAGG